>OZ023232.1:13514278-13646310 GCA_964006365.1 Trididemnum miniatum | reverse complement strand
AAGAATAAAATTGAAGAGTTACGACTATTAACCAGCAGTCTTATTTCATCGGCAACCAAGCGTTTTCTGGTCAGAGTTAAAGAAAAAGAAGAATTGAACAAATACACCCTCAACAAAAAATTACGCAAACTCGGTTTGAACTTAAATACTCCTACTAACATCCTTCACAACCTGTCCAACCGCACACTCACCACCGCAGAATCGGAATTATTGAACAAAGGACTAGATTACAGCTTTTACCCTACTGGGCTAGATGCACAACATGTACGTGCTGAATTTGAAAATTTGTACTCAAAACTGCGCAATCTAATATCAACGTTACAATGCATACTGTTTAAACAAAAACTCATATCCCTGTATAGTCGTTTTGTATCCAGTTTTTATCACCATAGATTTCGTAAACCTTGTAATGCTGTGTTATCCAATGACCAAAAAGATGCTTTGTATTCTCTTCGTAATGGTCCCAATATTATAATCACTAGACCCGATAAAGATAACGGCATAGTAATTTTAAATCGTTGTGATTATGTTAACAAAATGTATGATATTTTAAATAACGTACCCAAATTCCTGCCCTGCAATATTAGCCAGTTTAGCCAATCTCACCAAATTTCAACGCTCCATCTATCACCTTAAAACCAAAAAAGCCCTCAGTGATGAAATATACTCCAGAATCCACCCCATCTTAACAACAACCCCCTCCTTATACGGAATACCTAAACTCCACAAACCCGAGATCCCTCTAAGACCAATTCTCTCCCGTTGCGGTTCTTACAATCACGAATGTGCTCGTTGGTTATCCTAGTCTCTCGTTAATCTCCGACAACACCCTACTACACCCATGACACCTTCCATTTCCTCACTAAATTAAGAAGCCAGAATACAAAGAATCATACCACGGTCTCATACGATGTCAAAAGTCTCTTTACTAATATTCCAACCTCATTCACCACACAAGTCATATTAGACAACATCTTCAAAAACGATTGCAAAGAATGGAATGGCTTTAGCAGAAACCGACTAAAAAAACTATTAACGTGGTCTCTCAAAATATCACTTCCAATTTGACAACAAGTTCTATAAACAACTTGATGGCGTAGCAATGGGCTCACCAATTGGATCCTTAATGGCTGACGTCATCATGAACTGCGTCATTGACAAAGCTCTTGAAATAACCCCCCAACTTCACCAACCCAGCTTCTTCTGCCGATACGTGGATGACTGTTTTGCCACCTTCACTGAACCAACCTAGATATTGACATCTTTTTCAATAACCTGAACAGCATACACAAACAGATCCAATTCACGAAAGAAATAGAATCAAACAACTCCTTAGCTTTTCTCGACGTTTTAATTGAAAAATCCGACAGCGGAATCAATAGTAGCACTTACCATAAACCTACCCACACCGGCCCCCTTCTCAAATATTCCAGTTTTTCCCCCATTCGCAACAAACGCAACTTACTTAACAACATCCTCCAACGCTCCTTTACTATCTGCAACTCATACCTGAAAATCGACTCTGAATTCCAATCAATCAAAACAACCCTTATGAGAAATGAATATCCTTCTAGGTTCATAGACAGATGCATTAGAAAATTCTTGAACAAAAAGTTTTCCCAACATCCCGAAACCCAGACCCAAACTTGTAACCACTTCTCCTTCAAACCACCATACCTGGGCAATATTTCACATAACATCGAGAAGGAATTGCAACAATTCATCAAGAAACAACTTCCAGACTCCAAATTACGCTTCATCCACACAACAACCAAACTTAAGCACTATTTTCATACCAAAGACCCCAAAGCCACCTCAGAAGAAGCAACGTAGTATACCGTCTAAATTGTTCCAGTGAATCCTTTCATATTGGCTAAACCCGAAGAAACCTCATCAAGCGTTTACAAGGGCATCAAACCAGTGACACCTCGGAAGTATGTAACCATATCCAATCCAACACCGACCATAAAGTTAACTTAAAGAACCCACAAATCCTTACCCACTCCCCAGATAAATACAAACTCCTCATCCTCGAGTCCTTATTTATTCAACAACCCAAACCGGATCTTAACTTAGACTCCACATCCTTTCCACTCCACCTATTTAACACGTGACCTACTAGCACTTCTCCAGGTTCTGTCTCAGTTTCCCTCTTTTTTGCATCATGGCTTAACACCCAGCATAACGTAAGCTTTTTAGCGTTGACAATGGCACCAGATGTGAGCCGAAAGGTCCGCCCAAGTATTTTTAGCTGTATCTTGGCTGTATTGTTTGTAATAAAATTGCTAACCAACTCCCAACTGTACCGTTTGCCATAGCGATAGATAATAATCACAAAATAATCTACAACAGCGCCAATTGTTTGCTGTAATGTGGTTAACTACCTTTTGACGGGACCGCTCTGCGTTTCAGCTATGCGTCTCAGCGTCTTGGTGATATGCTTTATATAGGCTTGACCCAGTGCCCGCTTGTACCAACCTCGTAGTTACTGCGAACACTGTGTTTAAATCTTTAGTATCGCTGAATCAAAAATGAAGCCCAATTTACCGGCTTCCAAACGGGCAACGACGGTTTAAAACTGTTGTACTGCTCATCAGATTTTGCTTCGCCAGAATATCTCTTTTGTAGATGAGTGAACATTACGTCTTTTATTTCATAACCAGGCATTAAAAACTGACTTAAATCATTTTTTAAAATCAGCAAGTCTTAAACAAAAGTATGCTCAGCACGTAGGGAATTTCCCGTAGCGAGTTTTACATCGAAACGTGGAGCCTTGCAAAGGCAAATGCATGTAATTTGATATTTTTAACAAAATAATGCGGCGTCATTGATTCACTCTATTACAATCAAAGTAAGCAGTTTTTGTCAAACAAAGGTTTTTCGTTTTGGCAAGTCGTGCACTGTTCTATTAGATTTTGGCCTTAGTATTTTGCATGCTAATACCAAATCAACGCTGACCACGTGAAGTGCGATTGACTATTATTTCCAATGGATAGTCAAAACATTATAATCAGTTTGGTCAGTTATCATAAAAATAGTCCAATAGCTGCCACTACAATGTTAGTCAGAATTTTTGCTACAAACCTCATAGTAACAATGAAACTACCAATAGATTTAAAAAAGATGCATGGGTATGAAACGATTAAAAAATGCAATAAAACCAATCGAACTTGAATGAATTTAGATTTATGAGATAATTCAATAGATTGTGGTGTTAGTCATTAGTAGAGCAATTTTTGGTCACAAAAGTTTGCCCACAATTTTTTTCCTAGCTCCACTTAGCGTAAAAAGCGTGGAAACAAAATTTTACAAATGTGGGGTCAATATCTAAGAAGTTATAAAGTTACAAAAAGTTATATTTCGTATTTTTCGGTTACATTTTATTTTTTAGATAACAGTGCTTTTATACTGTTTTTTGCCTAACTTTCCAACTTTTTTTATCTATTATTGCTTCATTTGGAATAGTTTTATAATCTGCATACTGCATCAAAGTGTTTATGTACTAAATATAAAGCCCACAAAGTTCTACACCTACCGATAATGCATATGCAGCAGGTTCGCTGAGATGGTTTTGAGGCTTCAGGCCAAAAAGTCAAACTGGCATAATCAAAAGGCATCCTCTAAAATAATTAACCAAATCTTTAATAGGCACCTTCTTTTTGAAAAAAAAAACGTCGCCCACCCCCCGGGCCTCTGGGCATTTGCACCGGTTTTCTCCTTCTCAGTGGTAGCCTACATGCTGCGGTAGTAAGCAGCTTTTCAATGTTGAAGCTACTTGCTAAAGACATAAACTTTGTGACACAGGAATGTCAAATACTATTACGTGCGTGCACCATAATTTGTGCACCTATTAGGACTGTTTTATTGTTTTTTAGAATAATCCGCTGCTGCTTTTTCGTTGTCTGTAGTTTTTTTGAATAAAGTCACATTTGGTTACATTTTTGCAAAAAGTCACATTTTAAAGTTTTTTAGGTCACAAAAAACCGCCCTAGGCATTAGCCATTAAGCTTGTAGAAAAGATTTGCTATAGGCCTAATTCCACAACAATATACTGCATGAAAAACGCAGTAATAGGATTAATTCGAACTTATAATTTCCACAGTATGTGCTACTTTTAAAATTTGATTCGTAGATAATTGTGATAATAAAGCAAAAGTAAGAATCAGAAAAATATGTAGGCCTAACGTCCATAATCAGTCAAAATTGAAAGCCTGCAACCGCTATTCGCTATTGAAAAGCTGAAGAATAGCGCTACTGCTATCGCTGTTAAAAAAAAGGACTCTTCCCCACCTCTGCTACATTACTACTTAATTTTCAACTTAGTTACCGTTAGTATGATTAGTATGATATTAACTTACGTATATGCTGCTAGAATGATTTGGCTGAAAGAAATACTCGATCGTCCAGCAGTGTGGCATATTCCGTTGCAAAAGGTGTTGGTAAAAAAATAATTTTCTTCACATAGTAATTTACAAACAACGTTGCCTCTTTCTATGCTGCCAAACAAATTGCAAAAAAGACTATCTTGAACTTTGCGACATAATTTCACGATCAGCGTAAACGCTTCCGCGAATAATTTAAAAGCATCGTCACATGATTAAGCCGCACCAGATTTCTGGCCGCACAATGTACAGTAATAGCTGGTACTGAGACACGTTTGGTCATGCTTTGGCAGAGTTCAACGCTTTGCAAAAGACGTTAACAACTGCTGAAATTGAGCTGCTTCAGAGCTAGCAGCGGTGTTAGTGGGAGTTCCGGTTGACAACGTTTTACTAAAAACGAATAGTTACTCGTTACCATGGGCGTCCGCAGGAATTTTTGCAGGGGGAGGGGCAGTGTTATCAGTGTTAAGCAGCGTTTTACAAAACCAGCCTGACTTTTTAAACCTTGTTTAAAATAATGCAATAACATAATCCACTTGAAAACTGGTGCTATCTACGATCACCACGTTTGCATGAAAATAGTCGCTTATTGAACAAAAAAGAAAAACAACAATCGCGCCTTTTGCCAACCGAAGCAGCGTTATAGACACAGTAATATATTTAATGCTACAGCTGCTGTCTGCAATTTAGTTCAAAGAGCTTGCAGTGGCACTGCCAAAAAAAAACGTTAGGGGGGGCGAAATGACGTCATAACTTGTGATTTTTGCAGAGCTACACGAAAACATGAATCATACAATAGACGCATCAGCTTTCCGTAGGAGCAGTTTAATCGGCATTCCTAAAGTAGGCTATTGCACTTCTTACTGTAATTTATTTATTCCTAGATTTTTCATTAAACCAACGTTCCAACTTTTGCAACTTTGTGACGAAAATGAATGTGATTCTTGGCAAAAAACAACACCAAGACCTTCCTTCGGCTGTTCTTTCATTGAGATGGTACCGGTCGTGCACCAAAGAAAAAACTGGCGACTTTACGGTTCCTAAAGCAAACATAGATGTTAGCAAGAGCACGTAAACAAAAAAATGACACAAGGGAGGGAGCAAATTGCATTACCGATAAACCCAAATAAATCGCTATAAATAGAAAACAAACTCCCTCCAAGAACACAAATACGAAATGCATACACACAGAAATTACTAGCGCCTAAACATATGAATATACAGTCTCTTAAAGAGCATCATTTTCTCACGCATCAAGAAATATATTTATAGATTTACAGTATTACAACTTATCTACAATTTATGCGTGCAGATCAATTAATTGTTAGCATAATTATCGTTACAAATGACTTACCAAATCTTTGAATCAACAGCCGGTAATCCAAAGCATAAGTATAAATCCAATAATTCTCGCCCAATCAAAAAAAACATTCGCTAGCCCCACCCTTATTCTTATTCAAGTAGAAACAAAAAAAAAGGACATTAAACCAAGTAACAGTATTTTTAACCTTCCAAAAACTCTACCATGAAAAAGAAAACAAACAAACTATCTCCCCTTAACGTTTTTCAAAAAGTCAGTCTAGTCTCGACGCGCACAGTCTCACACCATAGTAGGCTACAGCAAGCAGCCAAGCACGCTTTTTTCAACTGTAAGCAAGCAGTCAACTACGCAGGCGACCTTCAGGCAGTCAGCAGCTTTACAACCAAAACACAATCATTTGCACAAACCAACTTAAAATCTTGCGATTTGAACCAAGAGAAAAAACCTCGCGTTCGAAACCTTGCGCTTAAACAAAAAATCTTCGAGCTGCAAGAATAACCTGCTCAAAAAACATATCAGGAAACCAAAAACCCAGAAAGTTGAACGGAAATATGTAACAATGAAGAAAATCGCAAAAACTGCTAGATTTCCTGGTACCTTAAGTGTACAAAGCTCTTAGAGCTCTATTATGGTGTCACTGTTAAATTTTCTCCAATTTTAACAGAAACTTCAGGGCAAATAACAGCGAAACATCAAAATATCAAATTAGAATTACAGTAGCTATAGCTTACCCTAAGATCAGTAAAAATTTAAAAAAAAAAGGGAGGGGCATAATTTCCACATTTTCTTCAGGCGTATTATTTTTTCGGCACAACAAATTTGAAGCTGATTGATAAACTAGAAAAGTTTTAGGGGGGTCCGGGGCCATGCTCCCTCCGGAAAATTTTGGAAAATTCGTTTGCTGCGAATGGCTGTTTTAGTGCTTTTCGAAAAATTTTCCGGCAAGTTTTATTATTTTTGACCTTAATTTTGAGTGCTTCGCAAAATTATTATCCTAAGTGAGCTCGTACAGCGCAGATAGATCGCTTTCTCGTGATAGGAGGATAAATAATATGCAATTAAATACAATTACATTCGATACAACAGCTGGAAAAAATACACGGTGTTCATAAAGTCTTTTTGCAATTTAAAGAAATCTCTCTTTGTTTTGAATGCCACAGCAGAGTTCGTGAACTGTTCTCTTTTTTTTTTGAAAAATATAGCAAAACATTTTTGCAATTTGACTCACAAAAAAACATCGTCAAGCACATTGAAAATTTACTGCAAGATTAATTGAAAAAAATTATCAGCGATAATTTATCGATTACCGATATCGCTTAAAAATTGAGATTTATCGATTATCGGTATCGCTTAGGGTTTTTGAAATTATCGATTATCGTTATCGCTTTACTACAGAAAGGTTTATCGTGCCCATCACTGATAGTGGTTATGGGTCTTCAATCTGCATTAGGGTGGTCCTTAAAAAACTTTTTTTTGAATTTTCTATGGGCCAACCCTTTAAAGGAGTCCATTTGGATAACAAAAATAACCCATACAAAATGTTTTTGAAAATTTTTAATATTTAGGGGTAGCTCAAGCCTCTTACATTTTTACGAGGGAGGCCAAATGATGTCAATAGCATTTTCTCCCTAATTAGCACCATCTTAGTACCAAAGTTCAACCTGTGGTAGGGTTCTCTGGTCGAGTTCAACCTCTGGTAGAGTACAAAAAGATTAATAAAGATGTATCTGCAGCAATGGAAGCACATAAGTGGTATTTGTTGCAGGAACTCGTGTTTTTTTTATGGTAATCTCCCATGCTCTATGAAGCGTCAGATAGTTCAGTCATTGAAGAGAATAGGTGATGAAGAGCCCCCGAAGCGAGTATCAATCAACCAGCAAATAATAACTAGTTCCAAGCGGAACAATTTTGTGACCTCAACTTCCAAAGTTCTATTCCAAAAACTAAAACTTCCTTCTGGTTTTCTACAAAAATATCCTGATACTTGGAACGACGATAACGATTTCCTCCGAACCGTAGAGCGAGACAGCGCTGTTTCGGGTAATTAGCCCTCATCAACCGCCCTCAGGTAAGATACATTCATCTTTCAGAACGAATAATCTTGCCAGGATGCAGGATCACTCATTCCTTTGGATAAATATATCTTATTACTCATCTCTTCGTATAAACAGTGATTGATTTCCTCCGAGCTGCATCAATTGTGCCAGAATTGAAAGTGGTTAACGACCATGCTGAAAGAGATGTGGTTCTTATTCTGCTGCTACTTTAAATTTCTCAAAACCTTACACTAGCTTCGTGAAATTACCGAACGTCAAGCCAGGTATGATTTCACATAGTACTGAGATGTCTTAGGTGGCTTTTATGATACAACAGCTGGTCATTGATATGAATAGTAATCATTGTCTTTTACAGTTAGGCAGTGATTGCTTCTGTTACATGCGTTTACAAATTGCGAAATTAGGAATGTCGAAGAATATTAGAACACGAGATGGAGCTAGACATTTCGTTACAAAAATTACATTGCCGAAAGCATCTGACGTCACCTCCCTACCCCTTGAAAAAAACTCTGCGGTTCTAGGCGATTTGGAAAAATGGTCAAAAAATCATTGGGGGGGGGGGGGCGGTCGCCCCCTCTCGCCCCCCGTGGCGGCGCCCCTGAGAGCTTAATAGCGTGTGCCTGCATGGTGCCAGTTTAAAAGCCTCTCTGTTATACAGGAACAGAAAACGTGAACAAAATTCCGACTGTTTTCATATTTGCACTATTTCATCAGCTTCAAATGTTGCTTCACCGATCCGTAATGCAATCAGCCGAAACCAGCAGCAAAGCATTGAACAAGCAAGGCCTAAGTCAATCATAAATTAAATACAAAACAAGCGAATAAAATTATAATTTGGTATGATTTAAATGGCAAGTGGTGACTCTGATGAGTCTGCGTTGCTATAAAGGCATGCAATATTGTGCAATAGGCCTACACGCTAATTTTTCAAAAAAAAAAAAAGATTGTCATCCTCTTTAAAAATGCAAACAAATTATCGTGGATTACAACATAGGCTGATAAGGATCTGAGTACAATTGGGAAAAAGTTTGCTTTCACCCGCCTTGTCGTTGTGCAAGGCTTTTCGTTAAAGTGTCGCTGTGGGCTTTATGCGGTGAAGCAGTTTCGTGGAGCGCGGTCAAGGCCACAGCATGAGATTGAGAATCAATTGTTTTTTGTGTTGGTGATCACACAAGCAAAAACTATTAATAGTATTCCAAACACTAACTTAAATAGTCAACCTCAGAATCAAACCTTAAAAAACACACAGCGTAATTTTCCGCGCTTTAGCAACTAATAAACTGGTAATGAAGCTTTGTTTGGAAAGATGGCGCAGCAATGTGGAGCAAAGGCCGATGGTTTAACTCCCCCATACCTCGTTGTGACGATAATTATGTCAGCTTGGTGGAATCTAACATGCTGCAAATTAAATGTCAGAAGTAGCACTTGAACGGAAAACTCGAAAGCAAAGGCAACTCGTAAGCGAGTCTGGATTCTTCCTATGCATAGCGCTTCCGTCGCTTTTTCGTGACAGGAAGATAAAAATGAAGAAATCAATCAAGATAGAGATAAATAATTTCTGTTTATTTATAATGTACAAAAATTTGAATTTGCTCGTTTAATCTGTCCTCACATCACCAGAATTAGTTCAACTATTACAGAAAACAATTACCTAAAATCAATCTTGACGTAACTGTTTGTTGTATTTGGTCAAATTAATAACGTCCATTCAAATTCAGCCCATGCTTATAACTTTCGGTAAGGAGGAGGGAATGCATCTACTGGATGGATTTCCACTAGAAAAGTGATGACATCCTTGCAACTAACGTAACTAAAAACCTTTTGACAGTGGATTTTCATTCGCAAGTTTTTGGTTGAACAATGGGTAAAACGTCAACATGCGATCACTAGACCGACCAAGAGTTTTTTAAACGTGATCTGCATGCATAAGGACAGGGCCGGATTAAGGGTTTCTGAAGCCTGGGCTTATCTGGTAGTCAGGGGCCTATTTTGTCCCCTTCAGTCAAAAGGCTGCTGAAATATTTAGCCTACATACCAGCATTAAACACATTCAAAAAACTTATTTTCTGAATTTACACAGAACGCCCTATTTTGCACGTACAAAGCTTTAGGAGATGTCATACCACAGAGCCTCAATTCCTGCAAATATGCTTTCCATTTGTTGTTTTGTAAATGATCCTACAATTAGTTCCCCCCAAGTTATGCAAAGTTTACGTTAACCTCCTTGATAGGGTCTATTTCGTATCCTAACGTCCTTTTGTGTATCTGTACGAAAAATCGTACGACATTTTGGGTGAAATTATCTTTAATTTTCGCTACTGTCTATGAATTATTACAAAATAATTGTAAATTTCAATGACTTGCAAAACGGCGACAATATTCTTCTGAGCTGTGTTGCCTAGCAGGCGCTATGCCGCGGAAATGGACCCCCCGCCACATGTATCACGCTTCACAGTAACCTTTAGTTAATGAAGATTTAGACCGATTTCCTTTTAGTTACTGGATAGAACGTTACATAACATGCTGTAACCGATGTTAGGCTATTGATATGGCATTTGATTGTGATTTGTTGCAAAATTTACGCAGCAATGAACATTTATATCAATAATCATTCTATTTATCCAGTTTGAATTCTGTTTCGAAAACCGTCAAAGTTGTTGTACAATATGCTGTAGAATATAGGTTCTCAAAGTGCTCCGTACCGACCGTACGGAGCCCCATGGCTCCGCGAGAGCAACCTAGGGACTCCGCGAGCTATTCGTTTACATATAAAATACTGACTTAGCTAATTTTGCAACTGTCCAAAGAAGCAATACCGGGAAGAAATTTTGCTCTACCTTATTAGTACGTTTGTCAAGTGTCAAATTCACAGCCTTAATATGATGTACCTGCGAAATGTAGATTTTTTCTAGCATGTATGGGGTACACTAAAAAGGCCCAACACATGTGAAAGTTTAATTTTTAAACTTATTAAATTTCCAAATATGTCACGTCTGTATTTCCTTTTGAAGAAAAGTTTAGTATTGTAGCAACAGCTAGGCGCTCTTCAGCCAGTGCTTACTTGCGACAGTGTTTACTTTCCATTTAGCAGGCCAGGGAGAACAACGTCGTTTTATTGAATGGGAAGTCAAAACAGCTTCCATATATCCGGAAGAATGTTTTAGCAAGGTCAAGCAGTTTGAAGAATGAGTGCATCTTTTACCTGAGTGCGGCTATTGAGAGCTTATAGCCCGACACAGCGCTGTACCGCTCTATGGTACTTGCTCTACCATTTCCACACTGACCTATTGTTATTTATGAATTACAATTGCATAAAAAAAAGTCATAAGCTTGGGCTTTATAGCATGCTTAGGAATGCAAAATTTGCCATAGGTCTCAAGTCATTTTGCGCCAATTGTAATATATCGCCCCAACAAGGGCTCCGCGCAAAATCTCAAATTCGGCAAAAGCCTCCGCATCTCAAATAGTATGAGAACCTCTGCTGTAGAACAATCTACTGTAATTGCGTCAGAAGTTTTTTGGCGTTTTTTCGTTTTCTGCAATTTTGACCCAAAACATGAGGAGATTTGATTGGTTGAGGGGCTGGAATAATTTCAAAGCTCCCTTGTGAACCCTGTTTCCTGCTCAAACTACTGTCTCAGCAATTGGGCTGGTGACGCTGTACTGGTCCGATCTCGCAACTCGAAGTAGATCTTAATCTCACTAACTCGTAATCAGTTTTTTTTTTTATTTCGTTTAATTGCCGCAGATCTTTTGATTTAAATTCAAGAGTAATTTCCTTGAAATTTTTGGCAGAGATGCAATCTTAAATCACTCACGCAGTTCTAACCTAAACTGGATAGATTAGGCCTACTTAATAAAGGTTGGTAATTTGCATTCAACTTTAAAATAAAGTAGTTGATTGATGAAAAAATCAGTGAGTTGTTCATAATACGTTGTAATCAAAGGGCCAATTTTTTCGATAGGCCTAGGGCTGCAGCCCCATCAGCCTCCGCCTTAATCCGGCCCTGTCTACTAAAAGTCAGCCTCATAATTGTGTTGCAAAAGCACACACACACATAATTACGCACATCATTGGTAACTACAAATAAACATTAAACATACAGTTGGTAGGTATAAAAGTTGAATTTCGAAAATATTGTCACTGTAGCAGCAATATATGGACCCTGCAAAAAGATCTAGCTTTCATCTAGTTAGCGTTAGCGCAGCCACCCAAGCAATACATTGTATAACGAAAAATGAACCAAAAATGTGAGAGGAACAAATGAAGCAAGTTTGTCAGCAGATAAATCTTTAGTACAAGTTACACCAGGAGACGCCATATTGGAGATTTTCGATTTCAAAAACATTTGATTGCAAATTTTGATACTCTTAATTTTTTTTTGAAGTGGGATGAAATGGAAGGCACAGATTTAGCCAAGGTGGTCCAAGACTGCAAAAATATGTAGACCTGCTTTTAAGGTTTGATGGAAACTACCCGGAATTCAAAAGTAAAAATTTTATTGAGTTTGATTGCTCTAACTGACCTACATAATTTATGGCCTGCCTAAAGCGTTAGTCGGTATTAAGTGACTTTCTGCACAAGAGATAAGCTGGAGTTGGCTTATATGTGAGCCCCAACATAACTGAGTATGTCGTTGACTGGGTACCAATATGAGGATTTTCTTCTCAAGCTAAGGTTTCAGGAGTGATCGCTGTATCGTGCACATGTGCTTGCCTAATGTGGAATTACAGTACGTAGAATTTCTGGAGGAAGTAAAGATTACATCGAAAAAAGCAAGTTTATCAAGGTGCCTTGTTTTTTGGGCGATTTCAATGCACATGTGGATATAGACAATGCAACTTGGAAAGGTGTTATTGGGCAACATGGAGACTCTGGCATTATCAAGAACAGAAAGTATTTACAACAATTTTGTGCCACCAGTGGACTGTGCATAATGAACACATTTTTTCAGCAGAAAAGAATTCATGTACCGTGTGCAGAGACTCTTTGAGACAACGTTTACTGATTGATTTTTTGCATCGTTTCGGCGTGTTTGTTTTCCTATGAGTCTGATGTTCGTGTTAAAAGAGAGGCTGAATTGTCAACTGATCATCACTGTGGTCTTGGTCTTTGTAAGCTTTGACATCCTTGAGTAAAACGAAAGACTTTTCGACCATGAAAAACCTATCTAATCAAGTGAAGTGAGAATCATTGACTGACGAAAAGGTGCAAAGTGTATTTGCAGATAACATTGCATCTAAGTTCAAAACACTTCCGATCTCTACTGAAGACGTTGAAACTGAGTGATGTCTGTTTCAAACAGCAGTTATTGCGTCCGCTACTAACTTTTGCGGACGAAATCATGTTGGATAGAGAGGAAGTGGCGAGAAAAGAACACCTAGGTAAAACCAGAAAGCTGAAGAAGCTATTTCTGCGAAAAACTCGTCCTGTAAGACTTGGCTTGCACGTAAGTCATCAGTTGAGCTTTGTTCGCATTGCTCTGAAACACGTAAGACTGCAGCCACAAAAGTTAGATTGTCTAAGGAAAAGGCTTAGAAGGAATTAGGAGAAAGGCTGAGCGATGACTTCAAAATGGCAAATAAGACAGTCTGGCACACAGTTGCCTAATGCGTAGAAAAAGATCTCAAGTCGCTCTGACGCTTTCTTCTTCGATGATTCAAATGGTGTCATCTTGAAAAATCAAAATGCTATTTTGAATCGGTGGAGTGAGTAGTTTAGTGATTTTTAAACCCATGATATGATGCCCTCGACTGAAGTTGACGAGGAACAGGTTGAGGAAGACATTCAAACCACCGAAGCAGATGTGATTGCAGTTATCAAATCATTGAACACTGAAAAAGCACCTGGTGAGGATGGTATGTGTTGACTGACTCGTGTTTGTCGGAAAGCATGAAAGACTGCTCATTATTGTTCGGAATGATTATAAACCGTGGTCCACACTGCATTTGTTTCTTTTTTCAAGATGTAAATGCCGAAACAAAATTGTAAGTTGATTGGACTTATGCATTCAGGTTTGGCTTCCTAGTTTTGAAATTTTGGTCCTAATTTTGGTTTGTTGCATCTCATCTGACCTAAATACAGTGCCGGATTAACCACGTAGCAGAAGTAGCATTTGCTACGGGCCCCGCGCTTTTCAAAATCATGATTCAAATTACAGAAAAAATTAGGCTACGCTTTTGTAAAAAAGTTTCGGCAAGGATTGGCAGTGATGGAGTCCAGTACTCAACCTTCGAGTACGAGTATCGAGTATTTGCCATGAGAATCTTCGAGTACGAGTACTGGTGGTTGACTTCGAGTACGAGTACATTTTTCGCAGGTAAACTTTACACTTTAAAATCAGTTGCAGACATTTGCTGCATAAATTGAAACCACTTTTCTTGAAGATTTTATTTAAATGGTTATTACCACTTCGAACACTGGTTTTAAGCTCTTTGTAGTCGACATTAACTTTTACGGAACTTTTAAGCAGTTTCGACGAAAGTTTCTGTTATAAGCAGTATATGTATGATAAAAATCAAAGTACTCGTGAACTCGACTGATTTTTAGACCGAGTCCGAGTACTTTTAGGTTGGAGTACGAATAGCCTACTATTTGAGATTCAAAGTTTCGAGTACGAGTACTCAGAAAAGCTGTAGCCTACTCGAGTGTACCCGAGTGCGACTACAGTACGCGAGTACTCCATCACTGAGGACTGGCTTATAAAATTTTTGCGAACTGTTAGCCTCATTTTCTCTTAAAAAATTTTTAAATCATAAGATTCCTCAAAATAAAACTTACAGTATTTCTGAGTCTGGCCGCAAACTGATTTCTGACCAATTATCGCGTTCGTTGCAAGAAAACAAAAAGTCAACTTCCAGTTGCGCATGTAATTGCGAATGTTTATGGCATTTTTGTGTATACATTAGGTCTCAGTGAGCCAATACGATAGAAGTACGGCGCGGTAAAAATGCAAGTGGCTAAGCAACCAACGTAACAGTGAATAAGCATGAAGAAGCAATTCCCTATTAGTGTTCGGTTGCATCTAGGATTTATGAACGGTAAAGATCTTTACTATTAATGCCTACTACAAAAAGTTTGATCTTAATTTCGTTTTGCTGTGCTAATGCTTGCTTTGTTCCTCCGTTGTTCTCAAATTTTCACAAAATTTAAGTCTTGTGTCTTTAAAAAATTGTTTTCGTTAAAAAAAGCAAGAGTTTTACAGTGAATTTAAGCCATCTACGCATCTTCAGTGAATTCCGTTGAGAGCCCTTGGTATAAAACAATGAGACTAAAAATGAAATCAGATTTGATTGCCCTCCACTCGGGTCTCGAAAAACTAAGGCCCCACAAAAACTTTGCTACAGGCCCCGCACTACCTTAATCCGGCCCTGCCTAAATAACTGATTTGAGGACCCAAACCTCGTTATACATTAGAAGTTTGCCAACTGCCAAAACATTCTCAGCTAAATTTTAAGATTTTATGTTGAATTCAAGTTATATAGTTGTCAATAATGCAAGATAATGTAAAAACTATTACTCATTTGAGAGATTCGTTACTAACGCAATGCTTTAACGAATTATGCGGACTTGAATGGCACTAGTCCCTCTGAGAGTTATCTGCCTATACGCTAGTATTGCTAGCTGATTTAACAGTAAAAATTAGTTTAGTTTTTAAAAACCCTTGATTTTTTTGCATGCTTTCTTTGCGAATAGTAGGTTTACTGCCAGTTCCACCACGTCACTAACTGTTGCATTAGCTCACTAATAAAGTAAGAAGAAATATCAAAACGAGCTGTTAAATTCCATACCGGGTCTTCAATTCATCAACTTTTTTGTTGGCACTTTGAAGTGCCTAGCCCCAGACTTGAAATTAAAGTGCCGGTCGGCTTTAGCTCTCTAACTTTCTTATCTCTCTTTCTGTTTGGACAAAAGTTTCTTATGACAATGTATGTGAAGAGCAAACAAAACGAGTCAACATAATGATAGAATGGGTTCATGCGGAACGACTGAATAAACTGTTCTAACGCGTAGACTATACCGACTGCGGTGAGCACTTTCAGCCGGTTGCACGACAAGTCATTGCAGTTGATTAGTTGCAAACCATTATTTCCCGTGCATAAGCGCCAATAGCAGAGATGTGTCGATCGTTTTCTTGGACCTTGATTAAGACGATAATTAAAAAAAAACAAAAACGTCCAAATATGTGGTATTCTTACCGGTAGTCAAATTGTAAATCGTTTAAACTTTGCCACGACATTGATTGCATTTTCTCAGCCACGGTTACAATAAATTAGTTGTGCGAAACATGTCTCGCTGAAGCAACTTGTTGCAAAAAGACAGTTTTCATCGAGTTCGACGATATAAAAGAGTTCAAGGCCTGCTTCTAATACATTCAGTTCTACCCTAATGTAACAAAGGAACTTTAGGTATCAAAAAAAACAAAAAAACGAGATGGTGTTTGTTTTTTGTACACTACCTTAGGACGTAAGTTTTCACCTACCGTTGAGCAGTTTATAGCCTCGCTTTTTTATATCATGTTTATTCATCAATAGCAGTTAGCGCGTGCCTCCCTTTCGATTTGCTAAGGCAAAGCTAGCTATTCGTGCAGCAAGAGCAGAGATGCCAACAAGCATTGCATGTACGTACATAATAATAAAATAAGGTTCTTGCTAATTGTACGGCCAGTACAAGCCCATGAAAATAACGACTTCGTATGTTTTATTACCCTTTCACGCTGTACCCGGTTGTACCAGGGAGTTTCGAAGTAACAAAATAAACCTAAGTGACAATAAATTCACGATATGAAAATTTCGTCCTTTTGGAGCTCATCAGGTGAATACCAACTGGCTACGCCAACAACACGTCAAATCATACAGAACAAAGACACAATAATATGACATTCTACTTATCAACAATGAAAGACAACTTGGTATCCGATGTTAAATTCATGCCCAAATGTTTCGATAAACAGTAACAAATCTAGCAAAGGCCCCCAGTTCATGAGTTCCACAGTTTTGCAACAGTGATGGTCGATCCAAAAGTAATTAGACTTGTGTTTATATAATTCTTGTACTTGGCAACTAAATTGCTCCAAGATAATATCCTATCATATATTGCATTATTTGCCGCCAACCTACATTGATCTTGCTCATGCATTGTATTGTTAATAAGTCACTCACTAACTCACAGAGTCATATCTGAGTAATTCTAGTAGCGAAACCATGAAAAAATCCCGAAAAGACCCGTTACGCTTGAATAATTTTCTTCATTCATTTCGTCCTCTCAGCGGTTTTTTATTGATTAATATTCTACTTGGCTCAACGAGCACAGGAATTAGAAATATTGTTTTATCAGAGTCGGGAAAAAGGCTGATATGATTTTAAAAACTTGATACTTGACTCTTTGGGTTTGCGTTCGTATTGAGGCATTTTCTCTGGACTTGGTCTCTCAGACTCGCTGCAGTTGTCACTGTCCTTCTTAATCATTGTGTTGCAATGCAACAAACAATTTTTTGACGTTTTTTAACGCAGAAAATTTGGTGATGATTGTATTGGTGCCAAGTTACCAACGCGTTTGTCAGGCAAAGTTCTTTAGCATTTGCTTTGCTTCGGTAAAATTGAATTTGATAGTTATGAATCAAAATTAATAAGTTAACACAGTTGCCTAAATTCAGCGCTCAGCATTGAAGGTTGCGGGTGGATCTAGTTGAGGGAGCTCAAGCTCTCCTTCAAATTCTAGTTTAACATATTAATACGACCCTTTTAGCATTACACGTACAAAACCGCAAAAAAGCACTGGATCCGCACGTGGAAGTGAGGGAAACAAATGAAGTTGAAGGTAGGACTAGGAACAGAGTTGTCAACGGGCCGAAGATGTTGAACCCGACCAGAACCCGAATCCTAATTTATCAGCCTGCCTGAGCCCGATTACAACCGAAATCAAAAATACCTCGTTAAACTTTTAAAGATATATCAAGAAAAAAGAAAATCACCTTTATCCATCCACAGTCACACCATGCCGTTACAAACAGCAATGTTATTTATACAAGGTGTTCTCTTTGCTCTACAGTATTTCATCAATCGCGAAAATTCTATCAATCACTGAAAATCTTGATGTTGCTTCGGCGTCTGGCCCGATTGAAGCCCGACAATTTCTCAAAATCCAAGCCCGAGCCTGGCCCGAACCGACCCGAAAAGCCGGAGCCGGATTCACAACGCTGGGTAAGAAAGTGTAGTGGTGTGTACTAAGTTATGGGAAATCTGTTTTTCTAAGTTATGTACTTTCGCTGAGTATGTCTATGATTGATTGATTGCTCGAAAAAAAGAAAGAAGTTGAAATAGAAAATAGGTCATAGTGCTATAGCGACACAAGTGGTAGCATAATACCGACGAGTTTGCCAAATTTCAATCGCATTACTGTATTGGCATCGCACGAAATAAAATTGTTCATACCATACAGGGCTCAAGTTATGAATTCTGTTTGAGAAGTTCAATTCACCGTGTACTGTCGATCGCGTTTGACATGTATACCGGATGGCTGCTGACCCTAAACGTGCAAGTGCACAACGCAGTCTTTCTCAATTACTGTTGAATTTTGAGTTCAATTTTTGATAGCTGGTGATCTTACGGCTTTCGTCGACCAAATTCAGAAGAGTGTCTTTTTTCTACTACCAGTTTGCTTCTCATAGTGCTGCTAATTGTTTGATGAACTGAAAATGCCAACTCAATCTGCCCGAAAGTAAGCCTATTTCAAACGGTCTGCGTTAGGAATGAAATCTTTATGTATCGAAGTGTGAATATGCCGTTGCTAAAATTAAGGCTATCTTGGTACCGCAACAGTATTTTGGTTCAACAAATGTTTAACATGGCATTGAAAATGACTTATAAGTGTTTTAGCAAACTCATTATTGTAGATTTAAAACGATAGAGTTTTTAAACAATTTTTGTGGGAAAAGGTTAAATTAGGATCTAAAAGTATTTAGCGTTGTTGGTCCATAGTGGGCGCCCAAATCAGGATAGCTACATAATGTTGCTTTTTATCTTTTAACATTAAAAGTCCTATCAAATTTTATAGCAAAGAAAATATCATTTTATAGCGAAACGCTAACCGAAAAAATGAAAATTGAGTAAACTGTCAAAGTAATTGGTGTCTAATCAAGGAATGGTGCGTATTTATTTTAACGCATAACGGTATCTGTTGTTTCAATAATGTTTAGTTGCGTATTTTTGCTTTTTGGTACAACTAATCTTACATTTAACCTAGGGTAAAACACATCAAACTCAAATATTTGTTAATTAAAAAAAACAACATTTTTTGGCACTCTCCTCATAAAAATTGCAGAATTGATGTTAATGGTGAATTTCTTGTGTATATGAACCAATGGCAACATTTTTTTTGATCAAACATCACTGAAGTAGGGTAATTCATAGCAATCAACGCGTCTTGTAGACGAACTTTGACGTCAATTCCGAACATCTCAATAAATACCAATTGAGCTGAAACTTTTGAGGAGCAGTTTTCGAAGACGACTCTTCAATCTTTAATATTACGAGTTTGGTGTTGATGCTACAATTTATTTGTATGAGTGGGTGCTTATCTTGATAGCGTTTACTCAAATAGCTCTGGGTCACAAAAACTACTCTTTTCAATCATTGAACAAAACGCTTAGCTCATGCTTGACACGAGTAGGGGCGTACCACCTTTTTACTATTTCCGGCTGCTACACGATAACTTCCTGAAAGCACAAGGACGTTGAAAACTTTTTTTGCGTCGGTTGAAAGCATTACGTCGATGTCAAGCAATTTGCATTGAATTATTTTGTACAAAGAATCGTTTATTACAAAGTTTATGAGTTATCAGTTATTGTTAGGGTTACCATTATTTTCACTGTGCAAAAAAAGGACAGGTTCAGCCAGCATCGCGTTCCTCTAAACAAAAAAAGGTTTTGTCACATTGGAGCTAAAGCTTCCTAAAATGTTTGGGTTTCTAAAAAAAGGGTCTTCTCACGATGGAGCTAAAACTTCCCAAATTTTTTGTGGTTCTCCAATAAATAGCAATAAAAAAAGTCTTCTGTACTTGCTAACATGAAGTTACATTTATACACTGCAAAGCGTGATTGGAAATGTTTTTACTGCTTAAAACGCCGAAAAAGAGGACATTTAGGCATTTTTTAACGTCTTCGGAGGCCAAATCATTTTTTATTAAAATAGTGGACATGCCCTCCAAAAAGCGAACGTATGGTAACCCTATCAATCATTGACGACACCTGTGGTTTGCATATGGGCTGGTAAAGATCGCGAAGTCTGATGTCTCGTTGGGTACCATTATTCTTAAATCTGACTCCGAATAACAGCGCTGTCTAGTAATCATAAATTCATTAGTGAGTGATCAGCGATTGTACATTTATTAGTACATTCATTTCCTTTGTACTGTACATTCATTAACATAAATTCATTAATAATTGTACATTAGGGTAATGACTAAATATTTTTTTTCTTGCTGCTATGGCATTGAATGAGCTTTTTTATGAGAATAACGAATCGGAAAAACTTTTTTGAATATTTTCAAAAAAGGTCCCGCACCAACGCAATTTTCTGACCCCACATGACCCCAATTTCGACTTTTTTTTATATGGTGCCATACTCTCACAAAAAACTTTCCTTTTAATGCCTTAGAAAGAATGTCCTTACTATTACACACTTTAAAAAAAAAATTGGTTGAATTTGAACAAACGGGTCAAGAGTTATAAACATTATTGGCCAGGATTAGAGGCAAAAAAGCTAAAATGCTCAACTGCTCCATGTAGCGGCTAAAACGTAGAAATTGGATTATTTCATTGATTTTTGTGCAATTGTGGTCTAGTTTGAGTCAAATTGCTTACTTTGGGAAATAGGATGCCAGGAAGACTAGAGCATGGTGCTAAATGTCTTGCTTCTTGCCAGCAGGTGGCAGCCTCAATTATTTCATTTGTATTGCGTTTTAATCAATTTAGATTCACCCGATGTCTCAACCAATAATCATCTCTTCATTGATTTTGTTTGATTTACCAGTTTTGGTCTACTTTTATGCGCCAATTTTTTATATTTTATGATTTTATTATTTAAGTGGTTGTAGTAGGTTTGAGATTACGTAGTAGTAAAAAACAATGCCTTTCTTTAAAGCTGATTCATCTGTAACAAAAAACAAAAAGGTATGGACCGCCAATTTTCCTACTTCAAGCATAACTAATCGACATGCGCTTCCAAGAGTGGAGAGTTTTAATGACTATGTGAGACTGACCCTAAAAAGGCAAGTTTTAGGGAGGTATCATGTCTTGCTTGAAAAATCTAAATAGAAAAAAACACGGATTCAATTGATATATGATGAACTATTTCAGTTATGGAAAAAATTTAATTTTCCAACATTAAGTAGACAAGCAATTACAACACGGCTAGATAAACTGATTTTTAATTATCGAAACTATCAACGCAAGCCCAGCAAAACCTTTGAAAAAGACATGCAAAAAGTGTTTGACATCACTAATGCTGGTGGAGAATGGCTTTGCCAAGAAGACAAAGATTTGTATTACAGGCAAACCCAATCTGACGGAATAGTTGGTTACACAACGCAAAAACTTGCACCAGCATCAACAATCCATTCATCCAAGAAAAGAAAGATACCAAAACCAAACGATTTTTCTTCAACATCCATCCAGGGGGCAAACAACTTCAGTTCATAATCAGAAACTGAGAGCACATCCAGTATCAGTGAGAGCACTGCTTCAGAAGATACCAGTGACAACGAACCAGCATCCACACGTAGTTCAACTTCAGGAGCCACAAAAATGGTAATCCGCCACTCTATGTCTACTTATAAAGCTGTGGCAGTGTGTTCTACCCTCTCTGAAAAAGGCGTTACTCTCTCTACACCGTCTAAGTCAGGCGTCTGGCGTAGCGTCTTGAGGAAGGGGGAAAAAGAAAAAGAGAAAACCAAAGTCATTCTGTGGCAAGAAAATAATTATTGCCTACACGAAAAAAGTTGTCCGATTCCGAATATTTAGTCGTTTGCTTGCAGAGTCAAAGTAGGGAGATAAAGCTGGGAATACTGAAGTGTAGCAGTGGATCGGCTCAACGTATTTACGACCAGCTGGAGCAAATTCTGGATGAGTATATAGCTTATATAGCTTAGTCTTGCATTAAAATGATCATCTGCAATACCACCGCAGTTAATACTGGTCGATTAAATGGAGTAGTGGTGAAACTCCAAAAGAAAATGGCTGAAATGGGCTTGGAGCGACCACAGCACGTAGGCTGTCAGCACCACATTCTTAGATAGAATTTTAAAGCATATTCTAAATTTTTACATCAGCAAGCACTCTACAAAACCAAACTTAAGTTACGAATTTGTGGAAGAAATCACTAAAAACTATGAAAGTTTGTAAGAATTGTATCACGGTGATTTCAATGTAGAAATTATTCAAAACCCTGGCTGGAGAGATGATTTCAAATTTTTGTATGAATTATGCAAAGCATTTCAATTTCATAAAGTAAGTAAAAAATTGATTCCACAAAATCGTCTTGTAGGTTTTGTAACCAAAAGGATTTTCTATTTACAGGAACATGGCATTTTTCCTATCATCAAATAGAAAAAGTTGCCTTCTTTGCACAACGCTCGTTGGAATTCCAGAGCCATTTACTCGCTGATATCGCACTTTTTGCTTCCCAACTGGAGAGATTCTTTGGCTATACCTGCTCAATTTGTTGCTTACTATTGGCAAAAAGCCTGGTTTTCTGATCAAAAGTACACACAATCTGCTCATGGAGATTTGCTGAAAGCAGTTACTGAAATTAATGAAAGTATTAAAATAGACTGAAGTTATGATGGCAAACTAAAATCATTTTTGTTTGATAGGGCGACAGTGCGTTGAAGTGCTTTAACACCCATTGAAATAAAAAGCCATCTGTGCTGGCAATACCTCGGTCCAGTATGATTGCTGAAAGAGCTGTCAAATTGATGGAAGAACTGCAAAAAACATGCACAAACAAAAAACACTTCACTGTGAAGTTTGTGGCTTGCAACAATATATACCCTATTGACTTTTGAAACATCTGCGTTAAAATTTTCAAGTATTAAAAAACAACTTTTCACTGAGTTGTTGTTGTTGTTTTTAGCAATTGAAGTAGCTTAGATGGTCACCACTCTCTAAGAATTTAACAATGGAGTGTATAAGAAATTTTTAAGATAAAGCTAATAAATCATAATTTTTTTGAAACTACGAAAGGAATAAAAATTCTGCCACCTATTGGCAAGAAGCAAGACATTTAACACCATACTCTAGTCTTCCTGGCATCCTATTTCCCAAAGTAAGCAATTTGACTCAAACTAGACCACAATTGCACAAAAATCAATGAAATAATCCAATTTCTACGTTTTAGCCGCTACATGGAGCAGTTGAGCATTTTAGCTTTTTTGCCTCTAATCCTGGCCAATAATGTTTATAACTCTTGACCCGTTTGTTCAAATTCAACCAATTTTTTTTTTAATGTGTGTAATTGTAAGGACATTCTTTCTAAAGCATTAAAAGGAAAGTTTTTTGTGAGAGTATGGCACCATATAAAAAAAAGTCGAAATTGGGGTCATGTGGGGTCAGAAAATTGCGTTGGTGCGGGACCTTTTTTGAAAATATTCAAAAAAGTTTTTCCGATTCGTTATTCTCATAAAAAAGCTCATTCAATGCCATAGCAGCGATTTTGCATTTTGCAAAAAAAATATTTAGTCATTATCCTATTGCACATTCAAAAATGATATCAAAAAGTATTGTACAAAGTCAAATTACACTACGACGTAAACAAAATTTTCAAACAATTGGCCTGCAAAAATAATTTTTGTGTCAGCAAACATACATTACATTGTGTTTAAAACGACCAAAATTCAAACAAATTGAAAACCAACATATGCAGTTCAGTCTTTCGACGTTGTCGCGCATATTCATGTTCATAAAAACAGGTGAAGAAGCATTTTGGTCTGCAGTTTTGCAATATTTTTTAGCTCATTAATTTATGGTCTTCGTATTATGTGTCATTAAATTAACGTAGTGAAAGTTATTATATAGGCCTAATGGAGTAGTACACCAAGCATCTTTAATTGTGAAGCAAACAGCTCTTCTAAAGTAGGCTTGAACTGAACTGATTGACTCTCAAAAAAGAGACCATCCGATCAAAATTCAATTTAATATTTCTGACGTTTCGCTGGTCAGAACAACCAGCATCATCAGAGACACTCGAAATTATCCCACAAAGCAGTAGAATAACTAGTAAAATGCATGTCAAAAATATTTCGAATGGGCGCATTAATTACCAAATAAAGAAGAATTGAAGCAGTAAAAGTCGACAAATTGACTAACGGGGTGAATATCTCTTGAATATCTGTTTTTCAACGTTTTTACCAGAAGGAAAACTTTCATGTGCAGTTTTGAAAACGAGGCGAAACTCAATTTACAAAAGATTTATTCAAGAATATTGAGCAAAATTAAGATGAAAAACACGAGCTTCATTCTTGCTTATAGATGAAGAATGAAAAAGTTATTCCGTGAATCCATGCAAAACAACACCTCTGGGAAAGTTTAAGAAACTTTGAAGAAAATTTGAATGCTTCATGTTATGTCAAAATAGCCCTTCGGAATGCCTTGTAAAACCCTTTTCTGAGAAACATTCATTAAAGCACTGCTTCAAATAAAATAAGTATTAACGAATTACTGCGATTCAAATCATTGAAAGTTTGTTGACAAAAATTTGGTGTATCTGGCGTTATTGATGAAGCCAAATGCTATCTCTTCGCCAATATCATGCACTTTGAGCATATATTATTCACAACCGCTATAAACCCAATAGTAGGCCTATTATTCAATTAAATACAATATATCAAAAAAAGTACAGTATGTTTACTATACTATATTATTCAAACTGACCTAGATTATTTTCGTGTCTTTTCTTTTTTTTCTGGTTTTAAGTATTATTTTTTTTGTATCATTTTGTTCTCATGCAGCGAATAAGCGACTGAGGCAGCCCAAGGGCCTAACCCGTGAACTTGCCGTTTTTTTTTTCTCGACGTTGCTCCTAGGTCGATCGTCGTGCCGAAACTCTGCGGATATTATCGTTGAGTCTTTCATTTGAGCTGACCCGAAGTCGAACCACATATATGGCTGCAGAGGCAGGCATTCTAGCTATGAGGCCACCTAAAACAATTGAACTAAATTTGGCAGAGAAAGAATGGTAAATTGACAAAAAAAGAATAACAACATGTTTTTAAATAAATTTCAAAATGTGATAGAACACTTGCATCCGTTTTTCTTTTTACTTTCTTTTTGCGGTGCCTCTATTTCAAGTACCGGTGTGATTGCTGGTGGAATTCCATTTAAACTTCTCTGTTGCAACTTGTATTGCATTAGAGCAAGTCTGCTCACAGTTTCAAAAGCTCTGTGCACATTTGTATTGTACATTGCGGAACACTCGAAGTACGGAATGTTTTTCCTTTTTTTGCACCAATTTTCTGCATCTTCACAAAGTACTTCTCTGTCTTCTTTATCAATCTTATTTCCAATCAACACAAATGGAAACTGTTTTTCATCAACTGGTACAACTCTATTCAAGCACTCTTCTCTCCAAAACGCAATGGTTCTATAGGACCATGCAAATGTCACGTCATACATCAGTATGCAACAATGAGTACCTCGGTATACGCTGGAATTAACAGCTCGAAACTTTTCTTGACCAGCAGTATCCCACACCTCCATGGTTACAGAAGTACCATCAATATTAATTTGTTTTTTCATGGAGTCAACATTAATGGAGTTTTCAAAATGTTGCTGTATTCGTCCAGTCATGTATTTTGTTAGCAGTGCAGTTTTTCCTACGCCGCTCTCGCCCAATATAATTACTTTTAACTTTGGGTTATTTGTCATCTCCATTAATTTAAGTAAGAAAAGCAAAATAATTTTTACCATTAACTCTGTAGAAATAAAGTTAAAATTAATGTACTATATTTTTATGTGTTGTATAACAACGATGCACCATTCGCACGTAAAAACGTTCAAAATAGAATGGCCAGATGAATGCAGCGTTCAAACTCAGAGATTTCATCAACGCGGATGGTGTGATATGTACTACTGTATACTAGCCTGTGCCTTACTTACTTTTCTAAACCCGCTTATCCTTGGATGGTCGCGGAGGCAGCAGCTCGAGTTGGAGCCTTGAAGCATCGTGATCCACTGCGACAAAGGGTAAATGCTTTACAAAGGGTAGAATGCCTTTGCGAGACCAACTAAGATTTTTAGCGTAATCTCGCCATTGAGTTCTGGAAAGGCCTCTAGGCCTTCGACCAATCGGTGTTGAACAGAGCAATTTTTGGTTGATCTTTCCTGGGACATTCGTGTCACCTATCCTATTGTCGATACCAGCGCAGTTGCGATCTTCCTAGTCGGAGAAACAGCGATTCGATGCTTAGAGATTCATGAATATCTGCACTCTAAACTTTGTCCAATAAGGTCAAACCGCTAAATCGTCGCAGGAATCCCATTTCGGCTGCTTGAACTCAAGATCTCACTTTCTTACACCTTCGGCTGTAGAGTGGTAAAGTGTTAAAGCTTTTGGGTACAATTAGGATCGTAATTTTTCCGGATTTTAAAGCTGATTTATTTTTGGTCTTCAAAAGTGCTTTCGTCGGGATGTCAGAAACTTTTAACAGTTTTGTTTGAAGTAGCTTGGGTTAAGGGGACCGCATGGATAAGTTCTTAATTCATGCGCGAAGGAAGCAGAAGCGCATGAACGCCATATTTTTATGAGCTCACTAAGCTGCAAGATTGTGCAATAGTAATTTGTTTCTGCTCAGCAGTGTAGTTTATCTTCACCATATTTTTGTTCCATTTATTTTTCATATGCATCGTGTAGCATATAACCTAATGAGGAACTGTAAGTCCTTAAAAACGTCATATTTTTGTTGGCAAATCTCATGCGACTTCCAGGAAATCATTAGCAAAAAAAGGCGCCATTCTTCCGGCTGCAACCGCTGAAAACAACAGTTCAGCACTTTTTGTGTTTTGTAAAAGAATATGAAAAAGCAACAATTTTTTCTATTCTTATTGTTCCATCACGTAGTTTTATCAAAATATTTGCAGAACTTCGTCGTACATATAGCGGGTACTATAAAATAGTGAAGAAAAACATTTATTGTTCTTCGTGTCAGCATATGTTTCTCAAGAACGTAATGTTCGGTTTGAGCATCGAACTTGAATCCAACAAGGCTGCGCTTGCAGCATTCTGTTAACCAATCCCTCACGCCGGATCTCGGAACTTACGTCATTTTTTTGCAGTCTTGTCTAGTCAACAAAGATATTACCCGAGCACATGTACACAAAATCAAGTTAGAGCTGGCAATAGAACATAAATGAGCATTTCATTGGACAGCTTAGATGGTCGAGTGATAAGAGCGTCCGCCTTTAGAGCTGAAGATTCGGGTTTGATTCCGAGTTGGATTAAACAGAGTCCGATCAAACTAATGACTTATGAATTGGTATTCACAGCTTCCCTCTGGACGCTCAGCATGAAAGGGACAGTCTAGAAAAACAGCCGGCAAGTTTACTTGTTGTGCTGTTGGGAAAGGCACTTAGCGAGATTCCCCCATCTTGGTGTGGTAGACAGATGGCCGGTAGCTCCTAAGCGAGCTCGTTACAGCACTTTGATCGCTTTCTCGTGATAGGAAAATAAATATGCAACCAAATAAATTAAATTACCGGTACGCATGAAAGTTCTACACAAGCTGATGGGTCATCTGTGAAGAGTTTTTTGGACCATAAGCAGACACAAAACTCATTAATCGTTGAAAGCAAAGCTAATTTTTTCATTAACTAGGTAATTTATAAATATGCTTTATAAAATTAGCGTAAAATTAAGTCAGCCTAATTAACCTATGTTAAATTGTGCATTAAGTTAATGTATAAAGCTCGCTAACGTTTCGTTAATGCTTATTGCTCATATTCGTTAAATTTAATGCAACAAGCTTAGCAAAAATAATGATTTAAATAAAGATACCAAAAAAACGAGAAAAAACAAAAAAAAATTTTGTGAGCGAAAATTTGCTGACACAAACGGTAACGTTTCAGTGCTTTCTGTTTTCTCCAAACATGCCATATTATTCCAAAACTTAACGATTTATGGGATTAAATTCACTTCCGTTGATTGGAGTTGCATTTACTGAATTAACTTAAAGGGAGGTAAAAAAGTTGTTTATGAAGTAGTGAATAGCGAAGCTAACGTTTTGCGTTAACTTACCCATCTATGTCATTGACTTTTGAAAATAAGTAGCGACCGACAGTGTTTTTTTTTTAAGGTATAGCTTGAGAAGCCATGAAGCAATTTTGAAAACCGCCAATTTTTAGATTTGTAAATGACGCTGCAGTCAGCAACCGCTTGAACAAAAATTTGCAGATTTTGAGAAACCGCTGGACAATTTTGGGAGACCATTTCGGTTCCTCAAAACGCGTTAATAAACACTGGCAACCGACCACTTCCTAGTCTAGTCAAAAAAATGCGTTTTACGACCACCCCAATGATATTTTTTTAGGCCATTAACGATGTTCAGCGTAGTGTAAAGTTTACGGCTAGGATGTCCCTACCTCAAATCTCGGTCCAATGATGTCACAATGACATCTTTTTTACAAAAGGTTAGGATTTTTTTTATTTATAGACTTATCCAACTGCAGCATTGCTTGTGGTTTGATTTGATGGCTAAAACTTGATCCAAGGGACAAAGTGAGACGTGGGCAATCTGCAGACGGAATTATGACGTCATACATTGATGTCGTTACACGTTTACGTAATAAAACGTTGCAGAATGTGTTAAAATACCTGTGCCAGGTGCATGTCAACTTCCATAACTTTTGTTTTTGATGATCTACAAGCTAAGAATTGATTTTCAAGAATATGTTCTTCAACACCACCTGGGCGAACTTCGCACATTTTCATGAAAAAAATTAACTATTTATTTTTCATAATTCGGTTGTTGTTGCTTTTTACAGCAGTATCTTAATAAAAATACTACATCAGGTCATTGAAGTATATAGGGTGTTCATAAAGTCCTGATACAGTTTCAAAATTTTTTTTATAAGGTCAATTTTCAAAATATCTTAACCAGGTTGGTTTTACTTTAATCAGTGCTGCTTAAAGTTTTTATTTGAAGTGAAATTTTGTGTTTCAGACACGATTTTTATGTGTTTCATAATTACAGTTATTATGTTTCATAATTGTGTTAAGTAAACCCCTATAATCATTTAACACGGGTTTATTTAACACATTCATAAAAGTATAGCATAGGTTGGAATAGGGCTAGGCCTATAGAGGTACGATGTTTACCGGGCATGATTAATTTTATTAGAAGCCTCGTTTTTCCGGTAAGACGTTACAAATAAATACCTCAACTAGGATCTGGTCAGGTTTGTTACTGACGCTTCGTTGGTCCTGGTGACCAACATCATCAGAATGATAAAGCGCTACGAGTCTAAACACTATAGTCATAAAACAGAGGCGTAGCCAGCCTTTGTTGAAAGGGGGGGGGCAAGCAAACTGTCAACCGAATAAAACAAAAAGCTTGGTTTGATCATAGACTGTTATATCTGTTCAATACTTGGCAAATCAAAGCCTCGTATTTGTATTTTGTAGCATAGCAAAAAAAAATTGTGTCGCAATTTATCTACAAGTTAGAGAAAAAAAAAAGCTAAACAAACTAAAATGATTGTTTTCCCGTAAATTGCAGCCCAAAATGAATGAGCGGCAAAGAAAAAGAGCAGAACAGAAAAAAAGCAAACGGTCAAAAAACCCTATTTTTCGGCACAATAGAACTTTCTAAAAAAATCATTTTGGAGTCTTGCTGCTGCTTGGTATGCTGCTGCAGATTACATTTTTAAAAGTTTTTAAATTGGAGAGTGAAAAAAAGCGAAAGTGTCGTATTATTGTTTTCAGAATGCAAGTACAGTAGAAAACTTATGACACCGTAAGTACGGTAACACAGTAGAAGATAATATTTTATGCAGTGCCGGTGCCATGCTTAAAATTGATCTCTTTAACTAAGTTTGATTTAAGAATAATAGTTCAGTAAATAAAATCGACAGCATATTTTACGACTTCAATAGAATATATTCAAATTACAACAAAGTGATCTCAGATTTTATTAATAATTTTGGCTTTAATACGATTTAGACTTATTAGGATGCGAAAGAAAATTGACGTAAGCTGAGCTGAAAGCAATTTAATCTAAAAAAGTAGCCAAGAGTTTACTGGTACATATCAGTCAGCCAATTAGCTATATGAGTCTATCGTAGTGAATTAGATGGATCGGTTTGTTGTTCGAACATCCCAGGTACGATCATCAACGTACTAGCAGCCAATTGTAATCTCTTAGCGTAAAACATTTTAGCTTTTCTCATACATTTGTTGCAAATTAAAATTAAACCTTTGTTATACTCGCGGTATTACGCCGAAGCATTTAACGAGTTGCGGGGCCCATTTCCGCAGCTCAGCGCCTGAGCAACACAGCCTCGAACTCCGAAGAAACACCGCAGCGGTGGCGAGCCGCTAAGTGTATCTGATTTGACGGGCTCGGGAATCGAACCCCTAACCTCCCGCACCGGAAGCAATGTCGTTGCCATAAACACACGCAGGAGAGGCACGGTGCCATGCCCCCCTCCTTTGGCCCTGGCATAAGGTGATAAAACCTAACTTTCAGTCTATGATTTCTCAAACTGATAATGATTACAGCCTCCTTTCACTTATTTTAGCTAAGCTTCTGCTTTTAGACATAAGCTGCGAAAATATTTTTGCATTGTCTATAGTGACTGCACTCACTGCATGCTCTTTTCCGATAAAAAAGTGTGCTAAAATGATTTTTACGTGAAAACCGCAAAAATTCGTTGGCGGCTGGGGGCTACGCCTCCAGACCCCATTAGCCTTTGGCAACTGGGGGCTTTGCCCCCAGACTCCTGGTTGTGCTTCCTTCCCTAAATTTTGCAAGCTTATGGATATTGTCGGCCCGCAGAAAGGGGAAAAAATCGCGTTGCGAGATGATAAACGAAGGAACAGCCCGACGAGGAGGAGCGAAAGACCACGATGGTCGTCGAAAATCACGACGGTCGAAATTCTAACTGTTTTCAAAGTTGGTATTTTGGGGAATAAACGAAAAAATTTGGCCTCCCTGTTAAAAAAATGCCCGCCCTGAGCTCAGTTTCTGGTTACGGACCTGTTTAAAACTGCCAAATGTGTTTCGAATTTTGCGCGAATCATCTAATCATGTTCATCGCGCCATAAATTCGAGTTCAAAGCGTGTGGCTCGGACTAATAACGACTTAGAAGTGGAACTAGCAGACTGTTTAAAATGGTGGAGTTCCCTAATAAGATTCAAAACAAGATTTATTCAACTTCGATTTTGAATGATGATCTGATTGGTTCAGTATAGACGTAATGAATGATATTGATGATCTCTGATATGGAAATGATTTTTAGTTTGAAAAGCAATAAGGTTTTTGAATCATCAGCCTCTGGCAATGCCTACTTGGTTCAAATTTTTTTTCATTTTCTACCTGCCAAACACTTAATTAGTTTTGAGTCAATTACCCGGTGCAAAATATTAGCGGTAATTGCCCAGCTTCCACCATCTGAGTAAGTGATTTGATAATAGGATTCAATCAGTATCAAAGAGTAAAAAAAACTGTGCTAGAGATAGAATTACCTTGTTCTGCTTAGTTATGACGGGTTTGTACCTTACGCACGCGTGGTTTCGAACACCGCTACAATAGGCAACCTAGACGACAAAATAGCAGAGAACTTCTTTGTAGAATGCACAAGATTAGCTTTGCAAAAACGTAAAAAGTTATTTGCTAGTTCGATGTTTAGGGAGATAGAAATTTAAGCTTTTTCATTATTGCTTACCGCAAAATAATAAAAAAAACTTGCCAAATATTATATATTTTGACGTAAAACTGCGTCACTTCACTCGGCAATCTGGAAAACAATCATCAGGTGCTTTGGAAAAGAACCGATAAAAATCGAAGTCGTTTGGGTTCGAACTCCGCGGAAAAAAATTCCGTCAACTGCTTACGCCAAAAATCGGATGAAATTTCGTGCGACATCAAATCGGATGAAAATCGCATTTAGCGTAAACAGACCTTTAAACTGCTACTAATACTTGTTCTCGTGTGAATAGCTCATCACTACCTATACAACACTCTTTATGAAACAGAGATTATTTCTGATAAATGTAAAACAATTAAATGCTAAACAAAAAAATAAAAGTCTCGTATTAAACATTGCCGAACTGCTGCCTTACTTCAGTTATCGTTATCTTTGAACTCTTCTTTTTACACAGAGCAAAACTTTTTTCTGGCAGAAGCTAGCAAAAGCTGAAAGAATTCTTTAATATTTAATCGAATAACATCAGATCAAGATAAGCAGCTTCTGCAGCTTCACAAGCTGTAGAATGATTGATTGGAAAATCTTGACTGTGCTTTAAATGTAGATTTCAAAATCACGTTTTTCGTTTTTGAAGAATCTGAAGCTGTTGCAATTGCAACACTTCCGCAAATAACATCTCTTGATTAATATCCTATTGCTTCTTTTCTTCTCAATAAAAGATGAGCAATGTTTAAATTAACAAAAATCTTCTTTAGTTTGTTTTTTTCTTCTTTTGCTCGATTTTTATTCCGTGGAACAGCGACTTTCTTTCATTTTCTTCAATTACTTGTCGCGCCAGCGCTGTCACTTTTTCGGTTTGCTATGACTAGATAGGCCTACATAACATGAGCCTTTTTTTCGATGCTCCTTGCGCTAACGGAGTGACCGTAGTCACAGCGTTCCATTTTTTTTTTTTTTGAGGAGAGATGTCTGCGTTTTCTTTTTTTTTTTTCACACGATATTGTAGTTGTTTTCACGTTTTTATAGATAAAAACATGAAATGATTTTCTGAATTATGTGGGTGCAGAAAACTTCCAGTCTAGAGCAAGATCAGCTTTTGTGTATGTTTGCATTACTCTGGAAAACTTATTCATAAAGTGCAAAACGAAGTCAAAAGACTCGAAGCAATATATATCCCGAGAAGGATTTTTTGCTTGTGGTTCGTAACTATAACCCGCAGACAGTGAGCACTGTTTGGACTTTTCAGGTATTATTAGTGCAGTTGGTGTGACCGACATTTACTCGAAGCAATATACCTGTATATGTCTTAAAGGATTTTTGAAAATTATAATTTTGTGTGTAGTAGAACATATTTCGAGGCCAGCGCCCTTTTAATACGCGCTAACGCCTACTTCACACATGCGGCATTGGCAGTTTTGACTAATTGGACTCCTGAAGATAAAAGGTAAAGCAGTTTAACTGGACTATGACGAATTATCTAATTGTGAAAATAGGCGAATTTATCGATAATGTCTTTTTACTATTATTGGTTGCATAGTAGTGATGTACTGATGCCGATTTTTACCGACGTTACCGATGTATCGGCTTTTCTCAACATCGGGAATGGCCGATGTTACTGAAATTTCATGACCTTTCACAAAATCAGCAATTTCTGTTTTAAGAAAATAAAGACACTCTAGTCTATAATATGACTTTGTCTAGATGCGGTTGTGAAGAGTTCGTAAGGGGCTTCCTCTTTTTAATACACTTTAATGGCGTGATAATAAATGACTATGCATGTTCTAGCTTTAGAACGCGCGCTTTACGCGATGCAAAGTTGCAATTTAAAAATCCGCAGCACCTGTTTTATGGTGCAGTAAAATTCACACAATTGCAACCTTACTTTGCCGTTTTGATTAGTGTTAATTGCGCTTGGCTGAAATGTAGATCAATTAAACCAGGGGTTCTTAACCGGGGGTAAATTTACCCTCCACCCCCTGGGGTAAATTTTTTGAATTAAAGACCGAAGAAAACTTAAATTTTCATTATTGAAAAAGCAGTAGTGGTATACTGGGGGTAAATTATACTTTTTTCTTTCGGCAAACGGTAAACGAGACAAAAAATGTTAAGAACCCCTGAATTGAAGCAATGCACGCAACCTCGAACTTTAATGCCCACTTTAACGCTTTGATCAAAGCCACTTACAGGTGTTACTAGGAAAAAGATTTTCTTACGAAAAAACGCATAGATCTAACCGATTTTGCCATTAACTTTGAACTTCTGTAAGATCTGTCGCTTCGATTCCCGCACCCGCAGACTTTGCTCTTATCATTGCAGCTTTAATTTTACTTCAAAAAAGACAACCGCACTTCTCGTGTGCAACGCATGTAAAGACGTACTTTCTTGTAACACTCGATTATATATGAATTACCGCTTTCAAATACAGAAAAAGTAATTAATGACGTTCTGACTTTACAGATGATCGTTTCGGTTTTGAAATCCAAATTAGTGATAGGCTACGTCAGATTAGGTTAGTCCAGTACCGGCAGCTTCGGCATAGTCTAACCTTAGGGTTAGGTTGGGGTGAGGTGAGGGTTAGGTTAGGTTTACCCTAACTTAATGCTTAGACTAGGGTAACCTCATACTTAGGGTTAGGGTAACCCTAACCTAACCCTAATGCATGTTCCCAATCTGTGGTACGCGGAAGTTTTTCAAGTGGTACGCGAGACATTTTCCGAAAATGCAAAAAAAAATTGTTTTTACGGAATCCTTACAAAAACACTTGTGCTTCACAACTGAAATAAGTTTAATGAAAATAGGTTAGCTTACCTTTGTGTATAATAATGTGCGGAGCAGTGGACACTATGGTATGACGTAGCATACTTGCATTGCCATGCAGTAGCTCGCTTGCTTGGGGGCCTTTTTTTCTTTCTGGAGCAGCAAGCTGCAACACCATCGAATATTGTAGCTGGCTTAATTGAAATGGTAAGGTGGATCTATGAATCAACCTAACCGGTAAAAAATTTTTAACAGAAACGATTTTGTGCGTATTTCGTCTTCATCGAAATAGCGAAACTTAGAGTTCAAAATTACTCCATGCTTGAGCTTCACAGTTCTAGCTTACGTCCCTGGGTGTATGGAAGTTGGAACGCACACAAACTGCGTTTCGCACTAGTTTTGCAAAAGGTTATATATTTCAAACAAAAGTCGCAATAAACGCGGACCAGGTGTTAAAAATTTTCGTAAACTTGTGCATTTATGCATCTATTGGTTTATGATTCAGGCTAAAGCCAAAACCTCCCAAAAATTCTGCAGTTACAAGCGCCCATTTTGGGGAGGTTTTCGCTTATTGTGCGTTGCCAGTTACCACTCTATACTTTTTCAAACTTTACACTCTTGAATATCTCAGAAGCAACGACCTCGCAGAGCTTCATACAAAGCTGCGCCATACAGATCAGAATACACGTCATTGTTGCTTTTTACGGAAGTGAGGTCTCGAGAGAATACCCTTATGGGTGCGTCTTTTTTTTGTTGCAAAAGAAGCTGTTTCAGTTCTTCCAAACAAAAGATAACAAAATGCAGAAGATTTTAGAAGACATAAACTTCATTCTTCACCTTTCCTATTTGTCAGATATTTTGGGAGTAGGGCGTAACTAATGCATCACTGTAAATGTTGTCTTCACGGGCCTGGGAGCAACATCGTTGATTTTGCAATCAAATTGACCAGGCTACATCAGGGGTAGGCAAAGTGCGGCTCGCAAGCGACATGCGGATTTTTGACCCTCGAGACGTGGTTCTTCAGCTCTTTGTCTGGAACAACGAAGACCTTTTTTGTTTTGCAATTGCATTTACAATCCCAATTTCCAGCTCTTGAGTGGTAGAAATCTTTTTTTGCTTTTTGACTCAGCGGTGGCAACTCTTCGGTTGTTTCACTTTTCCGCAAGTGGCTCTTTCAGTGAAAACTTTGCCCACACTTAGACTATACTTTCATCCAAAAGCTCGGTTCACAATAAGAACTCGCACATAGTGAAATTTCTTCGAAGTTCGAAGCTGCGTTGCCCGGATGCTAACCCGCAGTCTTGCTATGAGCTTCAGCGTAGTACCGCGAGTATAATGAACATTGGATTTAATTACGTATTTGTTTCTGTATGTAAAGTAAACGTTTCAGCACAGCTGTTACATGTTGTCATGGTCATAAAGTAGGCCTATTCATCAAAGGTAGGTGGTACGCAGCTACACAAAAGACCCAGAAGTGATACGAAGAAAGCAAAAGGTTGGGAACCCCTTCCCTAAGGTAAGACTATTGCCGAAGCTGCCGGTACTTGACTAACCTAACCCGTATCACTAATTTGATTTTTAAAGCCGAAACGATCATCTGTAAAGTCAGAAAGTCATTACTTTTTAGGCTTTGAAAGCGGGAGGATTTGCATACTTTTTCTGCATTTGAAAGCGGTGATCCATTTATGATCGGGTGGGTGTTATCGCATATTTGTCTGGCGATGATTATTGCTGTCGTAGCTGGGAGGATTTGATTTGCTGCCACATAATCAGTAAACGCGTCTATGCTTTTTGCTTGCAGTTTAGGGTGACAATTTTTAATACAATTGTTACGTTATTAATCAAGTGATATTATTTGAGTTTATAATCTGGTGATGAAACCGTCTTACTTGCCTAATTTGAGCTGGTTCTGTGGTTATTTTCATTTGGCGTGTGAATTAATTGCTGCACCCTGCACGTAACGAGAGGCAAGATAAAATCCAGAATTTTCGTTGTTTATCGCAGGTTTTTGATTCGAATTACCTTCATATGCTGAAATCTTCTAGTGTCTAGAATCTAGACACTTCTTTCCTTGAGCATTCTTTTATCTTGTCTATGACGTCATAATCGACATTTTGCAATCTATCAGCGTTTCTCAAAGCGGGGGTCGCGACCGACCGGAGGGTCGCAGAGACATGGCTGGTGGGTCGCGAAAGTATAGCAAAATTTTTAAAACTAAAAAAATGCTTACACGCAGGTTGATTTAATTGCTTCCTAAATTTAATTATGATTATGTTAACAGTTTTGATTGCTTTAAAAACACGAAGGGAGTAGAGTCGCCATGCTATTAGCAGCATAGATCTTAAATTTAACCATAACAACGCATTTTATACCTTAAATTCTTTCAAAATTCGTCTATTTATGAGTTTAAAATGCCGTTACATTATGACGTAATAAAGATTGCCTTCGCCATGAATCGTTTTCTTCAAATAGCTAGTGCTAGCCTATAATTGCCAGTCAGTAATACTGCAAATTCAATTGGCGAAAGATTCATTCCGACAATTTTAGAGCAGTTGGACCTAACTTGTCGGCAATGGACTGGTGGTTAGTTAAATCTACTTCCTTCAAGACTGAAAATAGTTAATCTGGAGACGAAGAAGATAGAATTATATCTGATTCGAATTGTACCAAATAGTCAATCAGGAAACGAAGAAGATAAAATTATTTCTGATGGGTCGCGAAAATATTTCGTTTGATTTAGGGAGTCGCGAGTAGGCAAAGCTTGAGAACCTAAGATCTATGGTGTTGTTTTCCACTATGTTTACTGCTGCGTCATAATTACGTAACAATGTCGAACCATCTAGAATTTTCTGAAATCGTAAATTTTTCTATAAATAGGGGGCGGAAATTTGTTATTGCATTCAGATGAGTATTAGATGTGTTTAGAGGAAGTCTGTGTTGCTGCTTTTCGTATTTCGTGGATTATATTGAGTGAGTGTTAGCGGAGATTTCAGAGTGATTTGTATAGCTCTGGGAGGTATATTTTCTGAGTGACTTAACATATAATTAACTTATAATTTCGTTATATACAGTATATTAAGGGTGGTTTGTTTTTTTGTAAGTGGTAGAATGCAAGATTTTCAAAGACCATTGGATATAATACTGATACTCTCACGTCGTTCTCTGGGATAGATAACGTTCTGTTCTCAGAATTAAAGGTTGAATCTCTAGCCAAGTATTAATATCGCGACATCTGGGGGCTCGTCCGGAATACAATCAGTTCGTTATTTAATGGGTATCGAGAAGCAAGCTATTACCATGAAAGAATTGAAGAAGCAAGTGGAAGCGTTGGGTTTGGAAAAAAAGCAGAAGTCTAAATTTTTGATGGAAAAATGGAAAAGATTGTGTAAAGAGAAGCGCTTGGAAGCGAAGCGTGTAGAAAAACGTTTGGAAGTGGAGCGAGAAGAGAAGCGCTTGGAAGCGGAGCGTGAAGAAAAGCGTTTGGAAGCGGAGCGTGAAGAGAAGCGCTTAGAAGTTGAGCGTGAACGGGAACACGAACTACAATAGAGTTGAGGCGGATAGAATTGGAACGGGCAAGATTTGAATTTCAAAGTAAAAAAGGTGAGAAGGAAAATCGGTCCGATGTTGCTGAAGAAATACGAAGAAACGTGAGAATAGATTGATCACCAAAGTTACCTGCCTTTGTGGATGGGAAAGATGATTCGGATAATTATCTCTTGCGTTTTAAGAGATATGCTACAGTTGCACGTTGGGAGAAGGATTCGTGGGCTACGCAGCTGAGTTCGTTGTTGTCTGGCCGTGTGTTGGAGGTCTTTTCACAATTATCTCAGAAAGATGCAATGAGTTACGATTGTCTTAAATTGGCTTTGTTGAAACGATATGATTTTACGGAATTTGGATACCGCAAGAGATTTCGTGAAGCAAATCCGAAGGTCAAGAGAGTCCTGGTCAATTTACGGTGCGACTAAAGAATTACTTCATTAAGTGGGTGGAGCTGTCAAAAGTGGAAAAGTCGTTTGATGGTGCGGTGGAGTTGATGGTGCGCGAGCAGTTTATTAATGCCTGCTCCAAAGATTTGTCAGTGCATTTGAATGAGAGAAGTACGAAAACATTGAACGAATTGGTGATATTGGCGGAGTAGTACCTAATAGCTTATGACAAGAAGCTTTCAATCAAAGACGTGATGGCGAGACGAGGAGATACTAGGGCATTAGGAAGAGAAAAGAGTCCAAAAAGTTTTCGTGCGGTAGTGTGCTGTTATCGTAGCGGTAGCGAAGGTCACCGAGCTGCCGAACGCGCGTCTAGAATGCCAGAGGGGCATCGCAGAGATGGATAACAAGGAAGAAAAATTCTGTGCAACAGATGTGGAGCTTTTCGACATGAAGCTAGAGATTGCCGTTCTACGTTGCGCAATCAACAGGCCTCGCGTTCTGGACCTACTGGTGGTAAATCATCAGGGCCCCCACAGCGAGTGGGATGCGCTGTACGTGTCAGAAAGGAATTGCCCCAAGCCAGACTAATGGAAGATAATGATCTGTTAAAGTCGGTGTTGAAATCAGGGAAACGGAAGAAAAATACAGTGTTAACGATGAGGAATTGTTGGAGTGGGCACTTTGCCATCAAAAGGAGGACATTCGGGATATACAATTTGGATTAGACCTAACGGAGGGCCAACAAAAAGAAATGATGAAGATCTTGCAGACTTACAAGGGAGCATCCACTATTATTCCAGGAAAATCCAATTTGATTGGGTATAGGATTATACTAAATAATGAAGATCTGGTTAGATACCAACCAAATCTATTTACCTTATGCTGTTCGAGAAATATTAAAAGAAGAAATTAAAGACATGCTGCAGTTGGGAATAATACGGGAATCGGAATCGCCTTACGCCTCTCCGATAGTAATTGCGAAGAAAAAGGACGGATCGAATTGTATCTGTGTCGATTGTCGCAAGTTGAACAAATTTACGCTGGCCGATCCGGAACCGATAACTACTATAGAAGATTTATGAGGACGGTTGGGGAAAACTCAGTACTTCTCAAAGATTGATCTTGGCAAGGGGTATTGGCAAATACCGGTATCTGGTGACGATGTGAGAAAGACAGCTTTTGTCACTCCAGTCGGATGTTACGAGTTTTTAAGAATGCCGTTTGGGATGAAGAATTTAGGAGTAACGCTGGTTCGAGAAATGAGACAACTCTTATCTGATATGGATAATGTAGATAACTACATCGATGATCTGATCGTGTACACAAAGGACTGGGAATCACATTTAGCTACATTGAAGGAGTTATTCAACTGACTTCAGGAAGCAAGTTTCACCGCAAGACCAAGGAAATGCTTATTTGGTTCAAAGACCGTGGACTTTCTTGGACACACAATCGATGAAAACTGGATTACCATTATAGATGAAAACTTGGAAAAGATTCGCAATTCACAAAGACCAACTACAAAGAATGAGGTGAAGTCATTTTTGGGACTGGCAAATTACTATCGAGACCATGTGCCGTCATTTTCTGCAATTTCAGCACCTTTGAGCGATTTGACCAAACCAGCCAAATTTGGTTCGCTGGGGTGAAGCTCAAGAAAAAGCTTTTGTTACGCTGCAAGAGATTTTGCTTCGCAAGCCAATATTAAGGTTGCCCGACCACAAAAAACTTATTTCGCGAACTAATGCATCGAATTGTGGTTTGGTAGCGGCTTTGATGCAGCAGCATGGTGACAAGCGACGTGCTGTAGCTTATGGGAGTAAGAAACTTACTCATGCCGAGAGAAAGTATTCGACTATCGAGAAGAAATGCCTGGCAATTGCATGGGGAGTAACTAAATTTCGTTTATTCTTGGCCGGAAAACCGTTCATACTTCAAACAGATCATAAGCCGCAATCATATATGAACCAGGCGAAGTTTAGCAATGACCGTGTTTTGCGATGGACTTGGCCTTGCACGGATATGATTATCGGGTAAAGGATATTCCCGGTACAGACAATATAGTGGCGGACTACTTGAGTCGAATAATAGACTGATTCGATTTTGTTCAAGTTCTTGTGTGTTAATTTCGCGTTTACTGTTTTGCTGTGTTCTGTACCGTTATTTTTGTGATTGCTGCCTGTATTTTGCGTTGTGATGGACTAAAAGGGGGGCGGGCGTGTAAGTTTTCATAGATTGTTGGTAATTTTTTGTTTTGCATAGTTTTGGGGATAAGATCAATAACGTTTATTTTTTGAATATTTTCTGAGGTCATATTCTTAAGGGGGAACGTATGTCACGTTTTTAATCAAGTGATATATTTTGATTTTATAATATCGTGATGAAACCGTCTTATTTGCCTAATTTGAGCTGGTTCTGCGGTTATATTCATTTGGCGTGTGAATTAATTGCTGCACGTAACGAGAGGCATGATAAAATCCAGAAATTTCGTTGTTTATGGCAGGTTTTGTTTGGAATTAGTTTGATATGCTGGAATCTTCTAGAAATCTAGACATTCTTTCCTTGAGCATTCTCTTATCTTGTTTATGACGTCATAATGGACATTTTGCAATCTATGGTGTTGTTTACTACTGTGTCATAATTACGTAACAATGTCGAACCATCTAGAATTTTCTGAAATCGTAAATTTTTGTATTAATAGGGGCGGAAATTTGTTATTGCATTCAGATGAGTATTAGATGTGTTTCGAGTAAGTCTGTGTTGCTGCTTTTCGTATTTTGTGGATTATATTGATTTGTATAGCTCTGGGAGGTATATTTTCTGAGTTACTTAATATACTGTAATTTTGTTACTTAATGTATTAAGGGTGGTTTGTTTTTTTTGAAGGTGGTAGAACGCAAGATTTTCAAAGACCATTGGATATAATACTGATACTCTCACGTCGTTCTCTGGGACAGATAACGTTCTGTTCTCAGAATTAAAGGTTGAATCTCTAGCCAAGTATCAATATCGCGACAACGGTGATTCGCAATCGTTTATCCGTACAGCATAAACGCCGCTTTCTTCAAGTAAAAAAAAAGCAATAAACAACAAAATTAGACTCACAAATTTCAAATCTCGAAAGGAAAACACTTTTGTTACAGACTATTAGTGCAGTAGTCTCATAGGCGTTGCCAGGATTTTCAATTGGGGGGGGCTAGAGTTTAACAAATCTTACCCAACAACAGGAACGGATTCAGAAAACTTTAGTGGGGGGGATGCAGATTTGAATTAGGTTGAGTGTTAACTAGATGCAAAGACGTCAGACGTTTGGACTCGAAATAGGGCGTCAATTCTTCACGTCAGAGGCGTATTCAAAGTTTTTTTTTAGGGAGAGCACCAAATTGTGACATCTTTTATAGTATGTTTTTCTGGCAGAGCAAATTTGAAGCAAATTGAGGAAAAAACTGCTCTAGGGGGTTCGGGGGCATGCTCTCCCGGAAAATTTTTGAAATTTTACAGAGTGCAATGGCCTTTTTAGTGCTTTTGAACAAATTTTGATCAAGCTTTTTGCTCCTCATTCGGAGTCCTTCTCCAAATATGATGCATTTTGTTCGCACATTTTCAATTTATGCGTGCTTACTTCAGGCCAGGAGTGTATCTAGAAAATTTAGGTGGGAGGGTGCAATTTTGAATTAGGTTGATTGCTAACTACTGTGAATACAAAAACGGTAGACGTCTAGACGCGGAAAAGATTGTAAATAGGCCCTTTGAAAATTTGTCATGTCTGAGGCGTAATCAGAAGTTTTTTTAAGGAAGGGGCCTCAAATTTCGACATCTTTTCAAGCGTAGTTTTTCCGGTAGAATCAATTTGAAGCAAGTTGAGGAACAAAAAAGGGTCCGAGGGCACGCTTTCTCGAAAAATTTTTAAAAATTCACGTCTGTAAAGGCCATTTTAGTGCATTTTGAACAGTTTTTGGGCAAACTTTATTGAAAGTTTTTGCCCCTAATTTTGAGTGCTTCACCAGTATCGATACATGGCGTTCTACAAACCAGGTTTCAAATAAGCCGACAAGATAACGTTTTGTCTCTCCTGGACTAGAGACATCTTCTTTGATGCAGGATTTCAACCAGGATGTTTTTATCGCACTGGTCTACATTTTAACCACTTTTTGTGCAACGTTTTCAGCATTTTGTATTGCTGAAACTTTTATAGCTGCAGAAGCGCTTAAATTTAAGCAATGCATGGCACGGTGAAAATAATATGCCCAAGGAGATTCGTTTTAAACAATTGAACTGACGCCTAACTGTTCGCTGGCTATTGCGGCTGCGCCATCATAACTCTGGCCAACGCAAAAAGCAAAGTTGTATAGTAGGCTATTTCTCCGATGTAAGCCCACTTATGAAAATCCCAGCAAGACAACAACACGCAATGGCAAGTATCCTAATCACCAAAATCCAGAGCCGGCAGCAGAGCAGTCGACTTAGGGGGGAGAAGCGTTCATTAGGGGGGAGGGCCAAAGTTTGAAATTAGGCACAAAAGCCGCTGTTTTCAAAAAAGTAAGATTTTTGATTGGGGGACCACACCCACTGGCCCCCCTTGGCGCCGGCTCTGCCAAGGACCTTGTTTTTGTCCAGGATGGATTGGGGGGACCATGACTTCCGTGTCCCCCCCCTGGCTACGCCTATGATTAGGCTATAGTGCATTACAATTAACCAGCGCGAATTGATAAATTTACATCTTACAGTAACTCAATTAGGCATATTTAAAAAGTTGTTCTTACTCAAATAATATACACATGAGAAATAAATACTTCAATTAAAATAGCTTTGCAGCTACAACGATAAGATTCGAGAGCAACTGCATCGCGCTTGACTCATATGTAGAGTAGACCGACCCGGCGAACTATAAGTTAGATTTATGTTAAACAATCATTTGGTTAACATAAAAAAAGAAAAACAAAAAATTAGGCTGCAATAAAAATTAAAAAAAGCGTTGATAAATGCAATTGTGATGATTAAATCATCATTTGAGAATTGGAACTTTGTATCAGCGCAGTGGGAGTTCAATTTTGTTAATGGCAAATCAAAGGACAAGTCCGACTTTGTGAAAAACTTTTAATGTGCGCGGTCGTGTGCTCAAGATTTCGGGTGCAATACTTGACATCGGCCGATGCATCGGCTTAAAAGCACCGATGCCGATGCATCGGTGAAACTGCCGATATACCGGTTTTTCCGATTGCTAAAAAGCAATGTCCTTCCTGGCCTACTAAACAGAAGTCATAACGACTTCCTCTTGTCGGGTCGGAAGCTATATCAGCTCTATCACCAACAGCGCAAAGCACTCTAGTGAAACGTACCGTAGAGCGGGACAGCGCTCTTACCGGCTATTTGCCCTCATCAGCCGCACTCAGGTAAGATACGTGTTTTTTTTCTTCTGATGAAACATAAAACATGCACAAATCAAACATTATAGAAAACATAAAAATAAACGGGTTCGAAACTGTTCACCAGATTGATGAAGAGCGTTTCCGTTTTGTGTTTTTGTGGAATTGAATTTGTCATCAGATCAGGTGATGCAACAAGTTTTACATACATCAAGGTTTAAAGAATATGACAAGAACATTATTAGTAAAACATTTTTGAAAAAAAAACGCATTTCACAACAATATTATTTTTGTCAAAACATTTGAATTGTTATTTTTAATCATGATTATACACTATATGATTAAAAAATAGAAATTATATTTAAGAAAGAAACTGATTGTTCAAAGATTCTGCTTAAGGCTATTTTTATCTATTTTAAAGGAAATAAGAATGTGTTAAAATACTACAATATAACTGATCATATGAGCATATAGCAAGGTATTGAAAGAATAGGTATCACAATTACGATTTAAGTTATAATATTACAATGTGAGTAAAAATAAACAAAATAAAGCACAATTAGGAATAAATTATTAAAGACGAATTTGAATTTTTTTTGCACGAGATTCTTCTGGGTAAACTTTTAGTTTTGTATTGATTACCCATAAAATGTGATTCAGAAACTTTTCATTACTCCGATTAAATTGATTTTTGGAGTCCAACATTTCTTTTTGGTTTATTATTTCAGTTTTTGCAGTTACAAGGCCTATCAAGATTGGAATGTTTTGGATTTGAGATGTTTTAAAGTGATTATACAAAATCATATCTTTATCTATTTTTCTTTTTAGCAGTTTGTATTGATTAAGAAGATTTTCAATGGATTTCTAAATTCTAATGGTAACAGGACATTCTAAAATTAAATGGATAACGTTGTCTGGACCAAATTTGCAAGATCGAATGAGTTTTTTTTGCTTTGGAATTTCGGCGAAAGCCCATTTTGTAATAGAAATCTCCCCATTTGTAACCTTGGTGCGCAATACGGGTTGTGATTTCTTTGTCGCGATTATATATTGAAGAGGTTTTTGGTTTCTTTACTTCTTGGTACTATTTCTTTCCATGGTATTATTTCTCCTTCAATGTTTTTTATTTCGACATAGTAGGTTTTTATATCCTTCAACGCGTGATCAATTTTCTTGTGTAGTGCATTTTCCCAATCATCTACTTGACGTTTAATAATTATTTTAATGAGCTTGTAAGTTTAATAAAAAAATTGGATCGCTGAAAGAGCAGTGAAATTAATGGAAAAGCTGCATACAAAGTGTACTAATGAAAAATACCTCACACTTAAACTTCTATCGTGCAGCAAGCTACCTAAATAGCAAGTTTTTAGTGTTTTGAAAGTAAACTGTGATCATTTTTAGGTTCTGGTTTGGGCAAGTTTTTGTATCTGAAATTTTGAACGCACAAGTTGTCTGTTTTTCTTTTTTTTTCAATAGATTTGGTAGGCGCTATCGTGATGTATGTTTCTATTAATGCGGGCGAAATAAAAGCATTTGAAAAGTAACACATGTACAGTAGATAATATATTCATTAAAAACTAAAAAATGCTGCTGCTGCCATCTAGTGGCAAAAATTACCTCTTGAACGAACTCCTCATTACTAAAATTGGTTAACCACCATTAAAAATTACCTAAATCGCTCTAGTACTCTCTAAAACAGTTAATTTTCAATTCCTCCATTAGAGGGCGATGTTGGATATTAGAGCACCAAATTGCATCTCCGGCCCTGATTGTTCGCTTTGAACAATTTTTTTAAAAAACTGTCAAATGATTAGGAGCATCGTCTCCATAAACGTATCAATATATAATTTGGTGCAATAACTTACAGTTGGCAAAAGATGGCCAAAAACTGAAAAATAAAGTGTAAAAATGTCATTTGGTGGGGGAACTTTTTTAACAAAATTAGAAATCAACCCCATTTTCGTTTTATATACAAAAAAGTTCATCCCATCCAACATCAAGAGTTTTGAAATTCCCAAAAAACTTTTTAGTCATCACCTTATTGCCTACCTACTATAACAAGCAAAAATCGTGTAGCGCGTTGCTGGGTATATCGCTTATTGTATTTCAGTGATTTAAACTATGTGCTTACCGATAAATTATACCGGACATGGTGATAAAGCCTATAATATTACTTTTTTATCTCATGATGTTGATTAAAATCGAAGCACTGTAGATTGATTGACGCCGTACGTAAACTCGACTTAACAAAACAATTGCCCTCCCCCCTACAAAAATTTCTGCGGGCGCCCATGTGCTTGTCTACAACCCAAATTATACGTACAAGCAGTGATGCAAATTTTATATGTGTTTATTTTTTTCAACCAAAGTAAAAGCTTGAAGTCCACACAAACATCGACTCTTCAAAAGAGTCTATGACGAAACCGAACACAGCTTCAATGCTTGATTAAGGCCGTAAATGTCCATTATTGCAGCTTGTTATTCACATTTTGTTCAGCTTTTATTAGCTGACCAAAATGATCCGGCAACGCTAGCGGAATTACAGTTACTTGATCAAGAGAAGCCTGACTTTTTCTTTCATCAATGAATTGTAACCATAGTCTATGTAAGAACACGAACTTTCAAAATCTTGTCTCGCAAGTCATTTCGTTATCTTGTTGATCTTCCGCGTCTTTCGAAAATATCGATCTGATGTAAAAATTATGCGTACTGTAAGTAAAAAGCTTAGGTTGATTTTAAATTGAATTGAACATAAAATGCAACGGTGAATGGGGGAGAATCAAAGTGAGTTTGTCTTCTTGTAGTCATAAGCCACATGATATATTGCCTGTATATCAAATGCGATCGACTATAGTCATGAGCTGAAACCATTACATAAAATTAAGCAAATGACTAGCACCTGGAGAAGCAAAATAAATGCACACAACATAATTCAACGCAATTTGATCAGACATATACATAATAACGAATACACAATAAAGAACTATATACAAATACACAACAAAGAATGACGTCATTCACCATGCGTTGTTTTCGCGTGCTCTACTGACGTAGTTGGCTTTCAAATTGTCTTGGTACATTGATGTGTTGTATTTTCGCCGCACAGTGATCTCGTGACTCGTCTGATGAGCCCCATCGGGGGAAACAGCTGTCACGAGGAGAGATCTCTGTGCATTCTTTGTTGTGTATTTGTATATAGTTCTTTATTGTGTATTCGTTATTGTGTATATGTCTGATCAAATTGCGTTGAATTATGTTGTGTGCATTTATTTTGCTTCTCCAGGTGCTAGTCATTTGCTTAATTGTGTCATTCGATGACGTAGGTTTGACGTGAGTGTGATACTCCATTCGCAGGGTGACGCCTGCCTTTCCTTTTCATTACATAAAATCTGTAACTTGCGCGCTCTATTACTTGGGAACATCGCTGACTAAGTGGTTTCATAGCAAATTGTATGTAAGAGACGTTGAAAATAAAGGTTTGCACGCAAAATTTTTTCGAAAAATTGAAGTAAGACCATCGTTTCGCATAACACATTAGTTTATGATTTTTCAATCATTGCTTTATAACTTTATCGTACATTTTGAGGTTATAATAATAATAAAAACAAAACGGTCCAGCACAGAGGTGCTACGGTAAAAAGGCAAAGTAAATAAAAAAGCTCACAGATATTGTGAAAAAAAAAAGAATAACTAAATAAATAAAATAAAATTAACAAAAACACTTTATTCACTTGCCTTCACAAATAAAAAAAAACAAGCTATTCTACCATACAATATTACGATTTCTCGGAATTAATTCAAAATTTAGTAGAAAGAGAGGCTGGTTACAAAACTAGCGATCTATCACCATTCTAGTAAATTGTACACATTTCAATAGTTCCCTGAAAATATGTTATTACGTTGAACAGTTTCACGAAAATATTAAATAGATGGGCTATAAAAGAACTGGCTGATTTTAATTTGCAATATAAATGCCATAAAAGCTCTTAACTCTTTGCAATAGGTTGTGATTAACCAAGATTTTGATGTCGCGAAAAAGTTAAATGCATTGTGAATACTGCACTTCATTAAACTGCAGCATTATAGTAACGGCGATAGTGTTCAGTATTTTCTTTATAATCATTTTTTTTCCAAGCCACATAACTTCAGCTTAGGTTTTATGTTACTTGTTGGCAAAGTACATGGCCATCATGGAAAATGAGCTAGTCGCGTATCGAACCCACGAAGCCAGCTCCGGAGCCCAATGCACCTTCCACTCGGAGAACTCCATGTGCTTCTTCGTAATCATTGGAACAAGGCAAATACAAAAGCAAGTATTTAGCTATTCAGTGTTTTTGTTTTTGTGGAAGGCAGCGCTTGTGCACTTTTCAAATGCTTTCCTTTCAGTTAGTCTTTGCGAATGTAGATAACGTGCAGTTGTGATAGAAGAGCAGCTATTGCTGATGTAGGAAAGGGGAAAAATTTCAATTATGATTTTATGAATAATATGAGGGGCAAAGTTGGTTATAATCGAGAATGCAGTAAGAATGAGATTTTACGTGTTACTTTTAGCTGTTTTATTTGAAGCTTACTGTGATTACAGATATACAAGCTATACAAGCTGAACAAAATAGACCAGTAGTTTCCAACCTTTTTTTAGTCACAGACCCCACAAGCTTACCAACCTCTGCGTTGTTACAGCCAATCCTAAACAAATAATTTTACAAATGCAAGCGAACTTCAAATGCAATATTGTATATAGAAGTAAATTACTAATTACTTAATCATAACATATTACATTCAAGAACCATCAGAAAAGTAACTTCAAAGAATTCAGGTGCAGTGGTGCAATTTAATGAGAACCTGTTTTGTCTTTTTTTCACCTAAACATCGAACTGTGGTTGGGTGATCGGTGATTACACAATATTTATGGCCACATACAGAAACATTTCGGCATTCTGCACTGCAGTATTTTTGTACGTACAACTCGCGGCCTTAATTGTGCCTTACATTACAGTGAAAGTTATTGAATATTGTAGATCTATTTTGTCAAATTCCAATGCACTGGCGGACCCCCAGCAAGCTTTTCACGGACCCATTGAGGATCCGTGGACTCCTGGTTGGGAACCACTGAAATAAACGAAGATACTAAAAGCAATTTTTGATAATGTAAGCAAACTTTCACTGCATCAACCAACCACTTTGCTAGAGTTTTGCTATCCTCAGCGCTGAATGTTTTCGCTCTTCTGACACCAAGAGTTTGATGATGTGACACGAGTAGTGTTTCCTCCCGGGAAATCGAGACGGTAAATTTTCCGGGAAATTTGGGGTTTTTGAACTTTCCGTTTTCCGGGAAATTTATTTCGAGATCCTGGGAAATTTTTTTACATTAGCAAGGATTTCAGTGGTACTGATATCTATCATTCCGACAAAAAAAAATGCTTTACTGCAAATTAAAAAAATTTATTTTGCTTACTAAGAATTATTTTTCAAAATTCGCAAAATTTTTAAGGCAAAATGCTTGTGAGATCAAAATTTTTTTCTCAATTTGTCGAAAAAATTGAAAAATTGAAACCAAGTTTGTCAAAACAACGTAACAAAATGCTAAAAATGAGATCTGAAATGCTGAAAACCAGAAAAAAAAAGCAAAACAATTAAGCTCGAGGAAAATTACCGGAAAATTTTCCCGGAAATTTCCCAAATCCCGGGAATCCCAAGGATTTTCGGGATCCCGGAAATTTCCCGGGAAATTTTTGAAAGTTTTCCGTTTCCCAGGAAGTTCAAAATCCGGGAAAAAAGGAAACCCAAGACACGAGATGAATATGGATCGTTTTGAAAATTATCATTAGCTTTGCAGCGTGTAATCGTCCAAAAATGTTTCACGAATAGAAACTTGGGGTTCCGGTATAGTGCTTATGTATGGTCAACCTACGATAATGATAACTTTAATTAGTTTGTTTATGTAGAAAACATGCAGCCAGAATAATTGAAAACAACTTGATTTTTCACGCATTTAAATTCAATTGTCGTAAAATTCAACCAAGTTAATTGGGTTGCGTAATGCGTATGTATTTTAATACATATATTTATTAGTAGAAAACAACTAAAGATGACAAACCTAATGCATTCATGACAAAAAAAGTTATTGAAATAAACTTACACAACAAATGCTACAGCGTTGCGATTTTTGTCAATAAGTCTAAACTGAAAGAAAATGAAACCTGTGCATTTTTCAATTTTTGTCTTTGTCGCTACTAAGTAGTTGTTAAATTTTGTTGATCCTTGTTTTATGAGTAGACTCAAGCATGAACTCACAGCAAAGCAGATTTTTTTGTGATCGCCGCATAACTTGTATCACCAGTGGTGAGTGCTGTGCTGTACGAAACCGTGCAATAAGTTACTATTGGCACATGGAGTTGGCCGAGTGGTTAGTGCTTTGGACTCCGGAGATAATTTTGTGGGTTCAATGCTCAATCAGGTCACATTCTGTGATGCATGTCTGCTTCCAAGTTCTAATATAAAAACCTAATCTGCGAGAACGTAAGTTTTTATTTTGCAACTTTGCAACTAGAAAAAGCTTAGTTTGTACGCGTATATTACGAACTTGTTTGTTTGCTTGTTTGTAAATTTATTCCAAAGAGTCATATTTTTTTGATAATAATTATCTGCTTCTTCAAGTAATGTAAACCCTGCTTCGTGCTTAGCAGTTTTTGGAAGAATGATTGCCGTGAAAAAAGCTAGGATTGCCACACAACCGAAAATCGTCTGAAATTAAAGAGAAAGGCATTTTTTATTGTTTTTGAATGGTGATATAATACGGTAATCCAGTAATTACAGTAAAATGTAAAATTTCTACCCTACAGCAAATCCTTCGCAATATATTATACACTATTTTGAATTTGATATAAACAGTTCTACTTCGTATACAGTAGTAGCTTAAACTACGAATCTACAGGGTACGGCTTACCTGCAGTACAAAAACAAAAAATGTACCGACCTTTAATTAATAATTAATTTGTTATTTGCAATCACTGACTACTGCGTTGGCGTTGCTATTATATTTGCTTTTAATGTCAATTTTCTCGATATTGTTTACTACCATGAGCGACGTAAACTTTAGAGCTATTCTACTGCCAATGAATTTTTGACTCAAAAAATTCAGCATAACGCAGTTTATCTCTGTCTTTGATATTAAAGCGCCTAATATAATGGCCCTTAAATTCACTTGGAGCACATTGTAGTAATACTGTAAGATCTGTAGTAGTAGTTCGTTTATAAGGGAGCAGTAAGCTTAATAACACTTAAAAAACAATTTTTGAAGCATGCAAACGGGCGGTCGTAGGCTAAGGGATATAAGCTCTTTCATGCAGTAAGAGTTACCTGCGTCAACCACGGAATTTCTTTTTGAAGTTCAATGGTGAAAGGAGTTACGATGCTTCCTATTCTGGCTGACATAGATCCAAGACTGATCCCTGTACCACTGATAAAAACTAAGCTATAATTCGAAAATTGGTTGCCATTTTAGAACATTAAAACACTATCTAATACCTAGCGTTTCAATGGGTTTACAAAGATGTTTCAGACTTAAATGGTTTGCTTGTAGGCTATACTTCAAACAGCGCAATAAAAACTAGCACCATTTACAAAAAATAGCACGTTCTCACTTAAGCTATATATTACTTGAAAGCACTTTATCAAAGTAGATTCGACCATGACAAACAACTAAATCAGCATAGTACATAAAATTTTTTGAGACAAAAAATTAAATCTGGAATAGTATTTTACCGAATTGCGGTTGGAAACACGTCGGCGGTAGCTGAGTACGTGATCGCAAATGCTCCAGTAATAACAAGTTTTCCAATTATGGCCAAAGCAACACCAGCAGCTGACAAACCTGCAGGCGAAAAAGAAAAGTTTATGATTGTCAATAAATTAATCAAGAAATAAAAAAACGACAGTCTGTTTCTGGCAATACCCTTCACAGTTTGATTTTATACTTCATTGAGTAGTTCTAATACTTACTGAAATATTGTATCGCATACAGTAGGCTATAACAAGGCTAAAAAATCAAATCTTCAATCTTTCCTTGGCATGACGCCGAAGCGTGCGACGAGAGACTATAGGGTCCATCTCCGCGGCTTAGCGTCTGAGCAACGCCGCTACGAAGAAACGTCGTAGACTGCGGTGGTGAGCCGTTGACAACACTGTGTCCGATTTGACCGATCAGGGAATCGAAGCCCAGACCTACCGCACCGATAGCGATGTCTTCTACCACTGCGTTGACCGGCCGAGTAATAATAATCTTGATCAATGAAGCACTTCTACTAACGACTACGCTATATGTTATATAACAGAAGCATCGATACCGATTTAGCCTAGGTTGAAAAAGGCCCAGTATTTTACGCTCACCATCATTTCCTACGGCGAATTCGAGGCAAACTGTTGAAGCCAAGCAGAATATACCACAAAAGAGAAAGGAATACGCAAGCACCGTGCGTTTTTCAATATAAACTGCGACGAATATGAGACAGAGTCCAACCAGTTCGATTGCGGCATTTATTGCACTGTTGACATAAGGATCGCCTGTGAAGCAAAAAAATGTCAACCTTAGCTTGTCATAATTAACCAAAAAAGCGTTCTTTTTGATATACAGTATATTCGAAACACTTTCATTTGCAACACATTTATTCAAATTCTGTTAATATTTTTTTGCTACAAATTTGAAAGAATGCCACTTTATCACCAAATAGTCGATTAAAATTGCGTGTACACTCTGGGTCAAGTTGGAACACTAGGGCCAAGCGCTCTCTAGGTATGTTTGACTTCGTTTCCTAAATGCGCTTTACAAGCACTATTTGTATATTTCATTTCTTATTCGTAAATGGACATTATAACGTCATAACAGACTTTTTATCGATATCGCTTTCTGATTTGCATGTGATGGGTAACTGAACGTGAATGCATGCAAGCAGCATGATTCGTTTGGCAATGAAAATCAACTCTTTTTCTGTTTCATGCTAGAAATTTTTTTCGCATTAAAGCTGAATATTTGCGATAACCAATCAGAGAGCCGGATGGGTAAAAGCGTGTTTTCACTTCACGCCAAGTCTTAAATTGGTATTCACAGCGGCAGAAAACTGGCAATTAAAAGCTCTCACTAAGATTTTCTCATGTCACAGTGGGTAACAAGTAATTGGCAATCTTTCACGGAAGTAAAAATTTAAGTACGTTGCTACATATATGAACTCACCATTGCTTTGCTGCTTTGACATTCTCAAGCCTTATATTCCATCGTTCATACTTTGTTAAACTTGGGGCAATGTTGTGGAAATTGGTGCACCACGGCACAAATACGCCACTCTTGTCGCGTATCGCATGAGTGTAATAATTAACTCTGGGGATTGTCAAATAGCTCTATAACCACCTACTCTATTTAACCAAGTTTATCTATACCGTACCGTAGGCTACTCGATATTGTGCTTGCATAGAGCACCTATGTTAGATTCGCTAAGCGATGAAAACAAGCTATCAATCGATTTTACCAAAATGTTACCAACCAGATAAATTCCCGACGTTTAAAGTAAGACCATAAAACACCAAACTAACTGCGAACCAGTCATACATGACTGCCACGGTGACGACTCGCATCCGGGGAAGCTTGAAAAGATCAAGGAGAGAGTATTTCTTTAAAGATAGTTCAGCATTCAGCTTTTTCTACAAAAAGTCGATTGGAGTGAACCATTATTTTAGAAGTTCTTTTCCCATAATGTGGTTAAAAAATGGTATTTGCACACTAACACCGTGATTCAGGCAATACGAAACTATAATACGCAACTAAAGTGCTGTGCCTCTACGCGGCACAGTTACCTAGCATGCACTGCTAATAAATTAAGGTAGTATCGTGCTACTGATGTTTTTACAGTGTTTGTTGCTAAACAGCAGTCATATACCTTGTTATTTTTGAACGACCATGGCGAAGCTTAGATGATTTCTAATTTTATTCAGTAAGAAAAAACAAGCAAAAGACCAGATGTTCGAGTGGATAGACAGACCGTGTGCATCCAAAGCGGTAATATGTGTTCGATACCAAGTCGGGTCGAAAATTGATTCTCTCAGCTTCTCTGTCTGAGGCTTAAAAATTATTGCATAGTGCTTGGAAGAAAAATCTGCTCGTTGCTTATTGTGCCGAGGGAATAGGCACTAAAAGCGAATCCTCCATGTTGAAGAGATGGGCATGTAGATGGCCAGAAAATCAGAGGATAAAAAGTGCAAGCACAAAACTGCTACTGGTTTACCATCGCTGCAGCATCCCTTTTAGTTCTCCAGATTGGATTTCTCAACCGTGGCCCTCGGCCCCCCTAGGGGGCCACAGAGTGTTCTCTGGGGGGCAACGAGCATAGAAATAAATACATTTTTGTGTCTTAATCGGGACTTTTAAAATTACACTCAAAAGGGCCACGGTTTTTTAGTGTCACTGTCAAGGGAGCCACGACTCAGAAAAGGTTAAGAATCTAGAGTCTAGAAGCTAAGCTGTAAAAACGGAATCCGCAAACTCATCACAATTTTTAATACCAGTATGTTTACAGGGAAATACGGAGAAAGCAAGAAAACTAACGGCACAGCTGCAACAGTTTCAATCAAATACCTTGCGTTTCTCGGTACTAATCATTATATCCCATTCTCCATCCGCAAAAGTTGATTTGTTACTTTTTGCATATTTTGTCACTATATTCTTTGCTTCTTCCTCACGACCAACGGCAATCAACCACCTAAAAATCAGTAACAAAATTATCACCATTACTAATAGTACCCCGAAGAGTGTATGTAGCTTATTTTTCTGTATCCCAGGGGTTCTCAAAGTGGGAGAAACACCAGGGGGCGGAAAGCGAAATAGGGGCGAAAGGGGGGTGAAAGCGGGCGATAACTCATGAAACGTGTAGAGCCTTTGTTTTTGTCTTCACTTGATTTTGGGCGGAAAATTAAACGTCTGCGGACGTAAAGACCTTTGAACATTTTGCAACAGTGCTCGCTCTTACGAGTTTTATTAGAACACAAGCTTATTAGGGCGAGGGGGCGATGATGATAAGCAGAGCACCGTAAGAGAGCGATGGCACAAAAAAGTCTGAGAGCCACTGCTGTATCCCACAATTCGCAGTCTTGTGATGTTTTAAAAACATAGTCATTTCTAGAATTTCTTGAAAGTTTTATGCAGGGCTATAAACACTTTGGTTTTATTTTCCTTATGCTTTTTACGCAATTTTGATCCAAAGCCAGAGATGGCTCAGTTGATTCAGGGGAGCCAAAAAATTTCAGGTGGGGCTTAGGATCCCCTTAGCCCATTTCTTTCCGCGCTTACGCTACTTGTAGTTTATCTTTGATACTGACAACGCGTGAATTTGTTATTCGGCAATCTGCCTCAACGCCTGACTTGGTGGGGCCGCTATGAGGATCACTGCCTATAATGGCAAATTGCAACTCTTTATTGACCATTACCATTACTGGTTATCGTGTTGGTGCATATTTCATTCTTACGTCTAGATCACCGCAAACGGTTTGAGAATGATCAGAAAATAGATCGGTAGCAAAATACAAGCAAACTGCGATAAATAGCTTACCTGGGAGATTCTTGAATAAAAAAATAAAAAGGAACAAAAATAATTGGAAAAAGTCCAAGGCAAAGTTCTAAATGTCTCCAATTTTTGAACGCATATGCAAGACCAGGAAGAATTGCATGAGTTGCAGCAGAAGATTGAAAACAAAAGAATGTAATATGAGCGTGATATTTCTTGGGAGCGACTTCTGTTACTGCACAAAGGGATAAAAACGTATTGCAATAGCCAGTAACACAAAGAGTCACTGCTCAAAGAGATAAAACTGTCAAAACAAATATTAATTTTATTGTGTCAACAGTGTCATAAACCATTTCATTATCATTTATCATTTTTGTTATGCATTTTTGTTCGGAAAACTTCAATAATTTTTGTTCAGCATTTTACTTAAAACTGTTGCTAAAACTTTTTGTAATTGTTATTCTGTAAATCCGTAAAAATTAGCTTTTTACAAATCAAGTGCTGGTATATTTGAGGTTTTTCTTGCTTACTGAAGCGTGAAACGCAATGTCGTAGAACAGGATTTTGCGCGCAGGCATAAGCAAAAAACTCCTCGACAGCCAATAATTGTAAAAGAAGATTTTTCTTAAACTTAAAAAACTTCAAAAGTTTTTGCCACAGATATAATATTAATCAACAATTTTACGAGAAAACGTTTGCTAAATAACACGAAGCCTTTTCGGTGATGCGTTAACAAATAAGCTGCACCAAACCACGACCGCCATACAAAAGGCAAAAAAATACATCGTGAACACAGAGCACAACGCTATAAACTTCACAACGTTACAAAACCACAAAAACTTACCATATGTGAAAGCGGCAATAAAAGCAGTTATCGTTGCCGCCCCAGAAAAAACATTCAAAACAAGATAAACTTCGAAAAGAGGATTGAATGTTATTGCCACGGCGAAAACGATGTAAAAGAAACAATAAAGAATCAGGGGCAACTTTCTTCCATACCTTAAGACAAAAACAAAAAAACGGCAAAAACGTATAGCTTTATACTGCAAAAAAATGCAAAAATTTCAATGAGTTTAAAGACTGCTGCGTTATCAACAGGTTGTGAAATGAGGAAGATGATACCTGTGTTCTGCCTTGAAATGTTTTTTTGAAGAAATTAGTACTGTAAATGTACACTTACCAATCGGATAAAGGTCCGTAACTCCATGAACCAATAAAAAATCCAGCAAAAAACAAGGAGGTTGCCACAGCATTGAGAATGCTTCTATCACACACAATGTTCCACTAAAATGTTATTAAAATTTCTTGAATTAGAAAAGTAACATTGACAGCTCATTAGTGCACAATACTGTAACTGAATGAACAACTTTGACACAAGGCAATCAGCTCTCTAAGACCACTCTCAAAGGAAATGTCTAACGATTACCTGTTTGTGCATATCACTCCTTTTTCTTTTCATGTAGCCTCTTAAGGATCAACCCTACCATCAGACACCACCAGGAAGAATGCATAGTCTCAAGAGACATGTTAAAAACAGATTATAACAAGTGCAAAGAATCGGAGTTTAAATTATTATGTCAAAAAAGATATAACAATTGTAGAATGAAATACCAATCCACGACTCGTTTCGCCCTTATTGGGGCTCATCAGGTGGATTCACCTGATAAAGTACCAATAAGTGGATCCACCTGGTGAGCCTCATAAGGGTGAAATCGGTCGTGGATCGATATCTTCATTCCATAATTGTTATGTCTTTTTTGACATTATAATTCAAACCCAGATTCTTTGCACTTGTTATAAATCTCTTGTGACTATGAATTCTTCCTGGTGGTGTCTGATGGTAGGGTTGACCCTTGAGAGGCTACATGAAAAGAAAAAGGAGTGATATGCACAAACAGGTAATCATTAGACATTTCCTTTGAGCGTGACCTTAGAGGGTTGATTGCCCTGTGTCAAGGTTGTTATTTTGATTAAAAGTAACATTAATCAACTACAACAAAAAAGTAAAAACTTATTAGCAGCTAATTTTATAATGGATAAGCTTGAACAATCTTTGCTGAAATTATGATCTAGATCAAAATAGTGGTGGAGGCCTACAGCAGGGGAACCAGCAAAATTTGCTCTTTCCTTTGACTGCCTAGCAAAGCAGAAGATGTCAATTTGATGCAATGGGAGCTTGAAGTTTGATCACCTTTTATCATTTTTCAACATTTTTAAAAATCGTTTCTTTGTTTATCCTATTTAACTTTTACGCGACATCTCATGCGAGTTAAAAGTTCGTAACCCGGTTCTGCATGTACGCATTTCAAAGGAACCAGCTAAATGACCACGTGAATATAGCACAGGTTTTCAGGACAGCAACCTGATGCTCGATTCCTATCACGTTAAATTAAAGACAGGGAAATTAATTTCCACTTGAAATTTATCTTTTAAAATATAAACCTTGAGGACGACATACCGTTTAAAAATATATGTATGATTGGTACACTGTTGCAGATAGAATCCCCTACTTCCCAGTTCCCACCTAAAAAGGGTTGGAAGGTGGTAGGGCTATGCGTCTGCTACGTCGTAGCCCCAGAGCCTAGTAAATAAGGCATACACAAATAGCACTACCTAGCTCGAACGAAGCAGCATGTAAGTTTGCCTTACTAAACTGTCGAAACAAGTCCAAGATAGCTAGCTCATTTTCATAACAAACAATTAAACTGTTATTCACTTCGCTGATTGTAGTTTCGCCATACTCGTTTAGGTCGTAATAGTAACCATCTCCACAAACAGTAGTTGGTGTTTCAAAGTTTGTGTTTGGAACTTCGTTGCATGATGTCACATTAATGTCATAGCGAGAGCAAGTAGCGTATTTCTGCAAAATTAATTACTTTATTAGTTTCTTTTTAAACTAAAACACTTACTTCTATACTATACATCATACTTTGCACCTGCACAAACTTGAGTGTATCAGTAACATACTGCAGCCTATCTTTTTGGCAACATTTTAACATTCAAAACAAGGAACTTTCATTTCCAGCCCAAAGTTTTTATGATGCATCATATCTTAGCTGTGCAATGGCTGAGCCTTGAAGCAGGTCAGTAGCAGCAACTACAGTCAGTGATGGGCACGATAAACCTTTTTGTGCTACAGCGATAACGATAATCGATAGTTTCAAAAAAGCCCTGGGCGATACCAATAAATCTCAATTTCTTAAAGCGATATCGGTAATCGATAAATTATCGTCGATAAATTTTTCCGATAAATGTTGCAGTAAATTTTCAATGTGTTTCACGAAGTATTTTTTTGTAAATCGAATTGCAAAAATTTTTTCTAGATTTTTCAAGAAAAGAAAGCAGTTCACGTACTGTGCCGAGGCATTAAAGTAAACAAAGAAAGAATTTTTTAAAATTGCAACTAGGCTTAGTAGACACCGCGTATTTTTTCCAAAGCGCCAACTTACTAACTCTGAAGTTTAAACACTGCGAGGATAAAGAATCGTTTATCGCGGTAATTTAACGGCGATAACGAAATATAGCACAAAAGCGATATCGGTAGTCGATACAGCAAAACTATTTTGAGCGATAACGATAATCGGTGATAGATTATCGCCGATAACTATCGTCGATAAATTATCTCGATAAATGCCCATCTCTGACTACAGTATACTGATCAATGCTCCAACAGAGATTTTTGGTAAAACTCCGGATTATCCCTTCACAGCACCTCAGATAAGTACTGTAGTATAATCCCCAGCTACAAAATTGTGCATTTTAACAGCAACAACGGAATTATGTATCCCTTAAATCAACAAAAGCGATTTTTTTTGTTGATGATTTTCGCATTACTCAGATAAAGGATGATATAAAAAACGCTAAAAATGTGAAAAACGAAGGCAATAGAAACCAAGTTGCAGTAAACTGAGTTGGACGTTCCAACATCACTTCAAAATTAAACTTAAATAGCTCCTTCACCATCTAATTCTAAAAATAAGTAAATAGAAAAAGAAGTGCTCAATCACATTCACTGCTGTCCTTTAGTCAGGGCCGGATTTACCAATAGGCTAGATAGGCTGAAGCCTCCGACCTCGTTACGAACAGCGATTTTTTTGAAGATCAACCATTAAGTCCTTTTTTTACGGAAATCAACCATTAAGACCTACGTGGAGGTGAATTTGATCATTGATCACAAGGCCTCGTTGACCAAATAGCTGAGGGCCTCTGTTTAAATCCGGCCCTGCCTTGAGTAGTGTATAAACGTAATAATAATAATATTGTAATGTATAAACGTAATAATATATACAACGTAGGACTTGTTTGTGGAAACTAAACGAAGAGGGTTAACACAAAGTTTAGTCTAAAATCATTTTAGTTCCATCAGTTTCGATTAGTTCTACTACTACTTCATTACCACTTTTATTACTGTCGGTAACCCTCTCAAGCACTTGGCTTTCAAGTCTTACTTGGCGCTTCTTTCTGCCTGCACCGTCCGCACCCATTTATATTTTTACCAGTTTCTGATTAAAACTTCAACATAGACGTGAATCGAAAGCAAAAATTACATAGAGTTGAAGAACCAAACCGAAAAATTCCCTCATATTTAACCGATTGTATTGTTGTGATTTCTAACTTCTATTTTGATTTAGTGCTGTTAGCAATGCTTTCTCTAAAAAACTAAGATCTTCAGTTAAAAACTCAGAACCCCAGAAATGAATTGAAAACCCAAGATCTGGGGTTAAAAGCCCAGGTGCGGGAGCCTTGATACTGATTCAAACCAAGAAACAACACCATACTTCCGGTCACAAAACGAATTTAGCTCAGATGACCGAGTGGTAAGAGCGTCTGCCTTGGGAGCTGCAGACTTGGGTTTGATTCTAAGTCGGGTCAAACCAATGGCTTTAAAATTGGGTATGTACAGCTTCCCTGCTTGAAGCTCGGCATTAAAGGGACAGTGTGGAGAACAATCCTGTAAGTTTACTTGTTGTGCCGTTGGGAATGGCACTTAGCGGGATTCCCCCATTTTTTTGTGGTAGACAGATGGCCGGCAACTCCTAAGCGAGCTCGTGTAGCGCTATGATCGCTTTCTCGTGATAGGAGGATAAATGTGCAACTAAATACACAAAAAAAATTCTTTGTCAAACTGATACACAGAGATGCCGGTTATTTTCTTCACCTTTCTAATATTGATCTTACCTTATTTGTGCTATCATATGGAATAGTAAGATTTTCAATTTCACTTTCGGTAAGGTCGCAGGTGGAGTTATCTAATGCGGGTATGAAACAACTAAAAGCAAAAGAAAAGTCATTGCCTACTAGAAGTTAAATGAGTTATTATGGATAGGCTTGTAGCAAAATTAAGCCTCAACATGAATCCACTCTGTTTAATATAGTTAACAAGCAATTGCATTAAAGGATAGTTTGTGAATTGACACTTCATCATCTGATCAGGTAAATGGCATGGTGCTGATCAATTGATCATCAATGTATTTTGCATTTTTCCAACATTTAAGTGCAGTATAGAATTAGTTCTGGTATTCATGATAGAGTAAAATTAGGCGGACTAGTCGAAATTGTTGCTGTGGTAAGCCTACCTCCACCATTTGAATAAGCCATACTTCTCGTATATACGCTGCATCTCATTCATTCATTCATTTTCTGGACCCGCTTATCCTTGAGGGGTCGCGGGGACAGCAGCTCAAGTAAGAGCCTCCAAGCATCTCAATCCTCTGCAACAAATGATAGATGCTCTACTGGGATGCCAAGGCGAGATCAACTAAAATCTACGTAACCTCGCCATCGAGTTCGGGTACGGCCTTTAGGCCTTCGACCAATCGGTGTTGAACAGAGCAGTTTTTGGCTGTTCTTTCCGGGGACATCGTGTCATATGTCCATACCAACGCAGTGGCGATCTTTCTAGTCGGAGAAGCAGCAATTTGATGTTTAGAGATTCACGAATATCTGCACTTTTAACCTTGTCCAACAACGTCAAACCGCTAATTCTTCGCAAGAATCTCATTTCGGCTGCTTGAAATCAAGATCTCAGTTTCTCATTCATGATCCAACACTCATGGCCGTAAGTCAGAATAGAAACATAGACTGATTTGAAAATGGATAGCTTTGCCCTGGTGCAAAGCTCCCGTTTCAGTATCACAGATTGGTGGAGCTGGCGCATAACTGCACTTGCTTTTTCGATGCGGATATCCAATTCGCTATTTTGTCTGCCATCACTCGTGAATGAGACGCCGAGGTACTTGAATTTCTCTGACTATTTTAGTGGTACTCCATGAATTTGGAGAGAGCACTGTTTTGATTGTCTGCACAAACACATGGTTTCTGTTTTTGTTGTACCGGTACTAATTTTCATTCCGGCCACAGAGCATGCATCTGAAAACCTGTCAAGAGCTTGCTGGAGACCATTTTAGGTAGAGCCGAGTAGCACAAGACCATCTGCAAATAACAGACGTTGCACAGTGCAATCACCGATCTTTACTTCGCCGCAAGACTCACGTTTCTTAACTACTCTATCCATATAAATAAGAAACAGAATAGGCGAAAGAAAACAGGCTTGCCGTAGTCCCACACTTACTCTAAAAGGTTTTGTCGTTGCACTGTTAACACGAACACAGACCTTGGAATGCATCTACAGCGACTTAATAGCAGTTAGTAACTGGCGACCAATGCCATACTGTGACGGCACGACCCAAAGCTTGTCTGTAGGAATGCGATCATATACTTCTTCAAGATCAACAAAACATGCATTGACCTCTTTCGCATATTCCCACGACTTCTCAAAGATTTACTGCAAGGCAAAGATCTGGTCCATTGTGCTTCGGCAAAGACGAAAGCCACACTGAGCATCCGTTAGTTTCGTCTCGACTATTTCACGGCATTTCTTTTCAAGGCATTAGGCATAGACTTTACCCGGGACACTGACGAGAGATATGCCTCTATAATTGGAGCATTTTCTCTTGTCTCCTTTCTTGAGGATAGGTATTATCACACTGGTTTGCCATTGCTTTGGTGCTTGCGCAGTCCTACATGCCATCTTACAAGGACGAATCCAGAAAATTTTGGTGGGGGAAGATGAAACTTGGAATTAGGTTGAATGTTAATTAAGTACAAAGAAGTTGGACCCAAAAAAGGCGTAAATAAGCCTTCTGAAAAATGTTTTCATGCCTGAAGCGTATTCAGAAATTTTTTCAGGGAGGAGGATACCCAAATTCGACATATTTTTAAGCGCAGTTTTTTGGCAGAATTATTTTGAAGCATATTGAGAATGAAAAAGGCTCAAGGGGGATCCGGCAGCAGGCTCCACCTAAAATTTTTTTGAAAATTTACATACTGTAGTGGCCATTTTAGTACTTTTTGAACCAGTTTTAGGCAAACTTTGTTTAAATTTGTTGCCCCTAATTCTGAGTGTTGCACCAAATATGATGCATTAATTTTTGTTCGTACATTTTCGTTTATGCGTGCTTAGGGCGTAAGACTTATTGTTATCGAAAAGGTTCGCAATTATGGAAAAGTTGTATTCATCAAAAACATGTTTGAGAATGGCTGGTGGTGGGGATGCTTCCCACACATCCCCCCTGGATCCGTCCCTGCTTACAAACACGAGTCAACCAACGAACACCATACACGTTCATTGCTTTCAACATTTCAGGTCTAATATCATCCTCACCAGCTGCTTTTCCAGTTTTCAATGATGTGATAACTGCATTCACATCTGCTTCGGTTATCTAATTATCTTCCCCAACCTGTTCTTTGTGAATTTGTGTCTATGTAGCATCAACTGGGTTTAAAAGATCGCTAAAGTATTTTCTTCACCGATTCAAAATAGCATCTTGATCTTTCAGAGTGACGTCATTTGAACCTACGATGAAGAAAGCGGCTTGAGATCTTTTTCCTCGCAAACGGCGAATGGTCTGCCAGAATACTTTGTTTGCCATTTTGAAATCATTGTCTAACCTTTCTTCGAATTCCTTTCAGGCCCTTTCCTTTGACAGTTCAACTTTTGTGGCTACCGCCTTACGTACTTCAGAGGACTGCGAACGAAGTTCAACTGATGACTTATTTGCAAGCCAGGCCTTATAGGCCACTTTTTTTGCACGAACAGCTTCTTACATTTCTTGGTTCCACCTAGGAGTTCTGTTCATGCTACTCTTCGTCCCTTCAACACGCTTATGCCCGCAACAGTTAGTCACGGACGCAATGACTGTTGTTTGAAACAAACACCACTCAGTTTCAGTGTTTTCAGTAGAGGCTGGAAGTTCTTGGAACTTAGATGCAATGTTGTCTGCAAATGCAGTTCGTACCTCTTTGTCAGCCAATGATTTCCATTGGATTCGATAAGTTTTTCGTGGTCGAAAAGTCTTTCGTTTTTTCAAGGGTTTCAAAGCTTTCAAAGTGCAGACAACTAGGTGGTGATCAGTTGACAACTCCGCTCCTCTTTTAACACGAACATGAGACACGGTAAAAAACAAGTCCACCGAAACGATACAAAAATCAATCAGGGAGCGTTGTCCCAGGGAGTCTCTGTACCAGGTGTAATATAATTTCTTTTGTGCTGAAAAAATGTGTTCATTATGCATATCCCATTGGTTGCACAGAACTGCAATATACACCTTCCGTTCTTGTTAATGTCAGAGTCACTATGTTGCCCAATAACACCTTTCCAGGTTGCATCGTTGATGCCCACATGTGCATTGAAATTGCCCAAAAGGACAAGGCATTTTGATGAAGTTGCTTTTCCCAATGCAATCTCAACTTCCTCCAGAAAGGCTTCGTAATGTGATTCCATGTTAGATGCGTACACCTACTGTACAAGATACACGGAAATCGCTCCTGCAGTCTTAGCTTTAGAAGACAAACACGTCCTCCCAGAGGTACCCAGTCAACAACACACTCAGCCATGTTGGGGCTCACTAGCAAGCCATTACCAGCTTGAGCAGACAGTGCTGCATCAACACCGGAGTAGAAAATTTTCCTCCCACCGTTTGATTCGATAGTTCCAGAACCTCGGCGCTTTGTTGATGAAATTCCCACAATCTCGAGGAGATACTGATGGGCTTAGTAAACACGCTCCTGCTCCTTTCCTGTCAGTGACGAAACGTTCCAGTTCCCGATTGCTAGATTCCGGCAGTTTGGTCCAACTCGAGTACATTTTCTGTGCGCTACCCCCACTTGCCTCCCCAAACGGTTAGCAACTGCGTTGGTGGGTTTCAGGTGACGGTCAGCTTGTGGGGGAGACTGTAGCTTACTTTTCGAACAAGTCCTTCTGCCTAAAACTTGAACGCGGACCTTTTTATCCTGCGCGCCGTCCAATGCAGTGTGAATATTGTTGTTACAACTTTCCACTTAGCCACAGCATTGGATTGCTACTGGGTCAGTTTCTCTCCTTCGACCTTACCGCTGTGGGTAACCCTGATGAAAGTGATTAAACACTACCGACAGCATTGCTCTAGGAATCATTGAAAACTCAAACTTCTCCACCACGTTAAGGTGGCAATCCATAGGAGAGGTAGGCTGCACCTCAGTCAACTTCATAGGAAAACTAAATTCTGGAACTCTTGCACGCTTAAGCGCGTAAATAAAACCAAAGTACATCATCAGCTTAAACTTTGAACGCCTATTTTTGGTTAACTAATTACATTTCAAAACTTTTGCTCTCAGTTTTGAATAATTTCTCGTGTTTGTCAACATCTTTCGTAACAAAACAATTCTGCACTTCAGTTTCCTTTTTAAGTCACAAGCTTTGTTGAAGTGGATCAGTCTTCAATAAACAGAATCTTCAAATTCTTAAGATCGGTAGTTTTTGCCTAAACTGTTTCAAGCTTATAAACGTTGCGAGATTCTAGTATACAGTTGAAAAATGACAAATTAATGGTGATGTACAAGTACGAGCCACCTATTCTTCCCTCGCTCGCATAATGCATTATTTCACACACATACACCTGTCCTGCTACACTCCTTAAGTAAATCCATATGAGGCTACAACTTCCAAAATTTTTTCGCATTCACTCTAGGTTGTATTCCTATTAGGATGCCTAACAGTAAAGGTAAATTCCTAAAAAATTTTAAAATAATCATGCTGATTTAATAGCACTAATTTTTCTTAAAAGTTACGACTCTTCTTTACCGAAATTTAGGCGTTGCGCTTGCAAATATTGAAACCTGAGTTAGACCGGCGGTGGCAAATGCCAGTAAGAAAGCACCAGCACAAAGCAGTTTCTGATAAGAACTAAATCCGGTGTTTTCGTTCAAAAATTCATCATAATCCTTTCGCTTTTCTTCCATTCTTTGCCTTTGAACAAACCGTCAGCAGAACAATGGCAACCATTAGCAAGCAGTAAACAAATACGCGATCGCAAGTTTACGACTTACATGAGGCGTATAATACCACTTATTTATGATAATCAAAACTTGTTTACTCAGTTTTAATAATTAACTACCGTAATTGGCAATGATCGCGCAAAAAAAACTGGCTTAAAGGCGCATCTAAATGCTAAATTAGATACCTTTTACGCATAGTATGTAATCGTATATTTCTTTGATTTTTATGCTGAGTTGCTTTATGAATCGAAAGAAATCATGCTATATTATTGGTTCATGCTGCAAACGGAGCAGGTAAGCTGCATTCGACAAAAAAGTCTTACTAAAGTTTATCGTACGCGAGCTTGTGAACGTAATCTCCGCATATTTTTGGTGGATCCAGCAGGAGGGGATTTATGCCCTCTCTCTAAGTTTTTGTCATTCATTTTCTTCTTCGTCTTTTATTTAGATTCAATTTGTTTGTCTCCTCGTAACCAAAGGTGGCCGGATGCACCTCATCCCCCACGCAATCGCTCTCACCTCCTCCCTCCATCTCGTTCGATCTTCAGTTTCCTCGATCATTAACCCGACTTCGCACTCTCTTCCACTTATTATCACTTTATTACTTCGACACTTCCAGACGCAAGAACCCCCAACCGCAGAAATTTTTTTGTGTCCTCCATTGACTATCCTGCCACTCGCTACGTCAAAGTTTTCAAATTCACAGCTTTGAATTGCATTGGTTCATGAAATGAATATTGGTTGAAAAGCGCTGTTTGGTTGAATAGTACTGGTCTATGAAATAAACACACCAAATAAGTTTTTACAAAAAACGAAAATTTCATAAATTGGTCAGTTTTAGCAATTAATAATTATCGTTTTTTACGAATTTAATTCTTTTTTCCGAGTACTGAGCATTTAAAACAGTGGTTTTTAATCAGGGCTCTACCAGTGCAATTCAGAGAATCCGCCAGTTTACATTGAAATCTGAGATGGAGAATCTATATCATTGTTATTATGCACACTTTATTTTATTGTAAATAATGAGTATCTATATCATTAATTCATTATTATTATGCACACATTATTTTATTATAAATAATGAGTAATTTATTGTAAATAATGAGTTGAGAATAGTGCACCACTACCCACAATCTAGGATAAATTGTAAGTAAATCTGACGGTAAGTATTTTCGGTTTATTCTACCAATCCAATGCTTTTTGCATATACAGTACGACCATTGAATTAATGCGCAGGGGTTCCTCGGCCTCTGGAATATTTCATTACGTTTCCGTTCACCAAAAAGTTATCAACCATCGATGAGTATAGACTTGAAAAACACCGAGAGCAATTGTTATGATTTATTTAAATGACGACCTGCTGACTCCTCAGTCAATATTTATATCCTCTTGCGTCTAACAGTTTCTTTGTGTCTTGCAAAGCATTCTCATTTTTTTAAGGCAATTGATCAAAGTGTTGAAGACATCCAGCAGAAATGTTGGCGACTGTGTAATTTTTTTTTTCAGCTTTCAGTTTTGATTTTCAAAATGTTTACGGAAAGAGAGTATTTGTTTTAAAGAATATTTATTTTTTGGTAACAGTTCATCATCCATAAACATCGAATGTATTTTGCAGCGTGAGAAGATACTTCAATCGTAGTACTAAATTGCTTTTTTATTGTCGAAGGCACGATGAGAACCGGCCGATGGTTGCCGATGTTGACAATCATAAGGCGGCTGCTCAGTGCATACAGGCAAACGAATGCGGACTGCGATGGGAAATCTCCAGAGTGAAAACTACCTGTGTTAACGACTTTAGCGGCAAAATCAAGCAATTTTGAAGTTGCACACTGCGCGCGAGCGCATGCGTTACGACCACTGCGATATGCTCTACGAGTGTTGCAATAGCAACGACATGGCATATCACTGCTTGGCCGTGGAAATGAATGCAATTACAATTGGAAAGAATGAACTTAATGCATAAACGACTTTTGCATGTACGCGCCAGACTAGGCAATGGCCAAAACGCAAACATTTATCTTCCAATGTGCAACAAAAACTAAGGTAAAAAATCAAGCTCTTTTCCCAACTGAACGAAATGCTTGGCTCCACCCCTAACAGTAATCAATTGGCTTAAATTTTTTCGACAAGAATTGATCGAATGGGCATCATAAGTGGTACTGTTAGTGCGAGCTGTGGCATGATGTTACTGATTACCGCCGTGCAGCTAAAAAAATTTGCAGTTTGGCAACTTGGGCCTTTAAGTAACACAGGCAAGCCTAGCCTAGGCCTACCATATTTACGAATACCAGCCACATTTTTTCTGATCGTTTGGGCTTTAAAATCGCTTGACAGAGTTAATACCATTACTATAATTTTGAAGGATAATTTGTAAACGTGTTTATCTAGGCTTTACGATGTAATCTTACTTTAAAATCTTATTTTAAAACCGTTTGACTCCCACCCGTAGTTTGACAAATTACAGTTCTGGCCTTAAAGACCCGTTTACACTATAGGCGTAAAATTGCGACTGCAGCGTTAAATTTTTTGCTTATTTAAGTAACTTTGCTAATATTACGCCACGCCCGAAAATCACTTCAATAAGCGAAGAATTTTACGGCACGCTCGCAATTTTACGCCTACTGTAAACGGGCCTTAATAAAGCTTTCGTTTGCCGTGGGTAAAAGCTGTGCTTATTTAGTGGTAGAACAGTGGTTCTCAAACTGGGGACCGCGGTCCCCTTGGGGTCCGCAAAGCATTTTCATGGGGACCGTAAAGAGGTCGCGGATTTCTGATAAATCATCCCATTTAGTTGTGCTCGTAAATTTAGTGAATGTTACTAGCTTCATTTTCTCGCTCGAAATAGCTGTTTGCTTAGTGCACATAGCATATTATTTCAAATGTCCATGAATTTTACATCAGCTACACTACTGCTTCTTTTTGCTGCTGAACCAGAATTTATGCTTGAACATAAAGGACCGTGATTCATAGAAAAAATCTTTGGGGACCGGAAGTCGAAGTTTTAAAAAAGTTTGAGAACCACTGTGATAGATCGAGTTAAAGTATAAACTTTGCTAATAACAATTCGTGTTAGGTTTTTGAAGTCCTCTTGACTTGCGCTAAATTATACGTTCTTTGTTTTTCTTTTTTATTCTATTTGAATAAAATTTCTTGGATGAATGTAATTGGTTTGACAGACAGACAGAACAGTTTGTTTTGTCGATAATTAATCCAATAGATATAGCATCACCGACGGGAAACTGCGAAGGGACCATTTACGGTCTTCAAGTCAAGCAGTAACCCTGGAATTTGTCAACGTTTGACACGTCAATTCGAAATTACAAACTAAAAAAATTGATTATTGACAACACAAAAAAAGAAAAAAAAAGACTAGTAGAAGCGAAGCTTAATGGTAACTTTCGAACAGTAGATTTTTGTAATTGATCTTGAACTTTCTGAAAGTTTGTTGTTTTAAATCAGTATTTACAGAGTTCCAAATGTTTGATCCTTGATATTTAGAAGAATTTTGACACCGGGAGGTTGAGAATTTAGGAATATAAAGATTTTGCTTAGTTTTAGATCTAGTGCAGCATTCATGTACGGTAGAGAGCGGGTCAAATAGGCAATTAAGACGTGAGGGATCGAAAACTGGTACATAATTTTGGCCATTTCATAATTAAATAGGTCAGCGAGCTTGAGAACACCATATTTTTTTTGTAAAGCGGGTTTGATTGATAGTTTGTTGAGAACAACTGCAGTAGGCCTACTTGATGTCAGAGTTTTTCGATTAATGATTTGCTTTTGAACACTCATTTCTTTTCTACTTTCAAATTTGCAAGAGTAACAAAATAAGCTAGTTTGCTAAGCCTATCTCGTTTGAAGCCTAGATAACATAGCCTTTCAAGAAGAACCTACAGGCAATGGCTGCCAGGAGACTCTGTTAAAAGCTAAAAATGAAAAAGATTGGACGAAAAACTGAATATAAATTTAGTTTCATCGCAAAATGTGGTCTACAGCCTATTGTACCAGCTTCTTTTACAAACTAGTTTGCTTGCGATTTCTCTTCTCTTGCGATGACTGCAGTCGCTTCAGTCGCATTCTTTGTGCATAGTCAACGCGATTTGTCGTTGGAATCGCATCGCACGAGTCGTACGATTTTTGCGTCAGAAAGTTGCAGCTGTGCTTGAGCGCAATTACCGGTTGTAGAAGTTGACGCAAACGTGATCGCAACGGTCGTGGCGCGACGCAGCTGGCACTGTGAAAAGGAAGTGGATAATTTTACAAGCATGGTTTTTTCCCAATCCTCGTTGAAATGATATTCACAAAGGTCAGGGCACAGTTTTTACTTAGGTGCTGCTACATTTGTTCACACGCCAAGACCGTCGACCTTGTCCTTTCTTTCAAACGTGAAGCAAGCTGCGTCAACCTCGCTTTAATCTTTCTTCTCTGCCGTCTGTAATTCTCACTCCCAAATTGGCAGAGTAGAATTCTTATATTCAGATTTAAACGTTCCACCGACGCAAGTTTCTTTATTTTTGACGTTTCGTTCTTCAGAAATAACTTTAGCTTTTTCAGAAATAACAAGCGCACACTGTAAACGTTTTTGGAAATGCAAGAAAATTCACAAAGAACTGAAAATGCTACTTATATATGACATCACATTAAAACTATTACTACGCAATAAAACATATACGTTTTTATGCTTACAGCATATCCTTGACAACACATTACTGAAGCACGTTATATGCAGATGGAACAACCATACCATCATTTCTGTTTAAAACATTCATTAACAGCGCTTGTTGGTTTATCAAAAATCCTTCTGCGACACGACGCCTATGCCGATGTGATTCCCTTTTTAAAATTTTTACGACGTTCCCCAATCCATTAGGCATTAGGTGATCCTTGTCCAATAGATGTTGACATCAAGCGAATTTCTTGACGTCAAGGTTTTTTACAGCGTCAACATGCTCCCGCTTTCTAGTAGTTATGCTACGTCCCGTTTCCCCTATGTATGTTGCGTCACAATCACAGCATGAGATTTGATAAACCAGTCCTGATTTTTCATGAACAGAAGAAGCCTTCCGAACGGAAGGCGAAACGTCATAAATAAAGAAACTTGCATCGGTGGAACGTTTAAATCTGAATATGTCAGACCCGATGAACGCAAACTTGTCTTCTATTTTCATTGAAATTAAAAGAATTTTTATAATATCACAAATAACGAGACTCAGAAGCCAAGAAATATCGTAAGATATAATTTAGCCAAGTTTTTCCAAATATTTCACGAACACGCTATTAACATTTTCATTTACTAAGTAACCGGAGTAACTCTGAACGCGAGCACGTGCGATACTGCGCTTTTTTCACCACAAACAGAATTTTACAAAACGCTCTAATAGAAAAAAGAAAATTGCACTGCGGATAACTAGCGTAATCAATAGCCTACAGTGTTGCCAGATTGGGCTAAAAAAGTCGCAAATTGGGCTACTTTTAAAGCGTTCTTGCGCCTAAATTTTAAAACTTGCGACTTTCTGGGCTACTTTTTGAAAGCAGTTTGCTATTTTTTTGTTTTGGGCTAATTTTGATTCCAGAGCTAATCGCTTTTTTTGAATAACTTTTCTTATACGGTAGATTCTTTTCTTTGGTTTTCCGGAAACAAGATAAAAGAGTGTCTTTGCTTAACAAAACAATCAGTAGTGAGATAATAATAATTATTGTTGCTTGTTATTTTTTAAGCAAACACAGAAATTGAAATCGTATCAGCTTCTATAATTTTGCAAAGCATACTCAGCATAAACTATACACAAAGTATACAAAACGCACGGCAATGCACTGTTTCGACCTTATGGGTCTCATCAGCTGCGTGCTATGCTTTTTAATTGCCATGTGCTATGTATGCTTTTTTATTGCTAAGCATAACTCTACAAGGGAAACGATACGACGTCATGGTTCAATCAAATAGGAAAAAAAATAGGAAAAACATTTGTATTTTCTGATGAAGCTTGGCGTTCATTGCCAAGCGAAACGTCAAAAATAAAAATTGGAGAGTAGATTTTTTCTGTCTCCGTTTTTACCGTACCGGAAGAACAAGCAGCGCAGAACTAGGAAAAACATGTAAAAGTCAAAAAACAACTCCATATTTGACGCGTTAGTGGAATCACACTATGGTCTACTCTACAGCCTATGGTATGCAGCCCAGCCTATGGTCTACAGCCCAGCCTATGATCTACAGCCCAGCCCATGGTCTACATTGTATGGGTGAGGTAGCCCTCATAGTGTAATTCCACTAACGCGTCAAATATGGAGTTGTTTTTTGACTTTTCCAAGTTTTTCCTATTTGTTATTTTTTACGATGCTCAATAATGTGACGTCATAAGAAGATTATAGTGTATTTTAAAAGTGTATATTTTAAAGAAAATTAATAGTGTGACGTCATAGGAGATGTTGAGCTATACTCTTCCGAGTCTATGCTTTCATAATACGAAGATATGAGAGGAAATGAAGCAGCTGAAGAGGAAAATGAACTAATTGAAGCAGTGTTATAGTTTTGTAGATGAATATTGGTGAACACTTGATTATGACTTTTTTATTCACATCAGTAGAGCTATTTTAGCAGCAAAAACATTACGCAATGTCTCTAGGTCTGGACCTGATCTTACTATGAAAGCTTTTAGGTCTAGCTGGTGTAGGCTTCTAAGCTACACTAACTGCTGAAGATGTGCAAATTTTTAACATGAGGTTTGACAATTTGAAATGAATCTAAAATGGATTTCGGTTAATGGGATTTGGGTCGCCGACAAAACGTAAATTTTGGTATTTGCAGTTTTAGTTACATTGAGAATGCAATTTTAGTTGCAATTGTGTTTCTTGCAAGAACTCATTGTTATTGACTGGCCCTGCATATAACACGGAACCCAAGAGGAACGCCTGGACTTTCATCTTCTTTAGATCAATCCACTTGCTGCCTGAACCGAACCTAGAGAATCACTAGGGAAGAACAAAATTAATAGAACAGCTCTGTATTAATTGATCGAACTAAAAAACTCTCACGGCGATATAAAAACAACGGGAAAATAGGTAGGGAAAGGTAGGTAGGTAGGTAGGTTCAGGTAAAGCAGGTAAAAACAACGAGGGATTTAGGTCTTTTAAAGGCAAAAAACAACAGAAAGTTTCTCTGGTTAAAATAAATAACTTAAAACTGAGCCGTGCAGGGATATATCTTTGAGCATAAAAAAGACGTCTTTCCACCAACTGAATTCAACAAAACTCAAGACATGACTGACCATACAGTAAAGCAAGAAGTGCACAGCCCGTGACCAACAAAAATAAACAACTATCTAGAACAGTGATCTGCGAGCATTGAACTGCTCGCGGCACGCTAACAGCACAGTCGCGTGCTAACACTGCATCGCTCGCCATGGCCTAGCGGTTAAGAGCGTTCGTCTTGGAAGCTGGTAGGCTGGGTTTCATTCTCAGTCGGGTCAAACCAAAGACTTTAAAACTGGTATCTGTTGTTACACTTGCTAAACGCTCAGCAGTTAAGTGTAGCGCGGAAGATGAAATATACAGAGAATAAAAGTATGTCAGTGAATTCTTGACAAAATTTAGTCCTGGCGCTAAAGGACCTTAGTAGTTATAAAGCGCCATCAAACCACACAACATTTCATTTCGAGCTAATTAAATGCGCTAAAAGAAAAACATGTGATAGCAAGGTGAAGAACCTAACGCCAGAGTTTGTTTCCAAAGACGGTGCTGTAACATTGCGGCCTCTGAAAGTGAGCCCATTGGCGAAGTTTCAAAATAAACACAAAGAAAAGCACCGAAACCAAAGAACGATTCAATCAAGTGAAGTAAGATATGTATTAGCCTGTCCGCATGTCCAATTTATATGGGCTTTTGGCCCACATTTATGTGGGCTTGTTGCTGTGGACTTTCTGCATCACAATTAAATTCTTGATGTCATAATTTATAAAAGTGATTATGACATCAAGCCCACAGCAACAAGCCCACGTAAATGTGGGCCAAAAGCCTACATAAATTGGACATGCGGACAGGCTACATGTGCATTGTATATTTCATAACGGCCAAAGGTAACAATTAGCAAACTAGCTGCAGCGGAAAAGACGGCTTGGATTCTTTCTTCATGGTTAAAATGTTGGTATATTTACGCAGTAGTTACGAACGAGGACGACTAATAACTTAACAGAAATAAACATAATAGACCTACACATAATAATCACGTAACAACGCTCATAAAATAAAATTCAGAATAAATGAAATACAAAGTTGTCTAGCCTAAGTAATTCAGAGGTCACACGGATGCGATCTTGGAAAGGTCCAGCTGCACATATCCTATATCGCAGGAACCAGCAGTCGAGTTCTTGGATAAAACAGCCACTGTAGCGCAGTGTACAAACTCTTTACCCTTACGAACTTGGGGATCAACACAGTGAATGCGTCCCAAGCAGTGGGGGGGCCGGGAGGGCCATGGCCCCCCCTGAATTTTTGTAGGGGGGGCCAGCAATAGTCTTGGCCCCCCTACCATATTTATTATTGACACTAAAAGTTTAGACACCGCATGATCGATGGAGCTAATTTTGCTATTGGTATCGCGTCACTCGCGTGTATTTTATAGTTCCAAACTTTGAACCTAGGCCTATGCGTAGACTCCCGAAACCTTATTTCAGTTACACTGTTACACATGCATTGTTACGTCACAGAAAAAATTCTTTAGGAATGTTGTTTGCTGAGGTCTTCAAGCATTATAATCGTGATGCAGAGAATTGAGAGAAGTAGGCTGAAGTAAGTTAGAATTTTAGTCTATCGATTACTAGAACATTCTGATCTAAATGATTACCTGTCCTGTAGGCCTAATGGCCTATCCACCAAATAGTCCTAGTCAAAGTTAAAGGTATTGAAGAGAGTATAAGCCATAAAAGGTTAGCCTACTGGTCAAAGTTGTTATATCTCTTAGAAAGCTTAGGCCTGTGCTTACGGTTCTGGTATATTTTTTCATTGGAAGTTCGAGCGAACAGTTCATTTCTAGATTTTGTCGTTATTCTGTTTTATCTTGTGGGATGTAGCCTAGCTATTGTATTGCACCATACACTCAATCAATATATTACCGGTATAGCAGTAGGACCTAGACCTTATTGATCATGTACAAAAGAGTGGCTAAAGCAAGAAAGCACACGGCAAGTCGTATTTCAACGAAAAATCGGTACAGAAACATTGCAGAAATGTTTGCAAGCAGTAAGAATACTGGTAATTCGTTATCAACAAGTTCAGTTGACACTATGCCAGCATTATCTTGTGCTTCAGTTGATACAGGGGAGAATACGCAATCGCAAGTCAGAGAGATCGTAGCCGAGCCGAATTCAAGCGTAACACCAGATCATTCAGACGTAACTGCTAGCCCCCGCAATGAAGACGAAACTGCATCTCTGACACAGTCAACATCCGGTAGTTCTGAGATGGAAACAACTCAGCTGTCATCAACAATTATTCGTGATGGTGAAGTTCTATCGCCCCATGTTCTCTCTTCAGCAGCCGCAAAATCTGCTTTGGACGCTTCAACACCATCATCAAGCCATCAGAGTGCAAGCAACCTTACCTTACCCCAAGAACCTTTTCAACCACGTTTTTTTGATTTTCCACTCAAGGTTTACAGAGATCTTTTCTTCCAGCATGGTTTGATTCGTTTAAATGGCTGCACTATGCTGCTAAGAGTGCATCAAATCTTCACGATTTCGTCACCTGTTATGTATGTAATCAAGCTATGAAACGTAGTTTATTTTCTCCTGCCCAAAGAATTGAAAAAGCTTTCTAGAAGGGTTCAATAACTGGAAAAAATGTCCTAACGCTTTTAGCAAGCATGAAAATACTGATCAGCATAAAAGTGCATCGAATGCTCTTAGGAACATTGAAAGACCATCCATTGCCGTTGCAATATCTTCTGCCGTAGAGCAGCAGCAGGCGGAGAGTCGCAAAGCATTGCTTGTGATATTCGAAACTGTCAAGTATTTGGCGCGGCAAGGACTGGCAATGCAAGGCCATACTAAGGATGAAGGAAACTTTATTCAATTATTGAAGCTTAGGAGTGGTGATATACCGGAGCTCAAGCAGTGGCTGAAGCGCAGGGACAACTGGTTGTCGAATCACATTCAAAATGAAATCGTTGACTTGTTGGGGAACGCAGTGCTGGAAAAAGTAGTCGCTACAGTTAAGAACAAAGAATTTTACAGTTGCTTAGCGGATGGAACCCAAGATGTCACTACGCAAGAACAGCTTTCAGTTGTGTTTCGTGTTGTTAATGACCAATTTCAAGCATACGACATTTTTGCTGGTTTTGTTTCACTTAATGCTACTGATGGCCAAACCATTGCGACTTCTCTTAAAAATATCACTTTCCAACTTGGTATTGATTTTAAGAAATGTCGTGGCCTGGGATTTGACGGAGCTTCCAATATGAGCGGAGCATTGCAAGGAGCTCAAGCCCTCTTAAGACGAGAATATCCTTTTGCACACTATTTCCACTGTGCCAATCACAGACTAGATCTTGTGTTGCAGGAAGTTGCCCGAGAAGAGCGCTTGGTGCGTGATGCATTGGAATTAGCTCGGAAAACAGCTAACTTTGTCAAAGAGTCGCACAAACGACTTCAGGAATATAAACATGTGTGTGCCGACATTCAAAATTCCGTGGTAATGGAAGGAAACGAAAATATGTCTCAATCCTTTTCAAACCTCGCTACTATTTGTCCGACAAGATGGGCAGTTCGCGTTAATGGAATCAATTCCATCCTAAAAAATCTCCCGGCCCTTTTGACTGTTTTTCAGAAAATTGCGAATGACAGCTCTTATTCTGTAGATGCTCGTGCGATGGCAGAAGGATTATTGAAGAAACTGCAAAAATTTGAAACCGTATTGGGCTTGTGCATTGCTCGTGATGTATTTCAAGTATGTGAACATTTGGCTACCAGACTTCAGAATCCAAATAATTCGATCAATGCAGCTTATCAAGCTATTTCTATTCTCCGCGAGCAACTCGGAACCATGAGGTGCCAAACAAATTTTGAAACCCTGTATAACGAGGCGGATGCATTGAAGGAGAAGTACAATTTTAGCTCTCCCAAAATAGTGCGGCGGAAAAACATCCCCTGCCGGTTCGACGAATGCCCGAATACGGCAACACAAAGTTCGTTCGCAGATTCTGCCAAAGCTGCATATTTCTCCGTTATTGACAGAATTGTGGAAGCCCTGAATAGAAGGTTTAACGAAAATGCTTTGCGAGCCACAAGCTCTATCGAAGGCCTTTTAGTTGAAGCTTGTAAAACGGAAAGCCGCATATCCGATTTTCCTGAACAAACCACTGATGATTTTAAAATATATTTTGTGGACGTAAAGTCAGATGAACTTTTGACCGAACTAAAATTCATGAAAAACGTTGAGAAGCAGTCGTCTGTGAATCCAGAAGATGTTGAAACACTCGGGGACGTAATCAGTGTAATGAAGTCCTCACATTCGCATGTTTCACTTTTTCCAGAAATTAACACGCTTCTCCGATATTTGCTTACCTTACCACCTTCTGTTGCTTCGGTAGAGCGGTCTTTCAGCGTTTTGCGGCGCATCAAAACGTGGCTACACAACTCAATGAGCCAAAAGCGACTTTCCAACCTCGCGCTTTGCCATATCCACAAAAACATTTTGGATACCGTTGTTGTCAAAGATTTGTGTGTAAAATTCATATCCTTAACGGCTGAACGTAGAAAAGTTTTTGGAGCTTTTTGCTGACTGAATAACGGATATACGAGTGACAGCGAATAGGCGTATAGTTTGCGTCAACGATTTGCAAAAGTTACACGCTGATTGATTTTTGTTGGGAGGGTGAAGTATTTTGAATAAATTGTAGCTCCAACAGCATTTGGTTTTAGTGCAAGCAAAAATTTATGAGTAACTTTTAAAAAATGAACTTCATATGGTTAGATTATACATGTGTGAGCGCGCAGCTATAGAGCTAAGTTGAGATTTCATTTCACCAAAACACAAAAAAGGCTCAGGTTGGCTCGTAAGATCGTGCTGTTATCCTTTTCAAAATTATCACCTTCTGAAGTTTGTAAGAGATTAATTTCAATCCAAGATCATGCAGTTTTATGCACCGTAAAGAACGCCATAGTGTTTGCAAAACATGAGGGGGTAGTCTGGGGGGCGCGGCTCCCCAGCCGCCATGTTATCAAAACAATGGCCCCCCCCCTTGAAAAAATGACTTCGCATGCCCCTGGTCCCAAGCAATAAGCTCCCCTGTGGAAAACATTTTCAGTATCATCTAAAAGAACAAGCTGGTGCGGGGTAAGATTTCTCTGTGTAACCCTCCATTTACTACGGCCAAGGGTGGAAACCTGGCTACTTGGCGTTAGGGTGTCAGTTTCACTTTCGGTGTGTTAAAACCTAAATGGCAGGTTTCAGTTTTGGTTTGGTTTCACGGCTGTTGAAAAATAGGTTACAGTTTCGGTTTCAGTTTTGCTTACGCACACCTTCGGTTTCTGGATTTCAGTTTCGGTTTAAGTTTCATCAAATACAGCTATTTTATTTTGAATAGGGATTATTTAAATATTCTACTTATTGGCGTTTTTGTTTTATCACGATGACAAGTAGCAGCTTAGATGGCCGAGTGAGGAGAGCAATTGCTTCAAAATTTGTCGACTTAGGTATAATTTCGAGTCCGGTGAAACCAAAGACTCAAAAATTAGTATTCACAGCTTTTCTACCGTACGCTCAGCGTTAAAGAGACTGTACTGGTAATGATGGTGATGACAATTTTTAAAACCCAAAACCTTAGAAAACTTTAAACGGGTTTTAGTTTCAGTTTCGGTTTTGGCGTTTCAAGAAAAAACGGTTTGGGTTCAAGTTTAGGTTTTCAAAATTTGGCTAAGTAGATGTCAGTTTCAGTTTGGGTTTCCAAAATTTTCTTTAAAGCCGGGTTTTCAGGTTTAGGCTTAGGTTTGGGTTTCCACCCTTGACCACGGCCCTGCGTAGTAGGTAAATGTCCAGTCATTCACGTGAGCCAAAATCGGTGGCTTTAGTTAGCATTAAACAAAAAATATTTACGAAGATCCCCATTATCGTGAAAAGAACTCACAGGGGTATCAGGTGCCAACCAGTGGCGTATTCTCAGAATGTTCAAAGTGTTCAGTGAACATTCTGACATTTCCAGAAAAACAATTTTTTTCAATTTTTATAGCCTTTTTTGTTTTTGTAACTTTTGTTATACCCTTTTTCGTTCAAAAAGTGTATTTTGCTACTTTCTCCTTTAAAATAATTTAATAATTGCAGTTTTTTGCGAGTACCGTAAAAGTTGATATTAGCTTTTTTTATGCTGACGTCGCCTGGGTACGCCAAACCTGAGTGAACGCGTAGACTATAATAAACAATTATTTTTAGTATTTAGTTCAGGGGTGACGAACCTATTTGCTATCGCGGGCCACTTTGTCATTTACCGGTGAACAAGCGGGCCGCGTAAGTTTTTAGTCAAAAACCTATTGCGCCTAATACTATAAAAATCCATCTACAGTCTTTCGTGTCTTTGCTGAAGACATCAAAATAAACGGCTTGTTAAATATAGATTGGAAAACAGAATAACAAATACCTTTAAAAAGCTGTAAAATTTGCATATGTGGTACTACAAGCTACCAATTTATTTCTGCAATCAGTGCGTAGCGAGAAATTTTAAAAATGGAAGGGGGGCATAATTTCCACATTTTTTTAGGCGTATTTTTTTTTCGGCAGAACAAATTTCAAGCTGATTGAGAAACAAGAAAAGCTCTAAGGGAGTTCGGGGGCATGCTCCCCCGGAAAATTTTTAAAAATTTACGTGCTGTAATTGCTATTTTAGTGCTTTTTGAATAATTTTTAGGCAAGTTCTGTTTAAATTTTTTGACCTTAATTCTGCGTGTTTCTCCAAATATGATGCATTTTGTTCGCACATTTTCGATTATGTGTGCTTAAGGCGTAAGGCTAATTGCTATCAAAGAGGTTTGAAGTTGTGGAAAAATTGTATACATCAAAAATGTTTTTTAAAATGGCTGGTGGGAGGATGCATATCCCTCATCCTACCTCCTTTTATCCGCCCCTGGCCATAAGCTACAGAAACTATCAAAAAAGTCTGGCATATTTTAGTCACTTGGCACCATAGATTTTATTTCTTTTACTAAAAGGCAGAGTCAAAAGGCCAAAAGGGGTGGCATGGCTCAATGCAACCCCTTCCCATAAATACGCTCCTGTCTGCAATCTTACATAAACCCTAATACTGTAAGGCAAGCTATAAGCTCTTAATGAAGCTGCAATGGACAGCGAGTTATGTTATTATTATTACATAACAATGGATGAACTGCTGAACCCTGAAACAGATGAAAGGCTTGTACTGCATGATTGTGTCATTCCTGCGTGATACGCGCATGGTTCAATCGGGGGCTGAGCTTTTGATATCGTATCGCAAAGATTAGACGGGGAAAAAAGTTTAAGGTCCGTATTTTAAGAGCCGACTCAAGTTCGAACTCGAGTCGTACTCAAGTTCTCAAACTTGAGTCTGACTCAAGTTCGAACTTGAAATCGTATTTTAAGACACAACTTGGCCCGGACTTGAAAAGGAGTTGTGCTTGAGTCCGACTCGAGAATCTATTTCATCACATGACAAACGAAGTCCTGTGATTGGTTGATTTTTTGAGATTTCTAGGTTCGGCAGAATATTCACTAAGGCGTATCAGTGAACAGGTTATTAGGCTTATGTTAATAGATTAATAGGTTATTATCATCTCATCTCTTGTTAGAAGGTGTATCCTATGGTGTATCTGGGTAAACTCTATCAACTCAATTCAAGTATCAGATGCAGCGTTTTCCCATTTAGTAGCAGTATGCTGGTGGTTTATGCAGTTAGCAACCGGTACCGGCAAATGTTCAGTTTAGTTGAAAGCAAGAAATTGATTTGATGAGGAAACAACATGAATTTGAATTCATTTTTTTCAAACTCACTGAACTTGAATTTAAAAAATTAAAAAATGATGAATGGATGCAACCCAACTGGCACCATGTACTACACACTCTACAGTCTAACCTAAAAGCATCCCATGTTACTGTTAAAACATTGGTGGTAATGTTTATAGGCCTATATATGGTATAAATAATGTTATCAATTGCACAAGACAGATTATTGATAGTATTCAGGCTGTCAGGTATGGTACATGTTGCCCAGGTCTGTAATATTATCCCAAATGTGATAGTCTTGTAGAATCTAATGAGGATATGGTACCGGTACTGTTCAATGTGAGAGGTTAGTTGGACTCACACTTTGAGTGAAAGATAAACCCAATAGGTTTGCCATGCATCTTCCAAGTTTACAAATAAGAAATAACATTTGGCAGTGGCAAAGATTACGGGTACGTAATTCGTCATTCCAAAATTTAAACTTGTGAGCATATTTAAGGTATTGGTACCGGTACAGCATTTAAATACCATGTAAGCACTGTTCATCTATGGTGAGACATTTTAAAAAAATGCAAATTTTGTGGGCATTTTCTCTTGATTTTAGAATTAGAAAAAGCATAACTCAATGAATATATGAATTAACTTTTATGTTGACAGATACACTATACACATACATAGTTATTGCTAAAATATGTCTGCAAAGAGAATTGTTTTTACGGACGAAGAAAAAGATATTTTATTGGCACTTGTTTCTGCAAGCATCAGCATAGTTGAAGACAAAAAAAATGATTGCAATGCCCTTGCAATAAAGAAAAAAGAATGGAACAATATCACTGAAAAATTTAACAGCCATTGTAATGTACGATGCTGTACAAGTGCCCAGCTGAAAAAATGCTGGATGAATATCAAGGCAAGGTGAGAATTTCATTCTGAAGTCATGTTCATTTTAAAATTAAAATGCTAATGCCCAGACCAATTTCTTGTAAAGATAAGAAAACATGTAAATTGCAGACTCTTTACTCCAATAAAAGCTTGTAATTATGTAGCTGCATATAAGCTTTTGCAATATATATGTAAAGTAGCAAGTTACCGTATGTTTTTGGTTACTTACACAACCGAGTTACTATTGCTGTAAGATGCATTTTTGCAACGGAAACAGGAATAGTCAGTGGAACATAATATTAAAGCCAGTCAATTAAGAGGTCAGGTTTGTGTCTGGGGATAGAAGACAAATAACACTATTAATATGAGTTAATGCTTCCAACTAACCAATTGAATGGCCGAGTAGATAGAGCATCTACCTAAATTGGCAGACCCTGGTTTCGATTTAGAGTCATTTCAAAACAATGGCTTAAACATTGGTATTTACAGCTTCCCTGTTTGACGTTCAGCATAGTGTGAAACAAGTTGTCCAGTTTGCTTGTTGTACCTTTTAGAAAAGAATTTAACAGAATTCCCCCATCTTTGTGTGGTAAACAGAATGATGGTTGGCAACTCCTAAGCTAGCTCGTATAGCACCTCGTTGTCTTCTCGTGATAGGAGAATAAAAATGCCAATAAATAAATTAATTTAATGCTTAATAGTAGTCTATGCAAATGTGTCCCATTATTATGTATGTCATATTTTTTGATAGATCTAAGAAAGAAGTGGCAAGAGAAAAAAGAGAGCGAAGGATGACTGGTGGGGGACCACCACCTGCTGCAGTAGATCCAATGTCACAAAAGGTTTATGACCTCATCCCAGCGCAGTTTGAGCCCCTAGACAATCCATATGATGACGATAAACCAGTTATTTCGGTGGCTGCTGGTAGTGCTGTGGAGGTGGTGGATGTAGATGATGATGCATCAGGTACTTGTACTTACAAAGTAATGTTATTTTGGATTATGGCAATTAAAATTCGTATAGCAATCAACTGGGGGAGACTGGGAATGAATGTAGCACAGGATGCATGGTTGTAACACTTGACTTTTCTACTTACACAGTTAGCGCATAGATCACGCGACTCTACTACCACTTTTCTCGTTTGACTCTGCATGTCCTTTGTTCTATTAATGGTGAAGTTTTGTAAAAAATGAGAGGTATGTTACAATCATACCTCAGGATTGTTACAACTAAACCTAAGAGTAGGTATGGTTGTAACAAAGCAAAGTGGTTTTTCCGAACGACTTAAGGACAACAGAAAAATTGTAAAGTCATTGCTTTATTGAGCTCAGCTTGAAGCACTAACTGAGCTATTTTAAAACGATAGTATCTCCAAAAGCTTGTGAGCTAGAACGAAAAAGACAAAAATGTTACTTTCAGACCAGGTCTTCCATACTAAAGTAATGTGCGTATTAATGTAGTCATTCAGTGTAGCCTATTTACGCTATCGTAACTTTATTAGAGGTGCAATAGTATGCTTAAGTGCTTTTCCCATCGATCGGATGGCCCAGTTGATAGAGCGTCTGCTTTTGAATTGGTAGACTCGGATTCGATTCCGAGTCAGGTCAAACCAATGGCTTAAAAATCGGTATTTACAGCTTCTCTGCTTGACGTTAAGCATTAAAAGGACAGCGTTGAGCAAGCTGGCAAGTCCGCTGACTGTGACGTTGGGAAAGGCACTTACGGCATTCCCCCATCTGTGTGGTAGACAGATTGGCCGGTAATTCCTAAACGATCCCGTATAGCGCCCTGTCGCTTTCTTGTGATAGGAGGATAAAACTGCAAATAAACAAATAACTTTGATAAAGCAAAAGGCAGTATTATGGCTATTAAGGCTGTAAATTGTTCAGTTTTTGAATGTTGATCATTGTCTAGTCATATTTCGTTGTAGGTAATCATGCGTAATCATTTGCAGCGATGCACTTTTTTAAGTTTCACATTTAGATAAGTATTTGGTGGCAGTAGGATAACGGACCCATCAAATGGACCACTGACGTTGTAGATATGCAAAGCTACGTTCCAGGAAGCACTGTTAGAATTCCTGAATGACTACGCTAATATATTTATATTTTTGCCAGCATTCGCAAAAGCAATTCAAAAAGAAATTTTCGAATTTAAATCATTAGAGGAACAACCGCCGTCAATCATAAATAATCGGGATTCAAATAAAGAAAACAAAGCACCTACTCACACCTCAACACACCTGGAACCACTGCACATCGTCGACCACAACGTAAAGACAGCAGCCAAACTCAATACCAGTACTTTATTCACACCCGATTCTAAACCCGTTAAAAGAAAGTCTAGTGTCTCAAGTGAGGAAGCATTCCTTACCCAGCAACGGCTAGAACACGAACTGCGAATGAAAAAATGGAGACTCGAAATGGATTATGCCAAAGAAGAGCATATCGCAAAAATGCGACAATTGACGACAGACTTAAATGAACCTTTCGCTGCTCATTGTAGTCATGGGCATGATTAGAAGTAGTGATGAAAGTGTTTTGTCGAGTTCTACGTTTAAACGTGGCATTGCATATTCTTGTCTGTTCTATCTTTTCGGTACGTATGCTTGTTTTTCGTCCGTTTGTTTTTTCACGTTCGTTCTTAAAATTCCAATGTAGATAATAACATTTTTTTATGAAAACATTTTGTTGCAGTGTTTCATCTGACTAGTTGCGCATTCACCTTATAGACAGTATCTTTTATCAATTATAAATTAGAATTTTTTGCGCTACCGGCTATATAGCTGTGATTTGTTACGTTGAATCCACGCAGCAGTACCCAAAGTAGGCCCGACCGATACACCAAGCTTCGCATGTTCTGCTAAGGGATGGGCTACGAGGTAATATGGTTTAGGTTGGAGTATTGCTGCCTATGCGCAGGTCAATGGTGAAAAGTGTTACGAAAAGCAATAAGGTACCGTAGTTTCATCGGGATGCTAGGACTTGTAATAGAGAAAGTCTATAAACGTTGATAACCATGCTCAAAACTTTGAGTGGCCGTGGCGTGGGTGTTGTGACAGGGGATGCAAAAAAGCAACAGTAGAGATTTTGCGAAGAGTGGACACTGGACACCGACCAGTCAATGACAAACTCAGGGATTCCTAAACACACCGGGATGCGAAACTTGAAAAATAACCTGCTCACACTAGGGCTATTTAGTTTTTCACAGCATTACGCATTAAATCGTTGCGTTTCACAGTTAAAAACTTTCAGATGTTTAAGACAGACGCATACAACATTTATAACTGAAATGATTGTGACATATGCAGGCAAACTGAATTATGCCAAAAGCAAAATATTAATATTTCAGCGTCGAAATATTAATATATTATACACACAGTAATCGCATTGGCTATTTCGAAGTTTTTACATAAAATAATTGCCTCTGCTTTAGGATTTAGTCGTGGTACTGTTGAGCTTACGCAGTTTGCGAACCAAATTGCCAGGATTTTCGATTAAAGGTGCATTAAACCGCTTTAGCTCGTTTTTAGCAAAGCAGTTCAATGCTGTTTGTAAAATATGGCGAAAGTTGGAATGACTATTTGAGCAAAGTTGAGTTGCAATTCCACTGAAACTAGAAGCCTCTACTACACCTGCCACAGCGTGTACAAAAATAGAGCGTCGATTAGAGCATACGCTCTAATATGAGACGCTCACACACGCCATATGTTGCGTAGCTGAGTGACCGGAGTGAGACTGCAGATGTTGCATCGCAAAAAAATCTTTGCTGATTTTGACAGCCAAGCAGGCCACTTCGTAGGGCCACGCTTTAGAACAGGGGTGTCAAACTGATGGCCCGCAGGTCAAATCCGGCCTGCCATGTTCTGGTTTATGGCCCGCGTGCGTCTTTTACAACCGAGTTAATTATAACCTCATGATTACGGTTAAATTAACAATAATTTTCTGCCACATTTCTACTTTTGATTTTGAGTAGTAAATATAGGCGAATTGACCGCACAAGTTGGTTTGTTTATTCAGAGTCCCTTCCGTGTTTCATGAAGTCGAGCACGGTTTTGGTAGGGGGCATTATCAAGACAGTATCAAAAGGCAAATTTGATCGCGTACCGGTTACTTACATTTGTCACAATGCCTGGCCCGAGTAACATGTTAGTGCAAAAATTTGGCCCGCAATATCAAGTGAGTTTGATACCCCTGCTCTAAGAGCAATGCCTACGCTATTTCGCAAGAGATAATTCTTCATAGACCTAGCATGGTATTTCAAGCTATGCAGTATTTTTAGTGCTATATTTCGACTCTTTTGTAAGATTTGGATCGTGACAACAGCCATTCTGACTATCAAAAATGTCAACTTTAAGTTTACCCTTACTGAACCCGGATTGGAGGTAAAAGAATATCTATCACTACGTTTCCAAATATAGTAAAGATGTAACAGTAGTGGTAGTTTATTCAATCAGTGTCAGCTCAAAAAACTGTACAAAAATAATCATTCCAAAACTCCAGCAAAAACAGGTGTTGCAGAAAAAACAATTACGCTTGAAAATGATTGTCAATGATCTGACGGCGAAAAGCAATTCCTCCAGCACTATCTGTACTGTGTGGGGTAAAATCGGATTGTTCATCTACGTCAACCTCCACGTCATAATCATCAGCATTCAAGCTTCTGAAATGAAGACATCAATACAGTATAACGAAAATGCTTACAAAATCAGTGTATGCTGAATGGCTGTAAGAGCATTTCTGAATTAAAAAACTGGTCTACTATCTTCAGTTAGAGAACAAAAAGTAATTACGCTACAGTATTCATTATTGGGGCATTTGCAAGCTTAACAATAGCATTAAATTTACATGCACACATAATTAAAAAGGGTATAGCAGAAAGTCTTTTTTATGATTTTTCTGTAGGTAATCTCTTCCCAAATACCAGAACTCAAGAAATAGATCAAAATTATGTACATGGCAAATATGATGTAAGAAGCTCATCTGTGCTTACTCTGTGCTGCATTATGATATAAGAAGCTCACCAACAATAGATCACAATTATTTCACAAAATAAATGAGATATCAGAAGCTCACCTGTGCTTTCTTGCAAAGTTATATAACACTGCTGTTGCAACTATAACAGTTAAGCATGTGCTGGTTTTTATTCTTAATCCCATGCTTAGACAAGGAAATATACGTTTCCAAATGCCAAAAGTTCTTTCAATAGTAGTCCGAGTTTTGATATGAGCTCTGTTATACAGTTGTTCTGATCGTGATGACGGATTAGCAAGTGGAGTGAGGAGGTATTTCTTGCATGGGTATCAATTGTCACCCAGCAGTATTCCCTTTTGAGTTCCATTTACAAAATTTATTCCAATTGCAGAATTTTCAAAGATACGCGCATCATGAACAGAGCCCCGCCAACGCGCAACAATATTAATAAACTCCAGTTTTGAATTGCAAATTGCTTGTACATTAATGGAAAAGAAACCTTTTCTATTACGAAAGAGTTCTGCATCATCTCCTCCAGGACACTGAATTCTAACATGTGTGCAATCAATAGCACCAACCACTCCTGGAAACTGCCTAATAGCATAAAATCCTTGGATTTCTTTTGCAAGAACTTGGTCAGTTTGTGGAAATTGAATAAATAAAGATTTTTTAGCAGCAATAATTTCACTAACTTCTTTAACCAATGCACTTACAGATGGTTGAGATAAACCTTCCAAATCTCCAGCAACTATTTGAAAGCAGCCAGCTGCATAGAATCGTAGTGTTGCTGTAAGTTTTAGGATTGGTGGTATAAGCAGTCCTCGATTATTTGGTTTAGCAAGGTCTCGTTCACATATTGTCATTAAGTCCACAACTGCAGACTTTGTCAATCGATAACGAGTTCTAAATTCTTCATCTTGAAAAGATTCTAAAGGATTTGTTTTGTCCAAAAGATATCGACGTATCCTTGTTTGCGGTGTATTTTGTGACTGCAAACGATATTGCTGTAAAGCATCCCAGGCTTCCATTTTTTACAGTACCGGTAATTGTATATAATAACTTTTTTTAAAATAAACTCTGAAAATATAATACTAATTGTTATATGTATATCATAGTCAGCATGGACAGTTGCTATTGTAACATCATGTAGAATAACAATGTCAACGGCTGATAGGTAACATTACCCGAATAATGTAACACTAGGCCTATATACAGGCCTGATCAAAAAAAAAATAGCCACCTTTTTAATTCAATAAAGCACTCACCAATCTAGTACCGGTACGATATAGCCCAACCTGCTAACCTAAACCCAAGCAGTAGGCCTGGGGAAGTCATTTTCTCTTCTAGTATACCGGTAGCCTAGACCATTGCAGCATAGTAACAGGTTGACTTTGCTTGCTTTTTGTGTAGCCTACAGTGAACTACCTGGAACCTTTAACTTGTTCTACCAGTACAGGCTAGCTACTTAGCTCAGGTCTAAATTTCAAGCTACCGGTACCAGTACCCTAGTTTTAATTCTCCTCATAATTAGATGTTATCTGGTTGAAATAGTAAAAAAATTTTGTTTCGCTGATTTCTCGTGCTCACTTTTCAAAGAGGAGCTCACGCTCATGTAACCCATGCTCAAGTCAACCCTAGACCTGACTTGGAAATATCTTGATTTTTCGAGTTCGCGTTCTCTAGAATTCCGGATTTTTTTTTCTTATAATACCGAGCGTGCTCAAGTCGAACTCGAAAGCGGTCAAGTCGAACTTGAGTCGAACTTCCAGCTCGAACTTGAGTTTTCTCTTAAAATACCATTTTTCACAGAGAGTCCGACTCAAGTCAGAGGTCGTGCTCAAGTTCGCTCTTAAAATACGGGCCTAAGAGTACTTGTCTAGCCAAAATGTTCACGGGCCGCAGGAAATTCTTTCGCGGGCCGCATGTTCGTCACCTCTGATTTAGTTGCATGTTGATCCTCCTATCACGAGAAAGCGATCATAGCGCTACACGAGCTCGCTTAGGAGTTGCCAGCCATCTGTCTACCACACCAAGATGGGGGAATCCCGCTGAGTGCCTTTCCCAACGGCACAACAAGTAAACTTGCCGGCTTGTTCTCCACACTGTCCCTTTAATGCTGAGCGTCATGCAGGGAAGCTGTGAATACTACTTTTAAAGTCTTTGGTTTGACCCCACTCGGAATCAAACCCGAATCTACAGCTCAAGAGATGAACGCTCTACACCACTCGGCCATCTGACAGTTCCATAACCAAAGTTATTTTTTCAGCCGGTTCTGTTTTAACTAAAGGTCCAAGTATAAACAGTAGTGCTGGCCAATTCGCTATTCTAGTAAAAGTTCGTGAGAAAATTCTAAAGAACCGGCTGAATCTCACCACTGTATGTAAGTCTGCGTTGCAACGATGCATAGTTTTGCTTTTTATTATTTTCAAATTTTTTTGTATCTGCTGTATGTTACAAAGTTTATCGCTGTTTTGCTTCTCTTGTACCATTTTTAATGTTTTTATCTTAACGTATTTTTTGTTGTATTGACGGTGTGGAAATCCCATATAAAGCACTGCTATGAGACTACGAGACTACTAACTTGATTTGTTATTAATTGCAGAATACTATTTTGATAAAATATTTTACATATGTTGTTCTTAATTCGAAAAATGAAATCTTTAATTTTCTCATTGTTAGAAAATACTTTTTCAAATCGTTCATTTCATGAAAAACAAGAAATTGTCAAAAGAGGAAAGTGCTGTGAAAAATCTTGCTAATGTTTGCACAAAGGGGAACAAGAGCAGTTACACAAAAATTTTCTTGCTCTTAAGTTTGATGAGACGCTTTGGCATACAGGTTTTGTTCTATGCGATTTGAATTAAGGTTTCTGGGATCCTGCTCATTTGACTGATGTTATGCAAAGGCAGAAGAAGTCTAAGAAGCATGTCGATGCATTTTATATTTTTAAAGTGTTCTGGTAGAATCAATAGAGCTCTTGGTAGTCAAAGATTAGAAAGAGACTTCTAGTTGCGATGACTTACTACTTCAATCAATGCAACCTGTTTCCAGGACAAGAGTTGCCTTTTAGAGGACGTGATAAATCACCATCATCCTTCAGTCGAATTAAATATATATTAAGTTTCTTGAATACTGGTACACAAAAAATATGATACAGTTTTAAATGCTTATCTTATCTTCAATCAGCTTAAATGATTTGATGAAAGCTGATCTTATGCTTGATGCGGTTGCAAAAGAAATTCAAAAATCTGAACTTGTGGATATCATTTAAGATGAGACTCAATTTCAGTTGCAAAGAAGATATAAAATGAGACACTAAAATTAATATTACTACAAAATCTCAGCTTTCCTCAGTTGTCAATCTCGCGATAAAGTCACTAAGTCACTGCAGGCAACAAGCCTGCTGAACAGTATTACCGCGAATCCTGGTGACCGCGCCATGCAAATAACTTAAAAGAATTTTCCTTTATGCAAGGTCTGGACATGATGTTGATCCGAAATACTGTCGTTGTTGACTTTACTCAGCGGCTTTTAATACAATCAGAGTTATCAGTGGTTGATGAGTGCCTTTTGACTGAAAGTACAAATAAACCTTTAATTGATTGATGATCAAATTGCCTTTCTTACACTGGTCAAAAAAGTCATGGATTAATACTCCAGAAACAGACGCTGTACATCCACTCGTACATCTCATCGCTAGTTTTGAAATAACTCAAAGGCTATTGAATTTTAAACATCAAGTCGATATGCTTATGTGTTGTTGCAGTGTGTGATATTGTACTGCTCCAACCATTGAATGACAAATTTTTTATTTATTTTTTGAAAAACGATGCCTCAGTACAAAACGACTTGTGTTTACCGTTTAATATATGCTTGTTTTCACCCATATTTAAGGCATAAAAATTAAATGTGGTTACTATTGCCCCACAATTTGCAGTTGTATTCCCATGTTATGAATCTTCATTAGTGATAGGCAATTGGGCAGTCACCATTGCTGCGACAAACGGGGGGTCTGGGGGGCGAAGCCTTCCAGGGTATGATAGGTATTTCTAAAAAGTGAACACCCAATTAAAAAGGTCACCGTACGCCACTGGAGCCAACTGCTGACCCCAAAAAGACGCCAGAGTTAAAGTTGTTACAGTTAAATTCAACCGAAAAACTGTTAAAGTTAAATTCAAAGGTGTTAAAGCTAAATTCAACCGGAAACCAGAATAAGTTAAATTCAACCGGAGTTAAAGTCAGAAGCAAAATTCAACCGGAAAACTCAGAAATAAATGGCAACTCCAAAGCGAGTCTGAATTCGTCCTAAGCATAGCGCCTCCGCCGCTTTCTCGTGGTAGGAGGATAAAGATGAAGAAATCATGATCATTAGGTTGATCGCTTAAAGCAGTGAGAGGGCGGTCATTAACTATGCGTATTGTATCAGAGGTAAATGCTTGTAACTCAATTAATGAAGGCAAACAACGAGTGTCACAAAAAATTTTAGCTAACGCATTTTTAAAGAGTTTGACCATACACTGTAAAAAATTATATGCGTTGTTTACATCAATGTTGGTTCTCGAAAAAAGATTTTTTGGAGGAAAGCAATTGCCTGTTTTACCCCCCTGGCTACACCCTGTTTGTGATGTTGCGAAAGCTAGCCTGCTTTAGTCAGTTAACCAGATTTTTTTGGACGGAAGCAATTGCCTGTTTTACCTCCTGGCTTCACCCTGTATGTGATGTTGCGAAAGCTAGACTGCTTTAGTCATTTAACCTTCCTATGGTCCAAAAATGAGGTCAAGTAAAATTTTTTCAGTAAATTTTTAACCAAGGCTTGACAGCTTCAGTTACAGTAAAACCTTTTTGCTCCTTAAATGAAGCGCAAAACATCAAGCAAAAGTATTAATGAAATATCTCGGTTGTTTCTTCAGTTATGGCGTTATGTAGCATAATCATAAATAACGGCAATTGCGTAGTGATTAGGGTGTTTTTTTTATGACCAATAAAATCGGAAAATATGACTTTATTTTTTAAAACATATAACTTTATTTTTAGAACAGCAAATTTAAACTGTTTTCCATAATTAACATCTCATATGTAAGTCTAAAACATGTATTTTAAACAAGAACATACTCAAAAGAACCAAGAATTCACTTGAAAATCAGTAAAAAAATTTAAATGTGCATCTTACAAGTAAGATATTCAACTGTTGAATACAATTTTACAATAAAATGCGACGTGTGCATCGATAAAATTTCGGTTTTCATGAAACATGGATTTTAACATCGAAAATGACCATTCTACAGATGCTGATGTAGGCTGGTATTTTAACAACTTGGCATACAATGCTGGAGAAATATCTGGTCTACTCATCTTCACAATGGTTTTTGCATGATTTTTTTCTAAACTAATAACGAAAAAACAAAAATCAATGGTCATATTTTATGACCTAAAAAAGAAAATATGACTTTTTAACTCCTTAAATAGACCTCGTATCAACGTAGTTTTTTCGCAATTATCGGTTTCATAACTTTCTGCGCTACCCAAAAAAATATGACTTTAATGACTTTTATCTCCCCTAGTAATAATTTTGACTAGAAACATTACAATCCGATGCACTTTACAGGGTGACCCAAAAAAAACGGGACCCAATTCTAATTATTCTAAATACACGGGGCCCGTTTTTTTTGGGTCACCCTGTAATACCTCTTAACTACTGTAATTGTAGCATCTTTACGATATCGCGATGTGACGTCACTGAATCCCCCCCCCATTGAAAAATCCTGCGTACGCCACTGACTGTGTCTTATTTTTAATTGAAGTTAAAGCAACGGCGTATCTTTTGAAATTTTGTTAATAACGGTTGACTGATGTTCTTCTGGTTGAACTTCGGCGCCTTCGGCTAGCGTGATCAACGAATAGAACATCGTTGGCAAGTGAACTGTCATGTTGCGACATTCCAAGCAGCGGCGTAATAGCGAAACCGTTTCGTCGTTGCTTCGACGGATTGGCGTGGCAAGACGGTCTGTATCTTGCAGGCGCTGTTGTGTAAGAACCTTTCCTTTTAAAACCATTGGAATAAGTGCTGCTACTTCGACGTTTCGTAGATATCTTTTTAGATTTTATTGCAGGATTTTTGTTGCTTTCTTCCGTTGACGATTCAACGGAAGCAACTTCTTCCCAAGAATGACTTGATTCACAGGACAAACTTCTAATAAGCAAAGGTGTTTTGCTATCTTCGTTTACTTCTTCCAAAGCACTTCGAGAAAAGTTAGTGTTTGTATCAATGTAGTTTATCTCTTTTTCTCCAATGAGCCACCATGTGTTCCATTCTCCAAGACCCTTCATAAAAAAATGTAAAAAACAAGTTTTACTCAGTAATTATCAGCAACTGATTCAGTTTTTTACTTGCTAACAATATGTTAAAACGACCCCAATAAATCATCTACATAATTATTTAAATTATATCGGTTGCTTTCATTATTTGCTTACTTTTAATGTTACACTTTGACGTCTTTTCTTGATGTGAAAAGTTCCAAACTTATCCAGTACATCTTTTGTTTGTGGTGAAATGTGAATCTTGAGTTCTAAACAGAGCAACAAACAGTCTTGATGATACCATGGAGCAGTGGTTCCCAACCTTTTCTGAACCGTGGCCCCCTTGCCTGTGACACCGAAAGGCCGTGGCCCCTTGAGTGTAATTTTAAAAGTTCCGGTCTAGAAATAAAAATGCATTTATTCCTACGCTGGTGGCCCCTTGGGGGGCCGAGGGCCACGGTTGAGAACCCCTGCCATAAAAGCTTGCAGCGATAAATAAATCGCAACTATATAGTTTAACTAACAAATCATCAATTTTTTCAACAAAATTTTGGTCAAAAAAACCATTTCTTCTTGTTAGAACTCGAAATGGTGCAACACGTGAAGTTGAAGGGAAGAGATGCGGTCCGTGACACGCAGCAGAACTTCTTTAAGTTTGCAGTGGTAGTCTAAAATGTCATCTTGGTGAAAACCGTTAAAACCAAGCCTTACAATGCATGGTTAAAACGAATGCTAACAGAATACATAAGGAGCTGTAATAAATCTTAACCAGTTGTATGGAGTTTTCAAAATAATAAAACAATGATGCAGTTCATGGTAAAATAATAGTGAACTAAAACCTTGTTGTTATTCCTTATCTTCGCCTCAATACTGCAGCTAACAAGCTAGACTCTAATGAACAGCTTTTATTTCTCTCACTTCAAAACCAAAAAGGCTTTAACATGCACAAAGCAATCAGTTTAACATCAGTCGTCTATGACGTCACAAACTCCTGGATCACGCATATCAAATGCGTAATCGTAGCACGCTGCTACAGTGCTCCCCCTCCTTTTAGACAAAGTCATGTCGATGACGAGGAAAATGCACTTGTCGTCTTGATCGTCGTTTTGAAGATGTGGATTGAGGGGTCGGTGCAGGATCATCATCTTGTGGAAGGATTCCGATTGGTTGATCATCATTTTCGAGATAAGCTGGTTTCAAGCGATCCTTACTCACACATTGTCGCATTCCACGCTGGTCAATCAAAAAGGTTTTAGCGAAACGTTTCAGGACTTTATAAGGTCCGGAGTAAGGTGGTTGGAGTGGTCGTTGTACAGCATCTTGACGAAGGAAAACATGCGATGAAGAATCAAGGTCAGGATGAACAAATGGCTTGTTGGAAGAAACAGATCTAGGTGAACAAGGTTTAAGTTTATTCATGTGGTTAGAAAGATTTTGAAGGAACACGTGTTGATCAGCCAGAGAATAAGGAGGAGGGTTGAAGAACTCGCCAGGGAGTTGAAGCGGAGTGCCACACAATAGCTCTGCGGAGCAACAGCCCAAATCTTGCTTGAAGGAAGATCGGATGCCCAAAAGCACAAGAGGAAGAACAGCTATCCAATCTGCCGAGCTGTGGCACATCAAAGAGGCTTTAAGAGTTCGGTGTAAATGTTCAACCATGCCGTTTGAGGCAGGATGGTAACTGGTCGTGCGAATGCGTGTAACGCCTAGTTGTTGTAGGAGAGATCGGAAAAGGTTAGATTCAAACTGTGATCCTCGATCAGTGGTTACAGTGGAACAAACGCCATAGCGAGAAACCCATCCAGATAGAAATGCATCTGTAATGGTTTGTGCTTGAATGTCAGCTAAAGGAACGACTTCAGGCCATCGACTGAAGCGATCAACCATGGTCAATAAGTACCTGAAACCGCGTGACGGAGGAATTGGTCCGACGATGTCCAGATGCACATGAGCAAAACGCGACTTTGCTAACGGAAAAGATTGAAGAGGGGTTCTAGTATGTCGTGGACCTTAGAGCGTTGACAGGAGGGGCAACTTTTTGCCCAATCTCGGATATTGGCGTTCATCCGCGGCCAAACAAAACGTTCTTTGTTATTCCTTATCTTCGCCTCAATACTGCAGCTAACAAGCTAGACTCTAATGAACAGCTTTTATTTCTCTCACTTCAAAACCAAAAAGGCTTTAACATGCACAATGCAATCAGTTTAACATCAGTCGTCTATGACGTCACAAACTCCTGGATCACGCATATCAAATGCGTGATCGTAGCACGCTGCTACAACCTTAACCAGTTGTACGCAATTTTCAAAAAAATAAAATAATTATGCAGTTAATGGTAAAATAATAGTGAACTAAAACCTTTTCCATTTTGTTCCATCCTGGCTGCAGTATTGACTGTGTCTCCAAACAAGCAATATCTGGGCATTTTTAGGCCCACCACTCCAGCCACTACTGGTCCTGTATGAATGCCGATTCGTAATTTCATTTGAACATTAGGGAGATGTCTACAACAGAAGACATTGCTAATTTTCTGGAATTGTGGAGTAGTATTACTAGATATTGTGCCAAGATTATCTCTAACATGCATAACTGTAGCACATAGGTACTATGTTTCAGCTAGTTAAACTTTGTATCTCCTTAATTGAAGAGTGTCGTAAACATGCCATTACAGCGGTGGCAATTTGTATTTCGGAGCAGAATGCTTGGAAATTGTCACAAGTTCACGTGGAAAACATGCAGCAAGAATAACTGAAAACGTTTTTTATTTACTTAATGTTCAAGATTTCAAGTAATTAAAAATGTTTTCAGTTATTCTGGTTGCATGTTTTCTTCTACAATTTCAAATCGTACTATTTTGTACAATATCTGCTCTCAAAAAAACTTTTCTTTGCGTTGTACTGCCCAACGATAGCCCACCTCTCAGCTTATTAGCTATCATGTTAGTAAACCTACAGTAACTTTTTGTCTGACACTCACTGCAGAATGCAGAAAAACTCCAAGCTCTTGAAATTTTAGCGATGTAAAATGCTTGATAATGAAGTGGAAACGATTCAAAAAACATGTTTTGCTTTAAACCAGGAAGCTTTGCAGAACTATAAGTCATCGGCATGTATTTTTACTTGATTTCAAATTGGTTGGAGACACTGTCTCGCAGTCTTAAAGCCATTCTAGCAATTTCTCTTGCATGGTTATCTTCGTTTCGAATTGGCAATCCCGAGACCACCATGTACGCATCACCTATAGTTTCGACCTGAAAGTACACATATGTTAAAGCGACTAATCCAAGCATGCTACGAAACTAATTTTATTTTGTTTACGGTAAAGTATAGACCACTGGATTGAAAAAAATTCTGTGAAACAGAAGCCTTTTTGGCCTATGCCAATTGTTACCAACTTCTGCAATCAAATAGCTTTGTTCTAAACTAAACTTTGCAATCGGTGTAAAACGAATATATCATGAGCGACAAGTTTGGAGAAATAGGCAAGATTAAACCTTCAAAACAATTTGCTTATAGGGTAATATCAGTTTAAGGAACTACAAAAGCCTTATCTAATGCAAGCCTACCTTATATACATCAAATTCGTCTATAATTTGATCAAACATTGTGTAAAGATCATTGAGCATCTGAACTACTTCCAAAGGTTGGCTCTGATGGCAGATTGCTGAGAAACCAACAATATCACTGAAGTACACTGTAACTTGTTCGTATGACTCAGGCATAACATCCTGCAAATTGAAACTGTGATTGAACAAATTACAAAAAAGTAACTAAGAAAATTACATGCAGCAAATCACACTGGTCAGTATAGTTAACAATTGTGCAAAAATGGTTATAGGGCTTATAAATTAGTTCATTTCAGTAACTACCGTGTTTCTTTTCAATCTGTTGGCAACAGTTTTAGGGAGCATCTGGTAAAGTAAGCTGTCTGATCTTTCCTTTTCAGCTTTGTATTGTTCTGATTTCTCTTCAACTTTTTCTTCCAAGAAATCCGAGTACTTTTGAAGACGTTGAAGTAAGTTGTCAATGAGCGTGTTTTCTCTGGAAAACAAAGAATTTTATTCTGCATTGCCCAAAAAATGCTTGTTTTTTTTATTAAAATTTGGGATTTCATAGATTAAGTTCATCAGCTCAACGAGACAGAAAAGTTCCTGCATTTTACCATCAAATAGGACTATCGTTACCTCCAAGTTCACAATTGCAGCATTTCATTTTTACATCCAGTGACCAGAGACACAGTTACCCAGTCCACATGTCCAATTTATGTGGGCTTGTTGCTGTGAGCTTGAGATCGTAACCACTTTTTCAAATCATGACATCAAAAAAATGATTGTGATGCAGAAAGCTCACAGCAACAAGCCCACATGAATGTGGACTTAAAGCCCATGTAAATTGGACATGTGGACAGGGCAAGTAAGTTTGCTTTAACCCACGTTGATTTTATAGTTTAACCAAATCACGAAAAATTTAAGGCAAAGATTGTATACAGCTATTCGCTACTGGTTAATATCGCCAATCTATTTTGCGGCCAATAAGCTTTCTCAATAGACCCTTTGCACAGTAGCTCAGTGCGCATGCGCCTCAAAGCGAAGTCTTCGTGAGTTGCCATCAAGCGATGAAGTTATTATAGAAACGAATGGCAAATAACTAAAAAAGCGTCGTTTTTTCGCAAAACAAGGGCAACATTTTTACTCAAGTGAATATACTGCAGAATAAGTGAGTGATAGAACATGAAAATTAACTCAACCAAAGATATTTAACTACGTAAGTGTATTTTTGTAGACTTTACACTAACGGCTATATGTACCGGTAGGCATTTTGCAACTCTAACCTGCGATATCATTGACAGAATTACGAAGAACGAGTTTCAGTGTATTTACGAGACACAATATTTAAGCTTGAGTTCGTTTGGGTCCAGGACAAAGCACAAACTGAATAAGCATAGCCTACTGAATTCAAATTGCCATAAATGTGATTTGTAAGCTAATTCGCAAGCTCGCAATTGAATTAACCATCCAAAGCATGCAAGCGACCAATGAAATAATGCAATCTCAATAAGGTGTTTGCGCGGGTTTCTCAGAAATGCAATTTGGTACGCGAAGTTAACAAAAACTTCGAGTCTGAACCTGAGATAGCCAAGCTACGCCCTTTTTACGGCTAAGATAACCTAACCTAAAAACAGTCTACAAATACTAGAGCCAACGGCGTCAAACGCAATTTCAAAAATATTTCTGGATTTTTCTGTTTTATAAAAAAGTAATAAATAAATTTGTTTTGTTTTAGCCTACAGAACAAAATCGCTTTTACTTCACCGAAAAAGAAAACGCAAAACATCGATTTTACTATGGTTAAATACACACCAACTGGAGTTGATGGCAACTTTTTGCCAAAACAATTTTGTTACGCTTTATTGAGCATTAGTGTGCAAAGCATCTACGGCATAAATTCTTAAATGATTTGAGAAAACTTTATCCGGTACAACGAGCAAAAGGCATCCGCAACAACAATTCATAATAGGTCTATGGCTTTTTACAAGCATAACTTCACAACAACATTCCATTACAAGTTTGAATCTAATGCTGCTAGTTTAGAAGGGTCCTACTAAACACCGCAAAGGACGGCAAAGGACTTCAAATTGGTGTACTAAACACCGCAAAGAACGACAAAGGACTTGATAACCGTAATCCTAACCCTAGCCCTAACCTAACCCTAATTTAAAGTTCTTTGTCGTTCTTTGTTATGGTATGGTTCCAAGTCCTATGTCGTTCTTTGCGGTGTTCAATAGATCAATTTGAAGTCCTTTGTCGTTCTTTTGCAGTGTTTAGCAAGTCCTTTGTCGTCTTTTGTCGTTTCTTTGCGGTACTTCAGTCTTTTGTGGTGTTTAGCAGGACCGGTTTAGAACATAGCCTACTGCCGTGTATTTAGTTTTAAAACTTAGCAAATCATGCTTAATTAGCTTATAGTTCAATTCAACTTATGCTTATAACAATATAACGTGATAAAATTACGCTTGCATTCCCGCCGCCACTTTGAAAATATCTTGAAAATCCAGTCGATGTTTTGGGTCTTCCGCCCAGCATCGCATTAGAGTAAGTCTCCATTTTTCGCTGACGACAACGTCATCATCATCTTGTAAAGTAGGTCGGAAGGCAGTACCTTCGTTTTCCACTTCGGCTACTACCTTTTCCAAAATTTCTAAATGCATCCTTATTAGTCATTTTGTCGTCGATATTTTTTCGAACGTTGCAGTTCTGTCGGCTATGTCGGTAACTTGCATACCGGTAATTAAAATACTTAAACACCCTTTTATCAGCTAGGTTTGCAACAAAAAGCGAAACATTTGATTGGTCAGAGTCAGTCAAGTGTCGAAGCATTTTCTCGGTTGAAGCTAAGAACGCAATGTGCATGTAAAATGATAACAACTTGCAGTAGGCTACCGATATATAGGCTAGCACAGTACTTTCTCTATTATCTGTACCTCGTTGAGCCGACATTCGACCAAACTGGGGTCCGCGGACCCCTGGTGGTCCGCGACGACCGTACAGGGGGTCCGTGACAATGCTGCGAAAATATAAAAAAATAGAACTGAATGATTTCTGCGGTACACATACAAATCCGCAGTGATTGCTAATCTCATAATATTTTTTCCTTCTATGCACGTTATCTCAGTGATTTTTAACTTTGTTCTACCCTGTGGTTGCCATTTTGAAAAGAAGAATGCAAATTTTCAATTTTCAAAATAAAAAGAAATGACTTCTTTGGCAAACGTTATCGCGTGGGACTGCCAACTCGCGATTGGGTCTCGAAGCTCGTTGCAGCCGTTTTTCGAAAAAGGGTAAATTGTAGAACAGAGGTGATAAACTCAACTAGACTAGATAGACGCCGATACAAGCTTGTTCAGACAAAAGATGCAAGCTTTAAAGGCCTTTACTTTGCTTTCTGTTGGTAGAGCTAACTTCTTTTGGTGTTGCATTATGCTTCTACGATAGTGGAGAGGAAATATTAACGCAACTTAAGAGTGGGGCCCGCGGTAAACCTGATTCGCAAAAATGGGTTCGTGCCACAAAAAGTTGGGAAACCCTGCATTAGTGGATGCTCAAGTATAGGATTGCTCCAAATAAGCAATAAATTTAATGATACTTTCATAAGAAAAAATTGAATGCATGAATAAGATTGGAAAAAGGTTAAAAACTTTGTAAAATGTCATCCTTCAAAAAATGCTAAAGAGATATGTAGTAGTTATACATTTTTGTTGAACTACACAGATATAGCGCGCAAAATGTCTCTCAAAGCTTACTATAGATTACTGCTAAGCAAAAAAAGATATGATACCAGACGGCTGATGTTAATTAAATGCAATACCAAACACAGACGCGAATTAAATGAGCTTTAAAGACAAATTTTTCTGCTATAACCTATCAGAGATGACTCATACTTTTTATTACGACCGACCTCAAACTATGCGTTGGTGAACTTTCAAGCTGAATAAACTTGCAGTTAGACTGCTGCGTGTACGTAAACGTGTTTGCTTATACCTCAAGGAAAATAAACATGCACTGCTTTTTTTGACAATTATTTCGACATAATGAGTAATAAGTATGTTGTTGTAATCGTGCAAAGCTACCAAACATTTTTTATTTATTGGTGCTCCCTTTTCTTCCAGCCGTTTTTTTTTTTTTTAGTCTTGCTATTTTTATCTAGGTTCATGAACTGTTTGACATTAAAACTAACTGCAAAATCAGCAGCTGCTCCGCCACGTTGCAAATGAAATAATAACGAAATATAACTAAAAATGTCTTGGATTGCTACTGTATCCCCTGCATTGCTATTTTTTGCGATGCTTTCTTGTCATCTACCCTCTCCTAATCTTTAGGTCTTATATCCCGTTACTTTCGAAACTGCGTTGCTTCATGCACTGACTGTAACTCTAATTGTGCATCGTGGGAAGGCGAGATATTCTCGCTTCGAGGATTTAAGTGACGTATCATTATCACGGAATCGATGCAGAAGAGTCTATCTTGACCAAAAGCCTACCAAACTTGGGAACCTGGGCGCTCCCTAATTTGTTCTTTATAATTAAAACAAGGGTAACCGAAGTTAGCCTACCAAAGTGGTCATTGGGCAGTCCACACTCTGATTTTTTAACTAAAAATGTAAAAAAGTTATCTGCGTTTTTGAGGCAAATTTGACCTGGGGGTATAAACGGAGTTCATGCACGAAATCAGCGCTTCGAAATGTACACAGGACACCATTTTTATGGCCCAAAATTCGTAGGACAGTCTTATCCGTCTAGGTTAATGGTACTGATGGGTCAGATATTTTTTGATGTAATATTGAAGTATTTTTACAAAATTTTGCTGAAAACTTGTCAAATTTTTACTGCAACTTTTTACAGTTCTTTGATACCGGTACAAAACCATAGGAACGAGACAGCCGGAATGGCCATAGTGCATTAGACAATGCTTTTGGTGCATTCAGATGTGTTTCTTGCTGTATTGTCATGGTTTTAATCAAAGAATTTAATTCTCTGTTTTTTTCGCGTATTCGTACAATTTTTTAAAAAAAGATGTCGTGGCTAGACCATGATAATCGAGAAAGCACTGTGGTGTCAGTAAAGGCTCAGACTAAAAGAAGCAATAATGTTACCTTTGTGTGAGTAAGTATTATCTTTTTGATAAAAAACACCTCTTTGGTACAATATTTGTTGTGCAATTATCGCAAAGCTGTAAACATCGCCCATTTTTGTTCCTTGTTGAGGGGGATTTGCTATTCGAAGTATTTCCGGGGCAGTCCATAGCTTGTCTACAATACAATACATGAGCTTAAATATGAGTTAAATATTATAAATAACAAAATCATCTGTATCGGAGATGCAAAATTCCAAAAACTGCGTTTTGGCGCACGAAACAAAGGCTTTGAGGTAGAGCCTATCTATAAGCTTAAAATCAAAAGCCTCAACCAACCATACAGGTCATTGGAACTTTTTTTGTACCAAGCGTGACTAGCCTGAGAGGCAAAATATTGGTTTATACATTTTAAAAGTTTTTTTAGCACTTGTATTTGCAAAAGCAATGATTGCAGCGGAAAGTGTTACTCTTTGTGGAACAATTTTCAACTAAAGAAAAGTTCTTCATATCATATTTAATCATTACCTTGACATGAACAAGCTGCTAGATTATTCTTTGAATAGTCTTTTACTTTGGATCGTTGACCAAGTATTCCAAAATCAGAAATCTTTACCATGAATCTACTGTCTATCAAACAGTTAGAGGGCTTTAGATTGCCATGAGAACCGATCGGTGATTGATGAAGATAAAGCATTCCTTTCACGATGTCAAATATGAGCGAGTTTCTGTGTATAAGAGTTTGGTGAGTAATAAACATTGAGCAATATTTGCAAGCATATCGAGGCTTAATCCAACTTTGATGTCTTAGAAATGCCCAAAATTACAGATCTGTAGCTCTGTAGTAATGAGGTACTGTCATGGTAATGAAGTGATCAGTAGACTAGCCTCAAGTTTTCTTGCAGCAAGTACGGGTCCTTAGTCCAGTTGATACAAAATGGCTAACTTAATACGTTTTTATGAAGCAAATTCCACAAGCATCCTATCTAGGGTGACCAGACGTCCCGTTTTGAACGGGACAGCCCCGTATTTTTACCCGATTTTAAGCGTCCCGATTTTTTCTCAGATGTCCCGTTTTTTATTATTTTCGCACTTGGCATGAGAGCAGACGTGAAAATTAAAGAAAAGAATACTAATTTTGTTAAAGGGACGAGAAACTCTAACTTTTCACTTTGGCCAAAAAAATAGCAAAAAATGTATGCTTTTTGGTGGCGTTGGATTTAATCCTAAAGCGCTTTCGTTCAAAGGTTATTGCAGCTTTTCAATACCATGGAATGGAGGTGCTTATTGTCGGATTTTTTTGGGACTTCTTTTTTACTGATTCGCTTTGTCCGTATTTTAAAAAATGTGAATTTGCTGCGAAAGATCGCTTCATTGGAAAAATTGACGGAATTGTATAATCGACGGAACTGATTAGCAGTAGAAAATTTTAAGATGAAACACTTTAGGTTATTATTAGTGCATCGTTGTTGATAATATGTCGCACTTTGTGGCTAAAAATTGTATTTGCATAGCAGCGCTACGATTTTTGTGATTAACTTATAACGATTAATCAATCGTAGAGTTAACACTGCAACATGAGCCTTTTTCATATTTCAGACCAATTTTTAGATATATCTTTCAACTTTTAGTAGATAGCACTGTTTAGCGATGGATGAGCTGGGCGATGTAGGCTAACTTGTAATCATACACTCTTGGCTCGACTTTTTCCATTTTCAACTGTTTCGTACAGTAAGGGAAGATTGATTACGGTTTTTTCACTTCTGCGTTTGTTTGTTTTTTTACTCTTGAAATTTTCCGTTTTCTCATTCAAAATGTCCCGTTTTCGTCACATTTTAATCTGGTCAGCCTAATCCTATCCTGTAATTTTCTTGTGTGAAAGGTTGGCCATTTTTAACCATTGTAGCGTACCGGTAGACGATCGTTTAGATTGGCTAATCAGCAATTAGAAAGAGTCTCCAACAAACCTGCGCTAGGCTACCCAGTAGACTTACAATAAGATGAACCCGCATAACTAGTAAATTGAATGAACAACTTCGCGCTAAGTTTTTTAGCAAAATTAAATACAAAAAGTGTAGTTGAGAGTGGCTTAACATATTGAAGATTTATTGTGGCTTTGGTTACATTCTGACGGTAAATGACCAATCAATGGAATAACCTCGCAACACCTTGACTAAAACAAACTCTTTGCGTTTTAGTTGTGACGGTGCGCAAACTTTAGTACAACAGCTGAAGAAATTACTGTAAGTCTGATGTGTGTTCTGTCCAATTACGTACAACTTGTTGTTTATTGAAAGAAATTTAAAGTCAACACTTAGCAGACAGAGAAAACATTGCGAATGAAAAACAGTAATACTGTAAATCGCTTTCAAAATTTATCCAGCATTTTGATCGTACTTACAAAATTATTTCGTAATTGGCGTTAGCTTATACCTTTTTGTTTTCATGTTTGCGAAAATATGTCAGTTTTACATTAAAGGTCATTCTTCAATCAAAAACTAGTTCACCTTAACCACCCTAGCCAACAGCGTTATGAGCTACTGAAAGATAAACTACGATTTTTTGTGCGTAAAGGAATTGTAATTTATGGAGGAAAAAATCAGCTTGCTTTATCTGCTATTCAGAATTACACAGTGTTTGATATTTCCTAGAACTACTTAATTTAAATTAAAAGTAACAAAGTTTATATAAATGCTGTAACTTGCCCATTGTTACGTTATTTGCAATGTAAATAAATGAAAATTTGAAATGTCATTTGAATAAAATAAAGGGCTAAAAAACGGAGTACTTTTGACTACGTGCCCAGACATTCCGCGTACTCTGTCCATACGATCAAGTTACAGCATTAAATTTTACTTGAATACGTCATCCCAATCTGAGTTTTCCCTCAACAAATCCTGGAGTGATCCTCTAGTGCAATATTCCGTTAAAACCGTTATGTATCCATCTTCTTGACTCGCTCCATAAAATTTGCAAATGTGTGCATGGTTGATCAAGAAAATCTGAAATAATAACATGCTGCTTGTGGACCTAAGCATTCTTTATTTGTCGTGCACTAGTCTATCTTCCAGCAAAAACAATACCAGTATTTGTCGTTCACCAACCCAAATAGACAATCGTTGCCGACAAGCAGAAAAATTGAAGTGGCACCACATCATCTTTTTTCACAGAATATATTTTTAACAATGAAATGGCTATACTATTATAACACTGTATAAACAGTAAATACACTACATTGCGCAATGCACAGCGCGGAGCAAACATGAAGTGCTTTTACGATAGCTCCGGATTTAATTGGGAATATCGGTACAGATAATTGGAATGAGCTGGTTCGAAACTGCAATGTCTATAAATCTGATGAAAATGTCGACTAACCTGATCTAAATTGTTCAAAAAATTTTTTCGCTTTAAAGATTGACGTCTTGCCCGATATTTTTGCATTGCGACCAACGTTCCTTTGTATGTACCAGTTGTGGTGTAATAGCTTTTAGTTCTCTTGTGTTCTGTCGGTGATTTTTCATCAATCTTGTCAAAAGTGTAACCAGAAAACTGAAAGATTTAAAGACCAGCTTGCATAACTTTGTTTGGCTGCAGCAATTACGAGCCACATGCAAATATTGTTTACTTACAGCGTGTAGTACGTTTATGAACGAACGATATCTCATGGCAACCATCAAAATGACATTTATTTTTATCGGTAATAAGCTATAAATGAAGAAGAGTTTATACCGTTAAATGTTTTAATACTCTTAAAACAACAATTGTATAAAAAGCAAAAGCTATTCAGCGATTTTAATCAACGAAATGCTGGCTTCTAAGTGTAGGTTGCGTTTTCTAACGTTTATAAATCGTAAATTGACCTACTTTTGGTGTTTCAGAAGAAGACTGAGCTTTATCCAGTCTAATGTCTTCACTTTTCACTTCCCAGATGGTAGAACGTAACTTTTGTTCTCTCTTGTACAACCTTCAAAATATGTTTATTGGAAATCTTTTTGAAGCATTGTTGATGTTTCGCACAGATTCATTGCAATAATATCACTGACTGAAATGTTTAACACCGACAGTTGGCCTAGTCGTAATAACTCACTTATAAAACAAACCAGTTGTGATTCCAAAAAGGATGGTGAACAAGGCAAGAACTGCGATCACTCCAAAAGCCTCTATGAACAATGATGACAAATAAATAAAAGATGTGGTACAGTGTACTAAGCGAATATAATTAATGTACGGATTTAAACAAAACCGTCGCATTGGTGTTTACATTCACTGAGGTCTACGAGATGTTACACGCAGTAGCCTGCTTTGTGGAATGGCCTATGGCTACAGAAGATCTGAAGCATTGCTCTTACATCTTATCTAATAGTTACTGCTTCTGAATTACAAAAGCTATGGGGATGCACGCAACTTTTAAAGTGAAAGGGTCGTAGCAGAGTTGGGCACGGGCGGGTTTTCTCCGAACCCGACACCCACTGTCCGAACCCGACCTCACGAGTTGACAAAATTTGTTTGAAAACTACAAATGGCCTCCTGGCTGTGTGCTATTGACTAATAATGTTTCCTGTATCACTCTGCCATAAAAGTATACCATTTCCAAGACAATTTTTCTGAAAAATTTTTTCACAGGCTTCTTTTGATATAATATTAGACGTTGATGTATTCATGTTGAGAATTTCGACGAAGTTTTGATAGAGACGAACCATACATATAATGTTAGGAATAAGGGATATTCATACGGTCGTACAGAACCAAATCAGAAGTTTGTCGTTGAATTTCGTTTGTGGAAAACAATAATCTAAAGTAAATACAAACAAAATCAACGAGAAATTTGTTACACGCAGAAGTAAACATTGCAATATCATATCCGGGGATGTCAGACTGTCGGCATCTCCTTATCTGACTTCATTAAAACTCACATTATCGTTAAGATACAAAAAGCTTTTGTTAAGTCACTTTTTAAGGTACAAAAACCTTTTGTGCTTGTGGTTCGAAACTAGAAATGACGTCGCAGCAGAAAATGTTCTCTCGTAAATTATATTGATAAATAGCTTTGATTCTAAAATTTTGTTATGAATAGCCATAGAAATTATTATTTTTTTGGTTTGGTTTGTAATTCTGATTGCTTTCAACTAATGGCGTGTCGGTCTTATGAATTCACTTCATGCGCTTATAGGCTACGTGTTGCAATTTTCGATACCAGGTATCGCGACTTACCGCCCGCCTGGCAATAAAACTGCACAGTGCCAGTAGCTGATCTACACCTGTACGATATTATTCATGCTGTTGCTGTAATAATTCATCGTTGAACAAAATACTGATTTTTCTGAAAGTCCGTTTAAAATTTTTTCTGACCGGCTAGTCGATAACTTCGACAACAAACCAAAAACCGCTTCGGAGAATCGCAAAACACGATTCCCAAATGCAAGCTCAGTTTTGTATCTCAAATTTGACCTGCAGTAGATCTTTATACTACGCTTATTTGAATTATCGTAAAAATGCACCAATCTAGTTGATTCCATTCGGCCATAATTGTCGTGTTTTATCAAATAATTTTTTAACTGAATCGAAATTCGAAACATATTGCTTGGTGATTTAGTTGAAATTCACTTTTGACCAGGTGAACTGCGTATAACTGTCTATCTTGATGAATTTTGAACAATTTGACGATTACAATATTAGAATGACATTTAATGAGAAAATCATGAAGGAACGTTAATTTGTTTTAGTTCATTGACCTTCCCGACATGAGTGAATCATTCCTATGTGTTGCGACACTCTTATGACGCTGAAGTAATTTCTGGTAGTAATGTAAACTATCGAGGTGCCAGAAGAAAAAGCAGCACAGTCATTATTCTCGTAAAAAAGCGTCTTTGCAGTAACGATTTTGAGAAAAACAATGATATTGTAAACTTCACTGTAGCTTTTACTTAAATGCTATCACCTACGCCACAATGCAATCTAAAAATGAGCGTCAGCTATAGCCTAGAGTTAGACCAAATTTTAGTATCATCAACAAAGTTCAGGGTATTATTTTTTAATTAAAAAATATACTTGGCTTACTATCATTATCCTTTTTTCCATACTTTTGAATTATTACTGAACCTTAAATAAACCTGAATGGGAATCTTGGTGATCTGAAGCGGTATACTGCTTAACTTTTGTGCACTTAACGCAATGTGTTAACTTAATGACAAACAAAGTTAACGCATTGCGTTAAGTGCAACAAAAGTTAAGCAGTATACCGCTCCTGACCTTGATTCAGGCCGGCGCCAAGGGGGGCTGCCCCTCCTAATTGACATGCTTGGCCTCCCAATTAACAAGCTTTCTCCTTGGAAGACAGCGACTTTTGTGCTTACTTTCAAACTTTGGGGCCCCCTGATGAACGCTTGGCCCCCGTACGTCGACTGCTTTGGCACCGGCTCTGCCTCGATTGATTAAAATTTGTTTTACCGTTAACTTTTAAAGTGGCAGCCAAGAAGAATTTCAATAGAATGTAAGTTTACTTACTATTTACACTTCGTCACAACTTATACTATTGGGTATTTGTTTTCAAATAAGCAACGTTGGTTTGAGGCGTTGTAGGTAACTTACGGCAACTCGGCCAATGAAGCTAATGGCAAGATTATGTAGAAGATCTTAATTGGTATCGCCTTGGTATTCCACCAAAGCACCTACCTTTGGTAACGGAGGATCGAGTGGCTGGAGAATTTAACTTGAGCAGCTGCCTCCGCATGCTAGTCCCAAGAATAAGCGGTCTAGAAAAGTATATAAGTTAGTAAGGCCAATGGACAGGTGCTCTTTTCTACATAACTGAGGCACTACCATGTTCACACAAAATTGCCCTTTATAATCATTAATTACTGTAACTTTTTATAGTTTTTATTTTTTTGCTGTTATCCTCTCAAATTAAGATAATCAGTAAATGACCGTTAAACTTGTTCCGACTTTCTTAAATTTTTAATTTATCGATTTTGTGGGCCACATCAGTCACGGGATTTATCCATGCGATCTCGTTCTTGTAATGACGTGATAATCAGCGAACATGCCGTTGTTTTGTTGTTACTTTTTGCTTGTCATACGGAAACTTCTTGTTAGAAGTTCAATTCAAAAGAGAATCTTTTCGTAAAATTTTGAACTCCATCACCATGATTGGCTACATTGTACATTCCAGTGACATCTAAACCAAACAAAGTTAACACGTTTGCAGGCGACGTTTTCTCATATTATCCACTCGAAAATGTTTTGAGAATCATTTTACTTACTATATATCCTAAAGTTTTTACCATCTGGATTAAGGTTATATTGTTAAAACATCCAAGCGTCATACTTTTGCGCGTCTTGAGTAACGTAAATGTTCAAACCTAAAAGTTTAACCAAGGCAGCATTATTTGTATACAGTATATAATATCAATTAATGCTAGAAACAGAGAAGCTCTACAATTGCTTACCTCAGAGACCAATGATGAAATGCACTCATAAAATGAATTGCTTACTCTTTTAATTGCAGGTTTTTGACTAGAGCTTTTGACGTGGCTGTTACACTAAGATAGACCAAAGTTTTTCAAACTTGTTTTATCATGACTGTTGGGCGATTTTTTGTGAGCTAAAAAACTTGAAAATGTGACTTTTTTTTGCAAAACTGTAACCAAATTGTAACTTTATTTAAAAAAACTACCGACAACAAAAAAAAAAGCAGCAGCGGTATATGCAAAAAAGCAATAAAATAGTCTTAATAGGTGCTCAAATTATGGTGCACGCACATAATAGTATTTAACATTCCTGGGTTAAAAAGTGTCTGTCTTCAGCAAGTAGCTTCAACATGGAAAAACTGCTTACTACTGCAGCTTGTACCACTGAGAAGGGGAAAGCCGGTGCAAATACCCAGAGGTCCACGCCGGCGGTGGATGACTTTTTTGTTTAAAAGAAGGTGCCTATTAAAAATTTGTTTCATTTTTTTGGAGGATGCCTTTTGATTTTACCTGTTTGGTTCTTTGACCTGAGGCCTCAAAACCATCTCGGCGGCCCTGATGCTCATGCATTCTGGAAGGTGTAAAACTTTGTGGGCTTTGTATTTAGCACATAAACACTCTGGTGCAGTATATGCTCTGCAGGTTGTAAATCGATTTCACCTGAAGCAATAAAAGATAAAAAGTTAGAAAATTAGGCATAAAAGTAAGACAAAAACACTGATACCTAAAAAATAAAATGCTACCGAAAAACACGAAATGTAACTTTTTGTAGCCTAATACAGTTACTTCTTAAATACTGACCCCTATATCTACGATATTTAGTTTCCACGCTTTTTACTTTAATTGGAGCCAGTAAAAAAGTTGTAACTTTTGTGACCAAAAATCGCCCAAATGATGACCCATTTTGCACCGCCAAATTTTTTCGTGACCTTCAAACTCAAAACAATGCGTTCTCTAAAATTTTCTCAGCTCACTCGAGCGTGCAACATTCAGTTTCATCACAAGTTGTGATCCCCATGGATTCCTCTCGCGACCACCGGGAGGTGGCGACCCTCAGTTGGAAGAACCCTGGTAGACTGCATCGTTTTGTTCTTGAATATTGCTCTGCAGCCAGCCACTATCGGCTAGTAACGCAACTTGTTACGATTTACAATCTCTCTCGGAGATAATTTACGAGTCTGCTTTATACAGTTGCAAACTTTGTTGAGCAGGTGGTATAGGATAGACCTAGCTGGTACAGTATACAGTTAAAAACACTACTACGGTTACGTAGTTTGTCGTGAATTTGTTCTTGGTATTTAAGCGAGATACTTTTTAGTGGACGCTTATCATCCGTTTACATGAGAGTGTCTGCTGACGATCAATCCTAGCAGGCAGTTTAGATCGTTTCTGGATTGATTTGACATAATTGTTTGAGTCGTTCTTTTACTGTCGTGTGGCTCATTTAACCTATCCAGAGGAGTTGCCTGTTGATGTCTATCTCAATTAACCTATGCCACGAGGATAAACACAGCTCGTTCTAGTTCTACACGTTTCAATTTGAGCCTGTGGACTAGTGTGGACAAACTGGTAACTGACGTGTGCATTGACATGGCATTAACATCAGCTTTTTGTCGATATTTTTTTGAATAATACTCCTGCTTCACGCGTTGAAGTGTAGTGGTTCACGTATTTAAGTAGGATCCCGGTTCGGGTTGTTAGCGGCATGCAGCCAAATGAGCGCGACAATGGCAATACTACAAGCAGTTATGCTTGTAATTGGTAGCCAGTTGTAAAAGGCACATAACGTTTAGCGGCCTCTAATAGTTGCTAAGTAAAGTGAGTTTGAACAAAATTCTACGTGGAGTAAATCTGTGAATTTCTTGCGGAGAGGCAGCAAAACAATTCAGTGTTATTAGATTTTACTTTTCGTAATGTCAAATTCGAAAATACTTCAACTTTGGTGGAGCTGAACTTCGATATCTGACAGTGTCGGATTCGAAAAAACAAACATCAGATTGTTATTACTGAATCCATATGCGTATATTAAGCATGAACTCAACCAGAATCTCCCTCGATTCACATTCTCAAAAACTCCAACTCCACGCAGAGGTTCTGATTTGAATTGAGTCATTTGGTTGCAAAACTCATCGCAAATGAACCAGTAACTATACTTGACATCCGTAATAATAATTTGTACCGGTTACCACTTCAAGAGGCAAAATATATGCTTCTTGAAGCGGTAGTTAATACGAATTACGTATTAGTGTGGATGTCAAGTGGTTCCTGGAAGAATTGCAGCGAGTCTCAAAGCAGTGACAGTCATTGCTATAGACCCTACAGACTACGATTAAATTGCAACCCCTCGTTTATACAGTATTCAAAAAAAAAAGACAAAAAACTGCAGTTGATGACCGAGTGATAAGAGCGTCTGCCTATGGAGGTGTAGACTCAGGTTTGATTCCGAGTCTGGTCAAACCAATGACTTTAAAATTAGTATTCACAGCTTCCCTGCTTAACGATCAGCATTAATGGGACAGTGTGAAAAAGCCGGCAAGTTTACTTATTGTGCCGTTGGGAAAGGCACTTAGCGGGATTTCCCCACATTGGTGTGGCAGACAAATGGCCGGCAACTTCTAAGTGAGCTCATTGTAGCGCTTGAATCGCGTTCTTGTGATAGGAGGATAAATATGCCACTAATTACGAAATTTTCAGGTGCTGCAGGAATTATAGTTAAAACGCTTTCTTCGGACGATATTGCTGTTTTCTACCCATGTTTGCCGCTAGTCGCAGTTGCAGCAGCTAAAACCAGCAGAATGTCAGCATACTGCATTGCCACTGCTCGATCCTACCACTTTCGCGGCACCAATTACGACTATCGTTTTTTGCCACTCATCTCGGATGACTCGCATCACTGATCAGCTGGTAAGATGATAGACTAACCCTACCAACTTTAGTACGACATCATCACCAAAATAGTAACTATAAAAACTTATTATCTTCTACAACCTTGCTTCTAATACACAGTGGGCCAAATGAAACTATATTTTTATAGGGTAGTTGCATCATTTAATGAGAAAAAAATGCTTGATTGCTCCTTCAACTCAGGATCTCCCCACAAGATGGTTTTATTCTTTTATCTAACTTGAGCTCACTCTCCTTTGGCCAAGTGCTGGATAGCTATAGCTGGCTAGAGCTTGCATTGTTTTTGAATTAGATCACTGCACAACAAAAACCACTACAGCCTGTTTCGCTTTTATCGGCTCTTCAGTAATATAACGTTATCCAAAAGAAAACAGCGATGTACTACCGGAAGAGCTGGCTGTGGCCAAACAGACAGTATAGTGGTTTTAAGCAGTAGCGATTTTATTCAAATACTGTAAGATGCTACGTGTGAGTGAAGATGCGACTCGAGAGAGTACATCAGCGTACCCGCTTCTAACGTGTTACGGCAAAGACTTATTGCATTCATGAGATTGCAAGGTCGCCTCAGCTCTATATAGTAATTTTTCTGTTTTAAATCCATCAAACTTTCTTTTTATGTTGAAGATGTTATCAATAAAAGTATAAAAGCTAAATTTTTCTGAAACAACACACTCGTATTTGTTCAAAAACTATAAAGTTGCAAAATAGTACAATACGAAAAAACTTCGAAAATGTAAAGAGAAAAAATTACTTTGCCTAATTCTGAATAGTTACGGTAAGTATGAAGCACGTTATTTTTATATGTGTTCGTATCAAATAGGCATTCATTGCTCAACTTTGTTGAAGCATTCATGAGCTTAATACGAAATAACTGGATAATTATGACAAATGGTACGAAAAGATACATACGATCTTCAGCGTGATAGTACTCTTCAATAAGCCTACTCGCACTGCAGTTACTTCGCGGCTTTATTTCATCACTATGAAGGCTTTCAAAAACCTTTTCCACTTTTTTGGTTTTGTTGTACAAAACTTTAATGGCAAGGAAAACTTTGATTTCATGCCACGGTATTTTTCCCTTCAGAATCTGTGTATCCTTTGTTGTCATATGCCAGAGAAACTCCACTGTCTCGAGGAATCGCCGATGCATAGCCGGAACGTCGTCTGTGGTTATGGTTTTCATCAACAGTTTCAAGTGAGTCTGCGGATTTGTAACTCCGCGAAGAAGAGCTGATTGCTCGCAAGGAATATTCCTCTTCGACACTCTCACCTTCCGGGAAGCTCTTCAAGGTTTGCTCCGAGTTTAACAACGGTCTACCGAGTAGCACAGTACCCTGTCGCCTTCGTTTAATTCGATGTGACGATTTAGATTTTGCTAAATCAAAAAGTGCACTTCCTCTTCTTTCATAAAGAGGAGGACGATGAACAAGCTTCGGAGATTGTAACCCCTGTTCCATGTTAGCTTCACTTTTGAGAACTGATAGAGAGGGAGGAGATGAAAGATTCGGTCTTTCCCCATGGTTGTTGATGGCATTAAGAAAATCGTCATCGTCAAAACATCCCGTTACGTGCGTACTAATGATTGAAAAGCTTCTTTTTTTTAGGGGAACTGGGGTAGAAAATCCATTTTCTCCCGTTAACCACCAAGTGTTTAATTCTCCAATGCCCTAAAAAAATTATATTACAATAGCATTGGCTCTATATCTAATTACACGCTGCCATAATATCACATGGTTTAAAACATTGGAATGGTCAAAATGATTCTCAAAAAGATTATATGCAGCGTATTTGAACTTTGGTTTGAATTACAGATTATACACGTTTTTGCAATCATAGAAATTGTTTAATTTTTTAAACTTTTTTGCAGAAAATTGTAGGAAAGTAAATTACAATCTGCAGCATAACACCGTATAAAGCTCATGTCGTGTGTGTATAGCAAACATATTTGGGTTTCGAGCATCAAACACCAACAACTTTTCGTAAACATTAATCTGCCAAAAACGAAAAGTGGAGGTATGTATTGAAAAACTTACGTTTTAGACTTACTTTCAAAGCTACACTCTGGCGCCTTTTTTTAAGATCAAATATTTCAAATTTGTCCAATACGTCTTTTGTTTGCGGAGAAACATGAATTTTCAATTCTATACAACAATGAATAGATCATTATTCCTATAATTCCGCTTTAATTGCTTGCTCGAAAAGATACAATCAGCAACAAGTTTACCCTTTTGCAGTTTTGCACTGTAGAATTTTTTGCTTGCCACCGCAAAGTTTCTCTGTAGCGATAAAATTATCTTAAAATCTGTACAAATGGGAAATATTTTTCTGCTAGATAAAGGTCTGGTCCAGCGTAGATTATTGCTTTTCACAAAAAGTCCAGAAAAATTAAAGAAAATTACTGGAATAAGCCAGGGTGTTTTACTAGCAAAAGCAACAGTTTTTAGTTGTTTGTTTCATCAAGCTTTAAAGTCAAAGGGTTAAACTAAATTGTCTAAAAAATAAGTATATCTTTTACCTTTTCCATTTTGTTCCATTCTGGCTGCTGTATTCACAGTGTCTCCAAACAAACAATATCTGGGCATTTTTAGACCCACCACTCCTGCCACTACTGGTCCTGTGTGAATGCCTATGCGTAACTTCATCTTCACGTTAGGGAGGTGTCTACAAGAAAGTATTTTTTGTTCATTAAAATTCATTTCATACACAAGACCACATTGCTATTTTTTTTAATTTCTTAAGAGCAACCCTACGCCTTTTGCTTTTGCTTTTTTATTGCAGTGAAATTATGCTTTTATTACGGCCTAGTTATCAGTTCTAGTTATGCAATTTGCAAACCAACTCCAAGTCCTTAGATGTCCGTAGATGCTTTTTGTTCTAATATGAATCAAAACTTTTGATTATTTCACGTCATCTTTAATCTCGTTTTGGTACAAGAAGCAATTCTTCAAGCGCAACTCATATACAGCTAGTGTGCCTCATATATCGGAACAACGTAAAAATTAATACGATGTAGATGGAAGCGACAAGTTTTCTTCGATTAAAATAGCCTTCACTCAACGGCCAATTTAATGTAAATGCTTCATACCTAATTTCAAACTCATTGCAAACACTGTGTCGTAATCGTAAAGCCATTCTTGCAATTTCTCTTGCATGGTTGTCTCCGTTTCGAATGGGCAATCCCGAAACCACCATGTAGGCGTCTCCAATCGTTTCAATCTAAATATAAATGGGTTTCAATGCTTATACTTTAGAATACTTAGACTTTTGTTTTTTACGGTAACTTAGTACAACTTCGGAAAAAGAAGTTTTCAAAAAAAAGTCACATCTTTTTTGGGAGAGTGGAAGTTTCAATTTGTTAATTTGATAACTTTTTGGTAATAGATCCAATCAATTTATTTGTACACGTACAGTGTGCTAAATTATTTAGGCCCTGTCCGACCCAAAAACAAATCAACAAAGAATAATGTGATATCCAAACATCATGCTGGGGAAAGTTCATTGCATTGAAATCATTAAGCGGAGTAATTTGACATTTTGAACATTTCTAATTTTTTAGCATCAGTTGCCACTTCAGGGTCTTTTTATGTTTGTAGAACAAAGACTAAAATTGAATTTAGGTAATAGCACGAATCTAAAAAGGTTTTTGAAGCATATGATTAAACTTGTTTCACCTTGTATACATCAAATTCATCAATTATGTGATCAAACATAGTGTAAAGATCATTGAGCATTTGAACAACCTCTAACGGTTGGCTCTGATGACAGATTGCTGAGAAACCAACAATGTCACTGAAGTACACAGTAACTTGCTTGTATGATTCTGGAATCACATCCTAAAAAAATTGTAAAGAGTTAGTACGCTGCGACTTAGTTACCCAAAACTGCAGCCAAAACGTTCTAACTACAACAGCAGATATTTTGAGTAGCCTTAATACGATTGACACAGTACAAAAATACACCAAAGCACAACTGTGGTAGTAAACCACTTTTTATGCAAAGATTTTTCAATCGAGTGCAACTTATTTATGCTTTTGCAGTGATTATAGTGATGCAGGCAGCAGAGTCTGTATTACCTGAAATCCTAAATGTTTGAGCACCGGAGCTAGCTTTGCTGGTTCGATGCTCAATTAAGTGATCTTACATGATGCTTATGTTTCACAAATATAAAAACTTGAGCCGCAATTATGTGGCTTAAAAAAAAGATTGTTTTAGCATGAAATATTCACCAAGAACATATGATAATTGTATCTGAATTAACAAGTGTTGTATGAAAGAATCTGTTATTTTTCGCATAAACAGAAAATGTTATTTAGGCCTATTAACTTATTTTACCTTATCTTTTTTCAATGTTTCAGCAACACTTTTTGGCAACATTTGGTACAACAAATTGTCCGATCTTTCCTTTTCAGCCTTGTACTGTTCAGTTTTTTCTTCCACTTTTTCTTCAAGCTGATTTGAATATATTTCTAGTCGCTCCAACAAGCAATCAATGTACGTTCCTTTTCTAAAAGCAAAGTTAATGTCGAAAATATTTGGTCATGTTTTAAATATATTAGTGTAAATTTCAAAATTAAAATTGTTAACAAGTATTTTGATGTAGCTACATGATTGCTTTGTTTTAAAAGTTATAAAATTGGTGCCCGTGAACACTGGCGTAGCTAGAAATTCTGCCGTCCGGGACGGTTCAAGAAATAGCCGCCCCCAAATGAGCAATAATTTTTTAAGCATTAATCAGCTTTAAATGCGGTCATCTATTCTGCATGACAAAATATGCGTCAATTAAAAGCGCACTGACTCGCAAACTACAGCAATGATTACGAAGCTAGCGTGTATTAACCGGAGTTAGTTAGTGTCTTTCGTTTCTGCACCGTCAACACAACAATAATACGCTAAAATAATATGCTGGGTCCGTGACGTCGCACCCAGCTCGGGGAGTAGATGACAGCAACAAAATAACCAAACAGTTCCAAAGACTTCGGAATCTCTGGATGCTGTTACTACAAACGCAACTTGATTTGAATCCAGAGATTCTCTGTGATCTCTGATCTCTATCATCTCTGGATCCAAATCAAGTTGCGTTTGTAACAACAACATTTTCAAACTTTGAAAATGCTGTTACTACAAACGCAACTTGATTTGGATCCAGAGATTACGAAATCCTTGGAACTGTATGGTTATTTTGTTGCTGTCATCTACACGCCGAACTGGTTTAGAGCCCATGTAGCTGCCGAAGCTGCTGCTAATGATCTGCAACCATGCAAGAAGTTATTGTCTCTAGAAAAAAAAAACGAAGTGTTCAGGGCCATGGCTACTGCTGCAATATCTGCATTACAAAGACATCTGTGGTACTTGTGAGAGGAGCTATCCCATTCGCTCTGTGTTCTTGTCATATGCATGGGGAAATAAACGGAAATCTGGCTGCTAAGTTGTTTCGCGTGTACCAACAGTTTTTTAAGGCGAGCATGTCTCCGCAACAGCCTGTTTTTCCATTAATATCAGAAGATACAAAACGTGAAACCTTGGTAGGTGAAAGATCTGTCATTATATTCCAACGCTTCAAATTCACTGTTGATGATATCAAATTTCTTCAATATTCGAGCACAAGATGGAGCTACTTTGAAAGTTTTTGAAAACTCAAGGGATTGGTCTCAACAATCCATGTGACTAATGACTTAGCAGAAAGAGGCATAAAAATTTTGCAAGATTACAAAGGAAATCTTGACTGAAGACTCAAAACACCGAGAAATAATACTGCATTGTGTTGACAAAGATCGTCAAGAACCCTGACTTCCGAAAGTCAACTTCAGCTTGTTCTTCGTCAGCTCGATAACTTTTGGGGTGCCACCATGTATCACTTCTAGTGATTCTAGCAAAGCAATGGTTTTATATGCGTACTTTTGAATTCAGTTTAATTGGGCTTCATAAGGATGTGTTCAAGTGCTTGTATTTCATTACTTCAGTGTAAATTATATCCATCTGAATAAAAACGTTGTGCTTTCACTAATAGTTTTGTAAAAGTGCGTGGCAAACCCTGCCTAAAAAACAATTGTTTTAAAAAAAATTTAAATTTTTTCAAAAAATGTTTCAGCAAAGGAAAACAAAGCAATTATGATAGTTTTACATAATAACCATAACTATTCTGCAAATTTTAAGGGATTATTTATATAAGCTTCTAGGATGTGTAATTCAAAAGATATACGTGATTTTATGTTTTGGCACCCCCGCGATACCCCCTAAACTTTAAAATGGATTTACATGGCCGTTTCTGAACCGATTGAGCTAAAAGTTGTTTTGCACCGTTTTTCATGGATTGAAACACTTCTAAGGGGTCCTTTCATGTTTTTGTAACAAAAGTGTATTTTTGAACCTAGCCCTAATGAGCAGCTACACATCTCGTTGTATAAAACTAAAAGAACTCAATTCTCGATAAAATTTATGGGTGCTAAGGTTGGACTCAATCCCTATAACGGTTAGAAATTTTTTAATAAGTAAATTAAAAAAACAGTATAAAAACTTACTACTAAATGAAGTCACCTAAGTTGGAATCGGTTGATAATGATTGCTTCCCTGGACTGGGTAAACCTTCAGACAGTCTTCGATCATCATTGGTTTTTTTTTTTGTTTTCTTTTTCGTTTTACGTATTTAAACAAAAATAAGAAAAGAAAAGGGAAGGAAAGAACAAATAGAGCTATACCTTGCTAAAAACAATTATGTTTTCGTTTGCAGTATGCTTGACTCAGCAAGTGATTGGTCTATCTCGCATGCTCTTTTGTGACGCCGCAAGGTGGCTGCTAGACTTGAAGATTTCATGATCACTTTGCGATTACCTGGTTGCTACTATTTCACTGTATGTATAATATGTTATTTATCTGCTGATATTGTGTTATTAGTAGCGACAAATAAACAAACTGAAAGCGTATCTTATTATTTTTAAGTCACTGAAAACTCCAAACATGCAACTGTAGGTGTCTTAAATGCTCAAACTCATAAAAATAAACTCTGCTGACTTACTTTTGAAAGCTTTGTGAGATTTCAAACACAGATTCAAAAGTAGGTCTTTTAGTTGGTTCTTCATTCCAGCATCTTTTTAATGTCCGTCTCCACACTGAAGGGATGATCACATAGTCATCATCATCCAGGTTTGGCCGAAATATTTCTCCTGCCAGTCCAGGAGACATCACTCTGTTGACGATTTCTGTTGATTGCAGATACAATTTGTCAGCAACCGTATGATCGTGATGTTCAAATACTTTCCAGTCTTAGGACATTTTTTGAGTTAGGAACAAGAACGCCAGGCAGTTAATATTTCTAAAAGCACGCTTTTTATGATGATTTAAAAAGTAATACTGACTTTTTACACGCGCTAAACACGTACGTTTATGTTAATTTTTGTGAAGTATTTGTTTAGCACAGCATTTTTAAAATGTGTTTTATCCGTTCAATGATTTTGATTGAGTATTGAATAGAGAGTGCGCTGGTGATGCACAAAAAGTTGCTCTTAATTTTTTGACGTTGCACGAGTACGTACCGGCATTAGTGTAAAAAATAGTAACCTGATACCAGCACTTTCCAATTAGGGGTTATGCCAGTAGTTTTCAACCTTTCTATCGGAGCGTACTCCCAATAAAAGATTCCAGAGACTCGAGGAATCTCTATGCATTAATTTAACTTACTAATTTACTTGAACCCAGTTCTAAATTGAACCCCAAGACTGTACCGGCGGAACCCCGGTTGAAAAACCACTGTGCTATATCAATAAGGAAGTAAAAGGTAGACTAAAAACAATGCATATTAGTCTCTTTATAACTTGCTGTTAACAAGCTAGCGAAAGTATTTTGTACGCTTACCATCTGGTGAATACTTTCTGTCTTTTCTGTAAAAAGCATCTTGTTGAAACCATATTTCTTGCGCGATAATAGCAAAACTGTAAACATCACCTTCTTTAGTTCCTTGCGGTTGAGGAGCAACGTCACGGATTATTTCTGGAGCTGTCCAGAGTTTGCCTAAACACAAGGCTACAGTTACCTAAAATTATGCGATTAACTATAAAATCAATCATTAAATGCCTTACAGGAAAGTAAAAAATTAGAATTCCCGAAGTAGCTAAAAAACTAGCTTCAGCAACTTGTTTAATTTATAGGCTATTAGTTCACGAACTCTCGTTTCGTCAGGACATAATGTTAAAAAAGCTAAGTTAAATGCATGGGTTTAAAACAGGGCTGCGAAATTTTTCACCGAGTTCAAGTTCGAGTTCCAGAAATATTTGCAAGTCTGAGCTCAAGTTCGAGTTGTAAGAATTTAATTTTTCAAGTTCAAGTTTGGCAAAAATGACCGAGTTCAGCGAGTTCGATTTCAAGTTCGAGTTCGCAGCCCTGGACTTTATAAGTCGCAATGGCATGAACAAATAAACGACATGCAGCTTTTCTTCTGGTAAAGCCATAACTTCAATTTACACGGATTGTGACTTCTTGAGCAACAAACTATATTTCGTAGTGACCTTTTATTTTTTTTTTTCAACAATTTAAATATGTTTCTAATGAACTCGAACAGCTTTATGCGAGTTCAAGTTTGAGTTCAGAAAGAAAAAATTTTCGAGTTCAAGTTCGGCAAAATGATCGAGTTCTTTTGAGTTCGCAGCCCTGGTTTAAAACAAACAGTGGCTCGTTCGTGTAACATAGCCTACAGTATAACTATTTCATCAAATTGCACACTTACGATAGGAAGCTTCGTTCTTTTGTGAATTCCTATTTTTTGTTTTAACTTTTATTCTTTGACCAATTACACCAAAATCTGAGATCTTGACGACGAATCGTCCATCAACCAAGCAGTTGGAAGGTTTTAAGTTTCCATGTGATCCAATGACACTTTCGTGGATGTATTGCATGCCTTTGACAATGTCAAAAATGAGGGAGTTTCTAAACAGGTCATTTGTTACCACAACTGTATCGGCTGTTACAAATATTTAACAGTTGTCTTACAGCGGGAATTAATAGGCTAATATTTTATCATTGATTGCAAATTCGAAGAAAACCATACGATTTTTTAAGAAAGTTTGCATTGTTGCCTTCTAACATTTTACTGAAATTCATATCAACAATGGACGAACATCAAAGTAAACACATCTCCACCATGAACGAAAAACTAGAAATGGCCATGCACTCCTATGGGTGTTTCCGCCATAACTTTGAAAATAGATTCTATGTTGTGCAAGCGGATTTTACCATATTGATACAACCGTTGAAGAGGTCTTAATACACCTTATAGGGCGCTTACCATTTTTTTTATTTCCACTTTTTACATTCATGGTGTAAATTAGCAAGTTAAAAATGGCCCAGCAGTGGCGTCAATTGGCGTGATATCTTTTGACGGCAAAGGGCAGATCTTGTTCTGACGTTACCAAAAAAATGCAAGTGATACCGTAGGTCTGTGGCTCATAGTAAGTATTCTTAACATGATATCAACCATAATGAAATGCTTCGATTACAGATAAATAGGTAAAAAATCTGTTCAAAACTATCAGAATTGCAGGGTGTACTTGTTTTGAAGTTATTATGTGGTTAAATATTACCCAACTCAATCAGTGACTGTTTCAGAACAACAAAAGGTAATAGGCTTAGTAGAATTTTCATGCAAGTGAAGAGGAAAATGCATGTTCTTCTTATCCCATAAGGTGTGTGGTTAGACCCGTGCTTCTCAACCGGGAACCACGTGGCTCCCTGAGGCAGGAATTGTAAATTGAAGGGGAGAAAATTTGTTTAGGGTAAGAATCGGGGAGGGAAAATGTAAAAATAAACATTGTACAATTTTGCGTAAAATACAGTCGGCCTCAAGGTGGATAATGAAAATATTGCCGCCCAAAAGTACATAGAATCGTTTGACTGCCGCTCCCAATATACATAGGCCGGTAGGCCACTCACAGTGCGTTATATTATTACGTAGGAGAGCAAAACAACCGCATTGCTGTTTAGGGAGTTGTTATTCCATTGTTTTATTTTTTCATCAATTGATTGATAAATTGCTCATGAAGTTGTGATCAGCAGCTCTAATCGGTTACAGCAGAACCGAAGTTAAAAAGAGGTAGGCCTCCTACACTGAAAAGCCCTATGTTTCAAACGTATTTCAGCGAGTCCATTCATATGGAGCAAGAAATTTTGCTTTAAAAATTATGCATCTTTTTTATTGACATTACAGGAGGTTTTGAAAATTTAGAATACTGAAAGGGAGGAATTGCAAAAAAAGTTAAGAAGCACTGGGTTAGACAATTAATACAAAAATTAAACAATGATTATCACATTATCGCACTTGAATACATCATCCCACTCTGTATCGCTTTCAAACAAATCTTGCAATGAGCCTCTACTGCAATACTCTGTCAGAATTGTGAAGTTTATTCCTTGGTGGTTTGCTCCATAAAATGTACAGATATGCTCATGATTAAGCATAAATATCTGAAAACAAAAATTGTTACTGAAAACTTAGTGCCACAAATGAATATTGTATATACTATACATGTCCTCTGGTTAGCATCTGGCCGTCTTCTGCATAACATATTCAACAGCAGTATTTCTTGTGGTACCATGTTTTATGTTGGTATTTTTTTACCCAAGTACGCTATGACCACCAAACAAAAGTGTTTTAAGTCGCTAGCGTAAGTGCAGCAAACCTTTTTTCATTCAAAGTAAAATTTTAACATCAACTTATTGCTGCTCCACGTGCGATTCATACGCTGACTTAGTCCTAAACATTTCTGGTGCTAGAAAATCTTCAAACGCATCGTCGTATCGGCTGGGTCACCAGCTGTTTATGATATTTGCGATAGTTTATTTCAGCTATTCATACTAAAGACACAATTATTAGAGTTGAAATGCATCAAAAAGTTTTGTATTTTCAATCAATAGTCACAAATAATCAAAAAATTGTGTATTTGCAATAGTTATTATTGCAACTATTTGAATGTTTACAGCATTTTGCAAGTTTAATGCTGAAAGTTACTATTTTCTCTATTTATTAACGTTCTTGTTTGATTTACAATTTAGTGCACATTTGGGACCATTCGCCGAACAAGCAAAAATTTTTCACTATTCACTTTGTATTGCTCTTGGTCTAACAGTTTTAGTAAATACTGACAAAAAAAATGTCGTAACTTTTGGAAACTGTTACAGTCTTTTTGAGTCTCTAAAACAGTTTTCGAAAACATGAAAACTGCCTTCGCAATAATGTTGTTTTGTCTAATTGTGAAAACTGAGTGCGTGCTGAACGTGACCTAGCTTCTCAACATATTAAAATTCTGATGTCATGTTTGATTAAGTTTTGAGATCAAGTTAGACAGAGAAAAGTGTTTGCGATGGTGAAAGTTAAGAATGAATTAATTATAGCTTCGATCATGTCAACTAGTGGCTGATAATGTCACTGTGTTAGTTCATAATTGTTTGCTGTTGGTAAACTTATGTGTCAAGACGTGCTTAAGTACCGAAAACTCTTAAAATCACTCTGGACTAAACAAAATTGTGCAAGTCATGCGATAACCTTGGATCGAACATAGGCCTAATTATAGTTGAGACTGATTAAAGAATTGTAGTACCAGTAATCCAGTATGCATTACTTTATTGCTAGATGCAGAGTAAGTATGCAAGCTTAAGTACCTTATTCTGCCTTTTTGCTTTACGTGTAGTCAAATATTAGCGTTTAGATTGTTTTCGTTTGTGCCCAACCATGAGATGAACATTATTGTCAAAACATTTTAAACCATTAATTTCAAACTAATTTTGGAACTCTTCATGAAAGTCATAGAGGTAAGCACAAAAATAATAATTAATGCAATTCTCACATACACCAAATGGAAAAAATGCGAAGTTTTAATATTTGCAGAGATGTAGCGACTGAATACAAAAAAGGCTCATCACTTGATTACACAGAAAAGTAGAAGCACAAAGTAGCTTTTGACATTCCTCACAAACAGCATAGTTCGAAAAAATTTTTGTTACCAGTAATTGTTACCGGTAATTGCCTTTGCGTAATGGCGTATCTCAAGTGTAGTTTTTATGTTATTATTGCAACATGGAATTCGGTAAGTCGTTGTTTAAGCGACAAAAAAAATCAATAATTAACGTGAAACCACAACACAATGGCGCAGCTGCACAAATTCTGTGTCGATTATTAGTCAAAGGTTTCACATCTTTCAATGCTAAAGGTCGTGCATTTCTAGTTATGAAAATATTCAAAACTTATGCATACCGTACTCAAAAGAAATGGTAATATCCGCTGTTAGGTAGGCTTTAAGTAAAAATAAGGTATCGCTCTCTCCGCAGCTTGTAGGTGTTGAGTAAAGAAATAAGCTATGGGCCAATGCGACATTGTACTTGCCTACCATCACTGATATAAGATTCCAGATGTAACAACTTGTCGACAATCTTTGTTATTACAAACAGTAGCGTATTTAAGGGAGGGGGGCATTGGACCATGCAGGGGGGTAGGATGAGGAATATGCATCCTCCACCAGCCATTTTTAAAAATGATTTTGATGTATACACTTTTTTCATAATTTCAAATCTCTTTCATAGCGATAAGCCTTACGCCTTGAGCACGCATAATCAAAAATGTGCGAACAAAATGCACCATATTTGGCGAAGCACTCAGAATTAGGGTCAAAAAATTTAAACAAAATTTGGCTGAAAATTATTCAAAACGCACTAAAATAGCCATTACAGCATGTAAATTTTAAAAAATTTTCCTGGGCAGTATGCCCCCGTACCTCCCTAGAGCCTTGCTTCTTTCTCAATCAGCTTCAAATTTGTTCTGCCAAAAAAATAATGCGTTTGAAAAAAAATGTAGAAATTATGGCCCCCCCCCCCTTTTAAAATTTCTCGCTGCGCCACTGATCATAAGCTTAACTAATTCTACAGTATCTCACAATTTTCTCGCAATTTCACTAATTCTACAATTGCAAAACTCGGTCACGCATAGTATGATTAAACTAATATGATTTGAGAAAATTTTTTGAGAAAGCGTATCTCCAATACATTTTCTTTTGTAATACTAAAAATTTTGACAAAAAATGCTGGTGAAACGAATTGCGCTGACTTGTGTTAGCGTAACGTGTTCTCATTCATTAAAATACTTGCTGTGCGTAAGTCGTCGAATATTACTTTTTACCTGATCGAGTCCACCAAGCTGGTTTCTTTCAAATGACATTTTTCTTGTTTCCATTCTTTTCACAGCAGCTAGTCTTCCTTTATAATAACATGTCTCAGTGTAGTAGTGTTTCCGCTTAGAAGATTTAGTATCAAATTCATCATCATCATCATCAGCTGGGAATATTTCAAGTTCGTCGTGGCTGCTCTGAATATACAGCATGAGGTGTACACTGTGCATGAGAAAAGATATCGGTAGATTTCTGTATTTGGAATTTGTGTTGGTTGAAAATATCGCTGTAAATTTGCACACTCAGTTTTTCTATCTTAAATCAGGGCTTTTTAAAGGAAAATTTGAAGTGCTCAAAATAAACCTGTAGAAACCCAAAATAAAGCAACAAATTATTTTTCCGCAAAACTTTTCGTTGATTCTACGGACCTATGTTCATTTTTAGAACTCCGAATCGGGTCTTCAGCGAATTTGCTGGAAGAGTTTGAATTTTAGTTTCATTTGAACTAGTGATTTCCAGCTTTTCCATATAAGCGGACCAACAAAAACTTGACAAAAAGGTCGCGGATCGGCAAAAAAACGCAATTCTCAAAGCATACACCGGGAATGTCATCGTATTTGGTAAACACAGCTACATTAAAGGCTCTACATTATTGAGTATTTCTGCGTTGGTAGCGCGTTTCTTTTCAACCCAAAAATTACAACAAAACTTCAGTCAGTTTAAACAATGTCGCTTTATGAAGGCACCGTAGCACGAAATCAAGGCAAGCGAAAAATTGCTGCTGTTTCGATGCAAGTCTAAAGGCAAACGAGTCATATCGGTACAATCAATATTTTGTTTTGTTCTGATGAAACCCAGAGATGAAAAAGTCGTCTCGCATGATTTGCCGAAAGAAAATAATTTGTTGACCGGCGGTTGAAAACCGCAAATTTCAACAATGAAGAGCGTGGGTTATCAGTTATCACTGCAATCACTTAGAAACAAGTTGAGAATGATTGCTAGCGAAAAAAAAATATTGGATGGTTCGAAAGAAGATATTATTCTAAAGACGAAACAAAAACTATCTGCCAAAGTATCTGCAGTTTCAGTTACTGGCTAAAGCATTTTTCCAAGTGAGATCCCAAATCAGCCCAAAACAGCTCGTGATGCGCTCACTACACCATATCACTACGATTAAACCTTTTGTTTTTCAAACATGTATTGCTACAATCTTTTGGACTTTCGTCTTTAAACCATGTTGAATGTGGTGAAAAAAGTTGGCTTAATTTAGGCTACTCACGAACATCCTTGCGTCAGCATTACGGAGTTTCATCATAGGTGAAGGACTTAGTTGAACGTTGTGATTCATGTCATCCATTTTCACCTTCCACATTTTTAAACGAACATTCTGTTCTTTCTTGTAAAGCCTGAAAAAAACGAAAACAAATTAGTCGTATTATGTGGAAGAAAAAATCTCATAGGCCACGTAAAGTTTAGTTTTATGTACTTATTTTCCACAGCACGTAAAAAAGTGATTATTAACCCTCTTTAAATTAGCACTTCTACTCCACACAAAAATTTTACACGATGTAGGCAGGACGGCAGGTATACCAATACCTCTAACATGCCCTCTATTGCATTTTACTGAATTTGTAGGATAGTAGTATTTTGTAAAAAGATATTATAACGGCGCAATTCAAAGAGATTCTCTTTGCGACTTGTTTGGTAAAAGTATATTTATTGAGATTGCTGCATATTAATTTTTTTCCTCGAATCCAAATTTTCCTGATGATAAAGTTGTTGCTTACGGCTTTCATTTATTTGCCGCTAATTTATAGCAAACAGTATACGTACAAACAAGTAGGCCTACTTGCTAAAAGTTGTAGCTGTACTTGAAGGTTAAGTGCTAGAAAAAATGTCAAATGCTTTTTATATTCCTTTGCCTAATGCATAGGCTGACTAACAATTTCTGAAAATTTTATCGAAATCCATGCGGTATTGAGGGAGATTTCGGACTTCAAACCCTTCATCGCAAATCCGGTTTAATTAACCGGAAAATGAAAATGACGTATTACTTGTACTAGCTGGAATGAAGATTGAATTGTAAAATGTAAACTAGTCGCGTAAAACAAACCATATTTCTGGTTTTACAAAACCTAAGCAGTTAAAAAGTGCCGAAAAAGGACTTAATATTTGCTTTCACTGAAAAGTTTAAACGATTACTGTAACCTTCAAACGATTACTGTTGGAACTATATTGTTGAATATTCTTGCTCGCAAAAACTTACCTGAAAAAGTACGCTGAAAGCCCGGACATAAAAACAGCAAGGACAGACAGAACTGCTATGGCAGCGTGAAGACCTAACAAAAATATAAAGTACACTAACTCGCAGACAGAAACAGCTTTGACAAAAACTCTCGAAAAGTGACCTTTGTTACTATATTAATTGATATTAGATACTTCTACTTCATAAGGCAGTGCCAAAAAATATACACGCTCTATTATGCTTAAAGTTAAGAAAAAACAAAAACTATTTGCTTAGAAGACAAAATGTACCGGTACACTGAAAACAAGAATAGTAAATTGTATGTTATAACAGACTTTCGCCGCCGCTGACTGTATTCGCTTTACACAGACAAGTAATGTTGTAAGTGTAAAGAATCTTCTTCTTTCGGCTTTTCCGTATTCGGGGTCGCCACTGCGCGAAAGTCTTCTCCATCAGGCTCAGTCAACTTCGTCTTCCTCCCTTGCTCCAACCATCTCCATGTCTTCTCTCACCAAATCCATCCATCTTCTCTTTGTTCTTCCTTTCTTTTTCCAGATATTGCCATTTCTATCATTCTTTGCCTAACATAAACTTCTTCTCTTCACGTGTCCACACCAATGTAACCTTGTGGCCCGAAATTTGTCTCCCAGCTTTGCAATTTGTGCCGTTCCTCTCACATACTAGTTCTTTATCTTGTCTTTTCTTGAAATACTCAATGCCCATCTCAGATCTCATCATTTTTAACTCTGCCACTTCCATCTTTCCCATCTGTTTTTCGGTCATCGCCACAGTTTCCATTCCATAAAGCATGACCGGTCAAATAACACTTTGATACATTATTACCTTTAACCTTTGCTGACAACTTTCTGTCACACACAGCTCCAGAAACCTTCTTCCAACTTATCCAATCTGCTCGGATCCTTCTCTTTACTTCTTCCTCGCATCTTCCATCACTACTGATCTTTGAACGAAGATATTTGAAGTTTTTTATTCTCTTTACATCCCCTTGCAATTTCAACTCTTCTCCAACGTCTGTACCTCCAACTTTTAAATATTCGGTCTTGCTCCGGCTCACTTTCAGGCTTCTTCTCTCCGATGCATTTCTCCAAATCTGCAGGTCCTCCTCTAGCTCTCTATCATTCTGTCTGGACAGTGCTATGTCATCTGCAAGCATCATATCCCATCGCGCTTCCTTCCTGATGTCTTCTGTCAGTTTGTCCATAATGATTGCAAAAGAATGGGCTAAGAACTGAGCGTTGGTGAAATCAAACCCCTACCTTAAATTCCTCTGTCAGTCCTGGTGTACATCTTACTGTTGTTGTCGCTCCATCATACATATCCTTGATTACCCTTACGTAGCATCCCGATGTTTCAACTAGCCGCAAACATTCCCACATTTCCTCTCTAGATATTCTATCATATGCTTTCTCCAAATCAATAAAGATACAATGCATTGCCTTTTGGCCCTCACTCCATTTTTCCATCAGCATTCTCAAACAAACAATTGCATCAGTCATATTTCTTCCTGGCATGAACCCAAACTGTTGTTCAGCAATTGTCACCTCATTTCTAATCCTTGAATCTATTACACTCTCCTTCAGTTTCACAATATGACTCATCAACTTGATCCCTCGGTAATTTCCACACTCCTTGACGTCCCCTTTCTTCTTTCACAACAGCACAAGCACGCTCCTCTTCCATTCATTTGGCATCTATTCTCCTCGCAAGAGTCTGTTAAACAAGTTTTAGAAACTGCACACTTTTAGTCCTTAGAACTATCCACACTTCCACTGGAATGTTGTCAGGACCTTGAGCTTTTCCTTCTTCAAAACATTTCTGATTTCTTCCACGGAGATATTACCAACACCCTCTCTCTCTTTTCTGTTCTTATCTTCCTTCTTTCTCTAGGGTTTGGATAAGTAACTGTTCGAAATACTCCTTCCACCTCTGTTTTACTTTCATTTCTTCCAACAAAATTTCCCCATAATTACTTTTGATTACTTTCACTTGGTGTACATCCTTGCTTTGTCTGTCTCTTTGCTTTGCTATCTTGAACAACTCGTTCTGCCCATCCCTTTTTTCCAATCTTTCGTACATTTTTTTGTACTCCTTGTTCCTTGCCTTTGCCATTTCTCTTTTAGCTTTTTTTCTCGCTGTCTTATAAGCCAACTTGCTTACGCCATTTCTGTTGGTATCCCATACTTTTTTAGCTTTTCTCTTATTGTTCAACTTCTCCTGGACTTCCTGATTCCACCACCACGTCTCCTATTTATTTGAGGTGTTAGCCTTTCCCGATGTTTCACCAAGTTTCTTTCTAGCAATGCTCCGCATCTTGTCGGCTACTTTTTGCCAATCTTGTTGTCCTCCAAGTATTCTGCTTTCTATCACTTCAGTTTTGTATTTGCTTTTCACATTTGAGTCTTTCAGCTTCCACCATTTTATTTTCTTCACTGCTTTTGGTGCTCTCCTCAATGTAGTCCAAACAATCATTGTGCTGACTATCACTCTGTGCTGTGTCACTACACATTCCCCAACAGCAATCTTTGTATCCACTACCTCCTTGATTCTTCGTCTTCTCTCTATAACATAATCCACCTGTGTTAGGGTTAGCATGTTTTTACTATGCAAAAGGAGAACAAGTTCTTTGAGGGTCATCGTATCCGCAGATTTTCATTTTTCTGATCAAAAACAAGCGAAGACCGAAAAAAGAAAAAGGTCATTAATTCCACAGATGTCCAGTTTTCTACTCAAAAACAAGTGAAGACCAAAAAAAAAGGTCGTCACGTCCGCGGGCTGTAGTTTGCACTATAACTTTCCAAAATTTTTCGTGGAAGAATGATTTGGCATGTTTTCACTGTTCATGATGCCGAAATGGAGGACATTTGTCCATTTTTTGGCGTCCTCGTAGGATAATTTTTTTTTTTGGTCAAAAAGGAGGACATTTCCTCCAAAAAGAGGATGTATGGTAACCCTAACCTGTGTACTGCGGCCGCCACTAGTGTAATTGATCTTATGTGCCTGTTTCTTTACGAAGAAGGTATTAGCTACATTACACTATTTACTAGTTTGGTGTATCGGTTAAGAGCGTCCGCTTGGTAGCCGGGAGACTGGGGTTTTATTTCCGGTCGGGTCACACTAAAGACTTTAAAAATAGTATTTGCAGCTTTCGCGTCAGGCGCTCGGCACAAGCGGAAGTGCGAAGGGTTTTATGTATGAGTTGTTCGTCATGTATGTCCCTTAACAGCGTTAACTCATTCGTAATTAAAAATTGTAATGGGCGGAAAATTGAAAATGACCTAAACAATGTGTGCTTGCACCCGCTGCACGCACCTTTACCTTTTACATTACACTGTAAGTGTTACATTACACAGTTTCGTTACACTGTAAGTGTAACGTAAGGACTAACGATATACATTATTCTTTACCAGTTGTATGTGGAAGATTGGGCTATTCTTTATTTACATATTTACTAAATTACATTACCACGAACGTTTTCAGCACAACTTTTGGCCCTCTTCAGGTATATCTAAATTAGTTAAGTAACTTTAAGTATTAACAAAACTGACTGAAAAGAAATTATTAGTAAACTCAAGCTGAGAACATTACTAGGCCAGGCTAACTCGTCTAAGAGGTGCTGATAAATTGATGCGGTGCATGGATCGAATAGAGATATTATGACGGAAAAATAGGGAGCAATTGTTACGCAACATAAAATATTTTCGGAATGAACAAATACGAAGAAATTATAGTGAATTAATTCAATTTGCAAAATTTAAAACACTTGTAACAAAAAAGATGCACCACTGGCGTAAAGTTGACGATTGAGACCGGGTGAATGTTTCTTTATCAACAGAGCTTCATGAATCTTAGTGTCATAATCTGAACGGCATTTTCGGATAATTTTGAAAGAGTCAATTCCAATTTTCGTTTTTGAGCAGAAGTTGCATGCTGCGATGTGGTCTTTTATTGAACTTTTTTGCTTGCTATTCAAGTTGAGGTGCTCTCTAACTCTTGTGCTCAGATGTCGTGAGGACATACCAATGTATGTAAGGTTCGTATCACACGAACAAGTGAATTTATAGACCACATTTGAGCACAGAGCGAGAGGGGTGCACGATTTCAGTTGGAAATAAGAGTTGATTTTAAATGATTTGAATATGGGATTAATTTTAACATCTTGATGTAATTGCTTATTGATGATTTTGGAAAATCGTTTGACGAATCTTTGAGAAGCTTTACCCAAATACGGAAGACTAATTGGATATTCATATGCAGACTGGAAGGTTGAGTAGAATTGGAAGATTGGTTCTTGTCAGACTTCAAGCATTGTTGCAGAATTTTATCAAAAAACCTACCAGGATAATCGTTAGCTTTGAACATAGTTTTGAGCTTTTCAATTTCTTGTTCGAATAAGGAGATGTTAGAGCAGATGAGTTTGGCTCGGTTTAGGAAGCATAGGATCAAACCTGATTTCCACTTTAGTGGGCAAAACGCGTTGAAATTAAGCAAAAGGTTTGTATGTGTCGGTTTTCTCCAAACCCATGCGTCCAAACCAGAATCATTTAACTTTATTTCGACATCGAGAAAAGGAATGGTTTCAGCAGCGTGCTCTGCAGTGAATTTAATATTTTTGTGCTGGGAATTTAACAAATCAAGAAAGCTGGTGCAGGATTTATCGTCGGGAAAAACGGCAAAAATATCACCAACATATCGCAAGTACAATTTGGGAAGGAAGTGAAGACCTGAACTGAGTACTTTGTTTTCCATGTGAGCTAAAAAGAAATTCGCAATGGTCGGTCCCAAGGGAGAGCCCATACTGACCCCATCATGTTCTCTCCCTTGGGACCGACCATTGCGAATTTCTTTTTAGCTCACATGGAAAACAAAGTACTCAGTTCAGGTCTTCACTTCCTTCCCAAATTGTATTTGCGATATGTTGGTGATATTT
>OZ023232.1:13162097-13514078 GCA_964006365.1 Trididemnum miniatum | reverse complement strand
AACATCATCATAGTGCTACTTGGTAAACAAGTTATGTGCTAGAATACGATGACTAAACGCCATAGAGATCCCCGTTTGTTTCTGCTGGGATCTGTTTCAACTCAAGACGACATCCACATTGTTACAAGCAAACTACCAACCAACAAGCAGTATTACTAGCATTCGTTCCCAAAAAAGAATAATTCAACCGAACTAAAAATAAAAAGCCGATGTTCAAAGCTGCCATGTCAATCACAGCTGAACAGATTTTGCCAATTTATGCCAGAGCAAGAATTTCGACAAAACAAGCAAAAATGACTGCACAAGATATAGTGCAACATTATAGGAGTATGCAAAATTTGATAAAAATTAAAGAAAAAAGAAAAATTGGGAGAGCCAAAAAAGGATTGAAGCATTCAAGAAACGTTTGCGAGAGACCATGACCTGCTGGCCGAAAGATGTATGGAGCAGGTTATTCAACACAGGATACAAAGCATTTCTTTTATCAATGCAGAATGATCGCACTGCATCTATAGCTGGAAAGGATATTAAAACGCACAAATAGGAAATGAGACAACTTAAAAAAAAGAAGCTCAGGTGAGACTTGAACAAGCAGAAGAAATGAGAAAAAAATGACAAAGCAACAGTTGCAATGCTTGCCAATAGTTCTGACGATCAACTTTTATCCCAATCATCTGCACCAGAAGGTGCAGATGATTGTGATGAAAAGGCTTTTTGCTTTGGGTTTGGTTGAATTCTTCTTTTTTAGCAATGAATGCTGGTAATACTTGCTTGTTGGTTGGTAGTTCGCATGTAACAATGTGGAGGTATCCATCTATATTGTGGATTGTAACCATCTGATATAAGAGCTCTGCAATCAAGATCTGCTTTTGTGATTAAGTTGAAAAAGCATCTATCTCAATGAGTCTACGTTTTTTGTCATCGCTACAACTTTCCCACAGAACATTCGATTGACAAACTTGTGAATGCATAGCCTATAAGTGCTTGTAAACGCTGCATTGGTTATCGGTTGCTTTCATGCCAATTTATAAAGATAACGCAAAATTGTAAATAAATGTACATAAGTTCTGTACATATGTTTTATTTACTTTTTTTTTTTATTTTTTATGTCTCCCCTTTCGTTATTTGTGAAACATGTTTAGCCTATGTTTTGAGGTTTTATGGCCAATCAGACAGATACCGACACTCTCTCCTGTGAATTTTAAATTCATACCGCATGTTTTAAACCTACGGGTTTTGCCATTTCCCTGATAATGTGTTTGCTATTCATTTTGTTTACCTTGCCATTTATTTTGTGCTTAAAATGCATTATCGAATAAATAAATAAATGTCGTCTTGAGTTGAAACAGATCCCAGCAGAAACAAACGGGGATCTCTATGGCTTTTAGTCATCGTATTCTAGCACATAACTTGTTTACCAAGTAGCACTATGATGATGTTTTAACTTTTAACTCATCAGTAGGCCTATTGCACACACCAGCATGTAATCTTATGCAAACCAAACACAAAATTAAAAAAACTAAGATACTTCTAGTCCACCCATGAGCTAGATTACTGGTACTGTATTAACATGTAACCAAAGGAATGTTGGTATCTGATTTCGCTCTGTATCATTATGAGGTAGCTTAAATAGATGGAGTAATAATATTGCATACCCATCAAAACTTGACTATGAAACATAATTAACGCAATAACTCGAAAACTTAGCACAATAGCCATATAGTTACTCTGTAAGTTAAATAGAAATTTGATGTTTCTGAGTCATTTGAGCCATCAACCAACTTTTTAGCAAAGGTGGTTCAGGAGATAGAAAACTTGCCAGCATCGATAGGCCCGTCGTCATGGAAGTGAAAAGCAGAACACCTAAACAATGTTCAAGTTTTCTAAAACTTCATATTTGGAGTTTTTTCTGGACTGGTCACCATATATCAAAAGTAATTTTGTTTTTGACCACATGAGGGCGTTTGCAACGTCCTATTGCATATTTTTCTTCCTATCACGAAAAAGCGATCAATGCGTTATACGAGCTCGCTTAGGAGTTGCCAGCTATCTGCCTACCACACCAAGATGGGGGAACCCCGCTAAGTGTCTTTCCCAACAGCACAACAAGTAAGCTTGCCGGCTTGTTCTCCACTCTGTCTCCTTAATGCTGAGCGTCAAGCAAAAAAGCTGTGAATACCAATTTTAAAGTCATTGGTTTGACCCGACTTGGAATCAAACCCAAGTCTACAGCTCACGAGGCGGACGCTCTTACCACTCAGCCATCTACCACTTGACCATTTGTCAAAAAATGGCGAACGAATCAAGTATGACGTCACTAATTGGAGTGCATCGGTTCAACGTAAGATTGTTGACATATCATCATCACTCATGTTATGTAAACTTACACTTTAGTCAGGCATTTATATATTTAGTGAATCAATAGCGAAGGGCGTAATGTCGATTTAGCCACACAATACGTATGCTCTTAACGTACTTGAAAATTATGATTAATTGCTTTACATTATTTTTGTATATCATATTAGATAAATAAAAATTTATCGTGGATACACTGCAGGTCTACATCGTTTCAAGTTTCATAAAACTAAAATTAATGGTGATTAATTAAATTACTCGCACTCCTCTCAATTAGGCCAATCGGTACCTATTTTTTTTTGCATATAATGTTCTTGCCATATCTCAACAAAGCTTGTGTCCGTTTTTTCAACGGTATGCTTTGCTACAACAAATTTTGAAAGTGACCATCAAACGTTTATTTTTTGCTACCCAATGAAAGAAAAATTCAAAATGTTCGTAAAAAAACAGCGCTTATAATAAACTCGTAGACGACAATATGATATTCATGTTTTTAAGCATAGCTTATTTTTACTGACATCTTAACTTTTAGCTTTCTGCGTCATCATAAAATGCCACCTTAAATTTACTATAGATTAAACTGATTTACCTTGTAAAGTTACGAGTATAAAGTGATGAAACAGGACAGCACTTTTTAATTTCTTGTCACTTGAGTTGCAACATTATTGATATGGCGATGCACAAAATTGCAGATTGTCAAAATTTTGGGTTGGCTATGTTCTAAAATAATGATTGTGTGTTTTTGACAGCGAGGTCACTATATTGTGGCTGTATTTGATTTCATGAAACGGTGGCACAAAACATTTAAAATATTTACCTGCGTAGTTGCATTCCAAAGGATTGTGAGTATTAGAATCTGTCACATTAACAAGGAGATCCATGAGGTAGAAAAATATAAATGTTAGCAAAATATTTAGACACTTACAATTACAACTTTAAAATGGTAACTAACACCTATGTTACAAAAGCACGTGAATTTTGGAGGGTACATTTTTTTTGCATAAGTTTATAGCCTATACCTAAGTCAAACTTTCTACTTCGAAGTAGACCTAATGTACTGGGCCGGTTTTAAGCCGATTTGACCGATTTTATCAAATTGGGTTTCGCGCCTTGAAGGGGCACCGCGCTATTGGGGAACCTTTTCTATATCATGAGGTACAAAATAACATGAAGAGCCATAAGTTGAACCCGTTTATTTCTGCTAATTCGATAAAAAAAAATCGGCTACTCGGTTGCTGTTAAGACAAATAGACAGGTCTATGCCAGGTAAGAACTAGCCGATTTTGGGGTCAACCTTTTCTCACCTGATTTGACTACTATGGGTCACACACTTCAAAAAACAAAATGCGTGGGGGCCACCTCGATTTGGGCCTCGAATTCAAATTGACGGCCAAATTCAAAATTGGCGGCCTAATTGCAAAAAATCGTCTTTAAACGGTACATACTTGTTCGTTTTCACTTCTTCCTCGCTTGTTCTTGGTTTTGTTTGGTTTTATTATCGTTTTGTGGAATGAGTAACTAATTGGGAATCTAAAATCCACTATGGCGGCCATTTACTGTCTCATGTTTGCCTCAAATTGGGGGATTTTTATATCTCGCGTTCTAGTTGGCCTACGACAATAATTTTTGTGTCCACCCATAGGTTTTCGAGATCAAGGAATTCATTTTTTAGGTCTCGTCACCGTTTCAAGTCAAAAAATTGCTTTGCTATATGATTTTTCGGGCAATTGAGACTTTGACTATCGGTTGATAAACCAGCGAAAATGGCAAAAACGGCTTTATAGGGCCCGGAGGCATGCTTACCCGGAATTTTTTTAAAAATTTTTATGAGGTAATAGCAATTTTAGAGCTTTTTGAAAAACTTTTAAGGCTGATTTTGTTTGTTTTTCGCCTTAAATTCGACTTCTTCACCATCACTAAATAGTAAATACGAAGCATTTTCGTTGGCACATAATAAGCATAATTTTATGCCTATTTGCAGAAGTTCCATTATTTGCAAAAAATGTATTCGCAAATTATTGCTTTTTGGTATAACTTTCAAGATATTACCATAACGCTTGTCTGAAATTTGTAATTGCCAAATTTGCCTTTCTGAATGTTAAAAGTAAAACAATAAAAGCATCCCCTTTATCTTGCTTTTTTTATAAGATATTGCAAGTAGTAAATGTTTATCTTTTTTTTGATTTGAATGTATGTTGTTTTTTTTAATAAAATGTCAACACCCATACATTTTGCTGTGAAGAGTAGGGGCCCCGCTATCAGATTTCTAATTGGGCCCCGCAGTTTCTAGCACCGGCCTTGCTAACGTACGTATATCTTTAAAAAGGTAGTTTAATCAAATTTGATTGCTTAAGAAATTTAATAAATACTGGATATATTAAATTCTACTTACCGGAGCAGGCTAAATTGTTTATAGGCCTACTGCAGTTTTAAAGTTAAAAATTAATTACGCTGATGAAGCATCACAGTGTGGAGCACCGACGAAAAGAATGAGACTAATAACGATTATCACTAACCGACCAAAACTTGTAAAATTTATACCTCATGGTCTAACGCTTTCCTTTATAGCTTCACAAATTTTGTCTAGTATCTGTATCTTCAACTTTTATTAAAACCATGTTCTTATGCCGCATAATTGTCGCAACCAATATAGTCTATTGTTCAAAAGCAAAGCCATGCAGTGTGCCACTAGAGTCTGCTGCACTGCAGGTCTCGTCTGAGAAGCGATGGCCATGATATTATCACTCCAATGCCACAATTCTGAAAAACTTTGTCAGAGAGTCACTTAAATCATGTTATATTTGATATTTCTGAAATGGTAGCAGTAAGTGCAGTACGCCGCCCAATGACTGACACTATACTTGCGTCATGTTCATGTTGTGAAAAGAGAGCATCTACAGTACAAAGACCAACTCCACTTCTAACTGGTAAGTTGGAGTTTGGGTGGATTCGGACTTTAAGTTTTGAGGCTGGACTTTCATTTTTGAATTCGGTCTGGTTCAGTTTGATATGGCGTCCTTTTGCAACTCTATGCTCATCTCCTCACACCTCCCTTAAAATAATACTGCAATTCTCTCAAATCTTTCAAGATTTTGTGCTACTTTGCATACGCTTTTTGGCGGAAAAGCAATACAGTTTTTATAACTAAAATTGACAGAACCTTTTGATGCTTGGGTGTTATCCTTTATTTCTGATTTTGTTTCCCTGACTTTTATAAAATGGGTGCTTTTGTTTGACATCTTGTCATATTACAAGTGACGTTCAGAGACTCGTCGTGTTTTCGAAATTTACATTCTTGGATCATAAATCTTCTATGTAGCAAAATTAATGTCAAGGGCTTGACATGTTTCGTTTACTCACTTTCATTTGGCAAGGTTTATCGAAAAGTGTTTGTACCTGTTTACATAGTGCCTTATCAGCTACTGTCCTGTTAACGTTCTTCATATATCGAAAGTTATGTTTGTGTAAGCCAGAGTGGAAGCCAAACTGTGTAACAAGAAGCTACAATCATCACCTACAGTACAAGTGCTTTACTAAATGACGCAAACCAGAAAGTTTTCATGTTCATGTTCCAGCCTCGTTGAGCAGACGTGAACAGCTGCTTATAAATAGTATTGAAATGGTGTTCACGCTGCCAAGTTTGTTTAATTTGTAGTACGCAAGGGCGGACGCAGGATTTTTCAGTGGGAAGGGGGGTAAGTGACGTCACATCGCGATGACGTAAAGATACTACAATTGCAGTAGTTTATAGGTATGAAAGTGCATCGGATTGTAATGTTTCTAGTCTACTGTAAATTATTACGCAATGGGAACAACCCAGATATTTCATTCATGCTTTTGCTTGATGCTTTGCGCTTTATTTAAGGAGAGAAAAGGTTTCTGAGAAACTCAAGCTATCAAGCCGTGGTTAAAAAATTTACGGAAAAGACTTTCGTTGACCTCATTTTGGGGCCATAGGAAAGCTAACTGACTTAAGTGACTAGTTTTTGCAACGTCACAAACAAGGGGTAGCCAGGGGGTAAAACAGACAATTGCTTCCCTCCAAAAATATTTTTTCAAGAACCAGCATTGACATAAACAACGCATATTATAAACCTTGATATAAGCATTTAACATGCACTCACTACGAAGTGGGCAATTTCTTCCATAACTGTCTTGAAAAGTGAAGATAGTGGAGCATGAGAAAAAACTGCCTTATACCACCAAAACATTTTTAAACTAAACTAAATCACGCGCGAGAAAAATTCCTAATCATGAAGGTTAAAAACAGTTATCTAAGAATTTTTCGCCCAAATCACAGCGTCGATATCATCAGATACTCTCAAACACATAATTGAGGTGTCTGAAAAACGGAGCACTCCAGCTGCTGAGATAATTATAATACGTAAAAACAAATTTGCCTACCCCCTCTCCCCGTTTCACCTCTGGGCCTCTTCAAATCTTTCGTTGGTCTGGTCTTCCTTGGCATTATTTTTATTTTATTTTTACTAGGCTACTTAGGGCAGTGTCAATTTAGATTTTTATATTTCAATAATTTTTTAACAAACCGGCCGGTTATAGCGCAGTAGTAATGATATCGCTATCGATGTGGAAGGTGTGGGGTTCAATTTCCAGGCCGGTCAAATCGGACACAGTGTCGCTAACGGCTCGCCACCGCTGACATCACAACACGCCTCCAGCTTTAACAGTGTCTATTGACCTTGTCCAGGCTTGTATTTTTACTCTCTAAGTCTGTCATATTGGTTCAAGCGCAACGCACCAAAAACTTCGACAACCGGTATTATTGCATCACAATGAAAGTTTCTCGTGACAATATTTAGCAAGTTGAATAACACAGACAAGCATGATAGCAATTTCGGCAGTACCTTTTTGAAATAAGGCGGATCGTTCCAAAAAGAGAGGTTTTCATTTTTTTCAATCTTCAATGGGGGGGGGGGTTGACCCCCAACCCACTCCCTCCTCCCCCCTCCCTTCCGTGCATACGCCACTGTTGGTACGTGCTTTACTGCCCACTAAAAAAAAGCTTTCAACAAAGACAAAGTCAATAATGCTTTTGTAAGCAAAGCACAAAGCATTAACTTTTATTTTCTGTTTTATTTACTGCGGTATCATAATTATATTTCAAGCACTGTATTACGTAGCCATTTATTTTAAAAAATCTTCATTATACTTGCGATATTTCGCCAAAGTGTGTAGCGAGTGGCAGTGCCCATCTCCACGGCTTAGCGCCCAGGGCAACACAGGTCCGAAGAAACGTCGCCAGCAGTGGCGTGCCGTTGGCGACACTGAGCCCGATTTGACCTTCCGACTTCTGACTTTCAATCTTTATGATCAAGTTTGAATGTCATGCAGCCCAAACCCAATTTTATTACAATGTTAAACAGTCATTAAATGAAAAAAATCCACTGGTTTCAACACACGAAAATTGACACGTAAAAGGAGTAGCCTAACTGCTGATTTTTTTTATCATTTCATAACAAAAAATCAAGATTAAAGCGTTAACACACTTGTGCAATCCAGACATCGATTCCTAACAGTCGGATAGTTTGCTATTGTTGTTATAACCTGAGTTTGCTGCTCATCATATTGCGCAACAATAAACAAGCTCTTTTGGGCACCACCAATTAGGCTCTTAGTTAGGGCTATTGTGTATTAAAGCAGTTATGCTCATCTCTTTAGATACAAATTTGTGTCGGTCCTAATGTAAATACCCTTAAAAATTGAAAGTACACTGTTCGACGATTACCATCCGAAACATGGCCTATGATAAGGAGGGAATGGGGGGCGAATGACTCCGGCAGTGGCGTAGCCACGGGGGGGGTTGGGGGTAAAACTTCCCCATTGAGCCTCAAATGACGTCATACTTACTTCTTTTTCTGATATTTATTTGAAAGTGCTAGATACTTTGTCATGGATAATCTGGCTTTGTAATTGTCATAATAACAAGAATTACGTAGCGCTGTTTCATGAATCTTGTGCCGCTCCTGTACACGCAACTGCGCTCGGCCCCTCAGACCTTTCGCAGAAAAAAGGTTCAACGATTTTAAGCAAAAATGATCTACGTGCTGTCGCTAAAAAAGGAACTAAACCACTAACATTTGAATATCGTTTTACCAGTTCCACCAGAAAGCATTCCTTTGATTTCTTTACAACAATCGTGCTTTATAACTGCCTTCAGTGTTTTTGGTTTAAAACATCTTTCCTAAAATTTGAGCCATTTTTGTTATTCTACAACCAGAGGGGGATGTGGGGTATGCTGCGAATGCATGCACCCCCACCAGCCATTTTCAACAATGTTTTGGATGAAAAAATTTAAATAATTTCGAACCTCTTCATAACAACATGCCGTAGTCGCCTTAGGCACGCATAATCGTAACTGTGCGGACAAAATGCATCATTGGTGAAGCACTCAAAGTTTGCAGCTAAAAATGTGGTCAACTTTCCTCAAATATTGTTTAAAAAGCACTAAAATGGCCATTGCAGTATGCAAATTTTCAAAACTTTTCTGGGGTAGCATGCACACGGACCCCCCTAGAGTCGTTTTTGGTACTTAAGTTGCTTAAAATAAACTCAGCCGCAAAAAACTGCGCTTGAAAAAGTGACGAAAATTGGTGCCTCCTCCCTGAAAAAAAATTTTGAATACGCCCCTGACATGAAACATTTTCAAAAGGCTTATTTACGCCAGTTTCCGGGTCTAAACGTCTGTCTAAACGTCTTTGTATTTAGTTAAAATTCAACCTAATTCAAAATTACACCTCCCCCATCATAACTTTCTGGATCCGCTCCTGTATACAACGTATGGTCAAGAGTGACGTCATTCTCAAAATCCCTCCCATTGCAAAATCCTGGCTACGCTAGTGGACTCCGAGGCCAGGGGCCAATAAAAGACTTTAACATTTTTGTAAGGTGATATAGGCTATTACGCTTACTTTAACTCCACATCAAAATAGGGTTCTAGCTTTCATGTGGGCCCTAGACCTGGATCATATGGGCCATTGGAAAATATGGGCCCATGATCAGGATCGAATGAAATAGACCCGAATAGCATTTTTTGCAAGATGCAATTTGAAATACCAAATGACAAAAACCGTTGCCCATGCATTGTACTGTGAGTGTACGTACTGCTCCTGTGGTTCCCGTTCTTCCAATAATTATACATAATTTTTTACCGTGGCTTAAAAAGATGCGGTGTGGGATATATTTTTACCAAATTTGCATTAATTTTGCTCTAGAAACCTAGGCCTTTGCTCATTCTGAATTTGAATTGCCTCTGTTTTCGATATTTCCCAATATCCCAACTGTTGATGTTTGCGCTTATTTATCTGCTGATTGATGGGCCTGCAAAGAATGACGCAAGATATATAGGCAATGAGGAGATGGTTAAAACCTTTACAGGAACGAGTAAACGCTTGAAACCAAACGAGAAAAAATTAATTCAAACGAGGAAGATACGAAACAGGATGTCATATTTTTTGGATTTTGATGCTGCTTTAATATAGGCCTAGCAAGTTTTCGAGTTTTTTTTTTTGCCAATTAAACACTCACGATTTTAATACTGCTGCTGGCTCCATGCTGGCAGTGATGTTGTAACCCTCCAACAAGTGCTTCGCCTCTTACACCTCATATACACGTTGCATATGTCAACCGTAAAAGCTTTCAAAAAAAGTGAAATAAAACTTTTGTCTGTGGAGAGGGGGCCCATTACAACAATAGCCCCGGACCCACGTCCATCAACCAGCTCTCGGAGCCGCTGGTGCAAGCTCTCCCTTCAGTACCTCAGGTCTTTGGAGCTGGTGTATTACTGCATTTGCTTTATCGATGCGTACATGCAGTTTCATTACTTATGAAAGAGAACACAAAGTACAGAGTTTGAGCAGATCATTTGTACCGGGTTCGATTCGCAACGGAGCCAATCGCATTTGACATGTTCTGAAAGGCTGCAGCACTGACTCGACAAGCTCAAGCTCATTTAGCAATCTACCTCAATGTTTTAGTTTTTCTGTTCAATTTAATTTTTCCTTTCTGTTCAATTTTCAAAATTGCGCTCAAATCATGGGGTACAGACAGTTTCCTTATTAATTTTTGGAAAGTGCACATTTCAAAAATAACAGTTAAAACACGTGCTTGACTAATTATGCAGAAACTACTACTAATATTAGCATTTTTAATGACAATTTTTGTAATAAAGTTCTGATTTTTATCTCAAATTTAGAAATTAAAGTGTTTATTGTTTACTAACCAGCAATATCAATTGGTGCTGTTCAAATCAGCTACGTCACTGCTGCATCACCAACAGTGTTGCAATATATCAACAATTATATGCCTTTATTGCAAAAACATCTTGCGCAAACAAATCCCAGTTTTGAGTTCGAAAAGTTGTAGTGTAAATGGGGATAAGGATAAACTCTTTAATATGAAATAGAAAAAATGGAGTAAGTGATTTTAAAAACAGCATTTAATTTAAAAAATCAGCCTTTTTGGTTGGTTTATTTTGGGGGTGCTGCAGCTCCTGCGCAGGAGCCACCGCCACTGGACATAGGTCACACTCAGCCCTTCACACTTACCGCTTCTGCCGAGCGTCAGGCAGGGAAGCAGAGTCTTTGGTGTGACCCGAAAAGAAATGAAACGCAGTAAACGAACACTTCTAGTCCGAATACGCGCTTATGCAGCGAGTAAAGGTCGATTTACACAGTATCCGTTTTTGCGCGTTTTGACGCGTTTTGACGCAATCCGTCAGACGCAGCGTTATTTGGATCCGTTTTTTGATATACACAGTATCCGTCAAAGCGTTTTTTTGCAAACGCACGACAAAACGCTCCGTCAATTTTAGTGCGATTTCGAGTAGAGCCGAGTTCTACTTTTGCGACAAATTACGTGCGTCAATTGAGAAACTGGATGGCTGGTCTAGCAGTATTGTATTTAGGTAAACTTTGCTGGGCTGTGGACAGCGTCTTTAGTTCAACCTAGAGTTGAATTTGCAGTTTAGTAATCTATTCTAGACATGTTATAAGCATTTTAGGACTTGTATAATCATGTTTTGAAGAAAGTGTGCCAATGGCTGATTACCGATACTGGTTAGTGGTTACTGGTTAGTACCAATATATAGTTAGGGGTAACGTCTAGTGTCTTTATCAGCCCCCAGGTTCGGTTAGGGTTAGGTTTGGTTAGGATTAAGTTTGGTTAGGGTTAACTTTGGTTAAGGTTCGATTCAGTTACAACCCTAACTGAACCTAATCCTAACCAAATGTAACCAGCTAACCCTAACCAAATCTGGGGGCTGATATTAGACGTTATCCTATGGGTAGTATATAGACTACTGGTACGTCCGGTAGTCTATCATATTGTATGTACCGGGTACTGTATGGAAGGTTTTGAAAAATTTTTTATTTGCCAATGATAGCCTAGTCTACTGAGGAATCTACCGATGCTGGTACATTTTTCCAACTTGCAGACAGTGCTGGTGTAGAAAATCTAAATTTAAACCTGCCCGTATTCACTACATAATTCATAACTTAAAATAGGCCTAGGCTTTTCAACTATTGTGATTTAAGATTGCTGTTTAGCTACGATACCAGTAGTTTTTTTTTTAAATCCCCAGGCTTGAAACATTTTGGGTGCGACCCTGCATGTGGTACCAGTAGCCGGGTCTTGTCTAGAGTAAGCCATTCGCGTCTAGAATAACTCATTCGTGTTAGGCAACGAAAGACACAGACGGCTTAATCTAGATGAGACCCCCAGTAGCCTACACAGCATATCAATGTAACTAGTGATAGTGATGAACTGGTACTGGCGCTGAAAAATTTTACATGTTATCTTAGCCATCTGATATAAATTATCTGTTATATATTATTTATCTATTTCTTTTGTCTTTCTTCGATATGTTTCTGTACAGTATCTTTTTGCTCAATTTTCTATGGAAGCCTCTATTTCACCAGAAAAAGGTTATTCAACTACGATTTTCAAACTATGGTAACCGGAAAATTTACCATATTTGGGCGTAACTTGTGATTACTGTAGTTTGAGTTTTGCAGTAGCGGAACCATATTTCCCATCACTTGAAACTTGTACATGCAACATCGTAATAGACGGTTCTTTTCGGTTATCGACCCCAACTCCCCCAACTTCAAACCCCCGACCTGACCCCTCGTGACCCAAACCCCTTGACCCTAACCCCCTGACCCACCCACCCCAACAACCCTAGCTCCAAGCTACTCAACAGTTTCCTTATTTCATTGTCAAACTACCATTCCCATGCTTTTGATTCGCCTACTTGCTTTATCAAACTACCATAACCATGCTTTCGTTTCCCCTACTTTGATTTTCAATCTTCAGGAACTGCATTCGGTGCCCCTGTTTTGACTTTCAAACTTCGGGAACCATTTTCCGGTTGCTCTATTGCAAAAATCATGGTTCGGTAACCGGAAAACGGTTCCCGAAGTTTGAAAATCAAAGTAGGGAAGCCGAATTCCAACGAAATGAACACTTCCATTTTCTATTAGCTATATTCACCTGATGAGCTCATAATGAGAGCGAAACTGATTATGGATTACTATTTCTATTCGCAGCAACATTGTTTGTAATGTTGTCTATGTTTCTCTTGGACATTTGTTAGTTCTTTACTTTTTCTTTTTTGCAACTGCTATTCTTTTCACGGTATTGAATGCCCAAATGCCAGATTGAGTCATTTTGTTGTGTGGTTTTTGATATGGTCCTTCCTGATTGTTATTACTGATGAGGGATGGAATTCCGAAACAGGATGGCTTAGGTTTTATCTTGTATGATAATGCTCACTCTCAAGGGTTTGAGCACTCTTGGAAACCTGTTGTGTGTATCGTAGCATAGTACGTTGTTCATCAGATGGTTTGAGCTCTCTGATGCAACATTTACCTAATAGGCCTACATCTTTTTCTTCCAGTAGTTCAAACTTTATTTCAATACCTTTAAGGCAGCAAAAGTTAATATGTGTGTAAAGTTTGAAATTAGTGAATAGTGATGTGTTTTTTTTTTTCTTGAGGCACCCAGTTCATAACAGGGTTGCCTTCCTTGTGGCAATGTGATAGAGGCAGCATGTTGAAGATCATTTTTCAAAAGAAATTGAAGTAATTCAGAAGAGCGAAATGTCATAGAAATAATTTTTTTTTGCTTGGCATAGCCCTCAATTAACCTTACTTCAGTTACAGCTTTCAATTTGTGGTAATTTATACCAGAGCATAAATAACCTACTGAATTGGCAAGTGAAAAAATTTCGTGCTTTTTCGTCCATTTCGTGCTTATTTCTAAGATTTGTGCTATTTGTGCTTATTTTCAAGGGCAATGTCTTAGAAAACGTGAATGTGCTTATTTCTAAGAAACTTGCTTATTTTTGAGTCCCGTGCTTACTTTTGATTTTTTAGTGGAAAAAATAGGATACTGCGGACGTGAAGATCTTTTTTTTTGGTCTTCACCGATTTTTAGTGGAAAAACAGGACTTTGTTGACGTGAAGACCTTTTTTTTTAGTCTTCACCAATTTTTAGTGAAAAAACAGGTCTTTGTTGACGTGAAGATCTTTTTTTTCAGTCCTCACCGGTTTTTAGTGGATTCACAATAAAGAGCTATTGACTTTTTGGTAACCTAACTGCAGCATGCTTATTTTTTGGTGTGGTCCGGTAGTAACCCTGATGATACCTGTAGTTTGTTATACAAAAATAAATGTATATGTGCATTTAATGTTGCCTGGTTAAATGGTATAAACTATTTTTTTGTCAATCTTGGTCATGTTTTTTAAAATACCTGTGACTTGAATATTGTTTGTGGCTGAAGAAGACAAAAAAAAAATGGCGGAACATCACAGAATCACAGAAACCTTTATACCGTATATGAGAAAGAAACGTTCCTTAACAGCAGCCCAAGGAAATGGAGCAGATGCAATGCAGAGAGTCTCGTCGTGTCATCTTTTTGACAGTTTGCGATGGCTGGATGACTCCATTGAACATCAGAACTGAGTGGTTTCGCAGTATGTTTAGGTTTTGTGTTTAATTTGCTTTATATTGTTATTTTAGAATTGAAAGTTCTCAACTTTCCTATGAAAGATTGAATGGATTTGCCTAAAGATAATGGCTTGCTGGAACCCTCGAACATCATTGATATGACAAGTGAGGAGAATTTGGAACATTATTGTGGTATTGTGTCTCTGAGAGTAATCTTAGCTTTTTAAGTGAATTCATTTAACTCCTCCAATGTTACAGTGCTACTGCTCAGTCTATTCAGTAAGGACTAAGAAAACAGCAGTTTGTTTTTGTGAATTTACTTTAATATGCTGCATCAGCATAAACGAAATGCATGGCAGAGTCCTATCGTCAACTTTAATATGCTGTATCAGCATAAACGAATGGCATGTCCGAGTCTTATCGTTGGTATCAGAAGTGTAAAATTGTTGAATTCAGATCTGCTGTTAACGAAATCATTCTCTGTTCTGGAACAAATGAGGTAAATGCATTACAATCATTCAATTTACTTTTTAGAAGTTGTGCTGCATTTGCTTTTTCAGTATGTATTTTTGTATTTAGGCCTATCCTCCTATCGCGAGAAAGCGATCGTAGCGCTATAATGAGCTCGCTTAGGAGTTGCCGGTCATTTGTCCACCACACCAAGATGGGGAATCCCGTCTAGTGCTTTTTCCAAAATACAAGTAAAGTTGCCGGCTTGTTTTTTACATTCCTTCAATGCTGAGTGTTCAGCATGGAAGCTGAGAATACAAATTTTATAGTCATTGGTCTGACGTGATTCGGAATCAAACCCGTGTCTACAGCTCCAGAGGCAGACGATCTTACCACTCGGCCATCTGAGCTGTAGATGTGATCATGCATTTCATCTGGTTTTCAAAAACTTTCGATTGTTGGTTAAAAATTTCTTCGCAAAGCACTTCTTCACATTAGAAACTTTTGTGATCAATCGCTGTTGTCTAGCTCAAACAATTAACTTATTAAAAAATTGAACTTTTGCCTAAACCCAAATGAAAGATGTTAATGAAAGGATGTTATACATTTACCGTTATGATTTGTTAACTTGAAAAGCATACGCTCGTTTGGCAGTCTTCTCACCTTCCTTAACGCTGTAAAAATTAGGGCGTCGAACCGAAACGCAAACTGAAAACCCGTATTAACTGCTTCCTTTCCCTGAACCCTAACCGTAACCTTTATTATTTAATGGAGGTAAACCGAACCTGAACCCAAGGTTATGAAAATTCTTCAACCTTAACGGATTTGAACCGTTAAAAGATATTTATCTAATGCAAACCTTGTCTAACCCAAAGTCTGCGGAAGTTTTGTTGTTTTTTGGACTAAAAAAACATGCGTTACGTTAAATGGGGTGTGTTCTTATGAAGATTTTTTTTAAGAATGCTTGTTATGGTGGCTATAACTGCGGTTAAGGACATCTGAAGTTAATCTGAGGTTATTTCTGCCACTGAGGACATCCTTTATGAGCTACAGTAGCATCTTAAAAAGCACAATCAGCCTAAATACAAGTATTTTTGAAAAAAATGCGCTTGTAGCTGTGTGCCAAAATAAGCCGAATTGACGGTTTTAAATTCTAGAACCCGAACCGAATTTGAACCTACAAATTTTTGCCTCTGCGAACCTAACCCGATTATTCTAAGTATTTTTAATTTTAACCGGAACTAAACCTACAAAATTGAACGACGAAAAACCTGAACCGGAGGTAAACCGCTAAAAACAAATTTTGCGAAACCTGAATCTAAACCGAGCGATATTTCAAGCGGTTTCATGCCCTGCTAATAATAACCTAGTATTGATAATTATTTTATTGATTTCCCGTAATTGCATTAGTATTTGCTGATACAAGTTTCGTTGCGTTTACGAATACGCTTTTGTAGGAAACCTCGAGCATCAAGTCTACCCTTTGCTCTACCACTTGATGCGCCAGCAAGCTCACGGTCAACTGAAAAGATAGCACCTGTTCTGAAGGCAGAGCGAAAAAAATTCTCTCTTAATTAGCGAAGGCAAATATTGGCTATAATTCAGGTTTGTTTTCCATTGTTTTTAACACCGTTATGCCATGAAAATGAGGGGTTTGCATAAGTAAAAACAGAAAAACATCCCATCATCAACCTACGCTTCTAGTCACGGGAAGACACTACCTTGTGTCACGGAAGACTCCAGGCATGTTTTAAAACGGTGGCTTTTCGCTAGGTCCTCAATGGAAGTTCTAAATGTCCCTAGAAGGAGTGCGAAACCGCATTGACAACGGCCCAAACAGGTTGTAGTGTTTGTACAAGAAAGGAGTCTTCAAAGCCAATATCTTTAGGAAGAAGGGTCCGGAACTGGAAAGGTTAAGAACCGCTTTTTTAAAACATAGAAGCGAGTTTTTCCAGTCTGTAATGTTTCAGGTTGAGTGCATTGCGTGCCGACTTTTATTCGTAAATGAAAAGCACCCAAATAGTGGCTAACAACAAACTTCTTCATAGGACTCACTGGTCCATGTGATTGAGCAGAGTATATCCAACATTTCGAAAATGACAGAATCGGTAGCTTCTGAAGATATCGGCGGCATTTTTAAAGACTATGGAAATGTAAGACTTCATAGCCTCGGAGAAAAAATAGTGTCCAAGGCTTTCCCAAAACTGTTGCTGCTTCTATATGAAATAAAAGGCGATTGATATCGTATATGTTTTAACTTTTTACCGTTTAGATTTGTGTTACCTGCTTTCGTTTCACTTCGTTTGATTTTTTAATGTATTTATTTTGTATGGATTCTCTACTGTTTTATCTGAAGTAAACTGTGTGCGGACTGCCTAGTCTAATTTTGCTTGAAGTGTTTTTAAAGTCTTCATTATTTGGGTTACGGTACTAGTCGTTCAAATATACACTTTAAGAATGTTTAGGTGTAAGTAAGCCAAAAGTATGCATTATTTCTGCATCATTATTAATGTGGTAATTACTTTTTCAATTATTATGACCACCAGAAGTTTGATTGTGATAAAGACACTACACTACACAACTCTAAGGATTTTGCTACGCTTAAACTGGACATGTGGGAAAGGTAAATGTGGCATTACGCATCAAGAATTGTAGTTCGCGATCGCTGAGTAGTCTCAATATATGAACGGAATTCCAACTGTAGTAAAGTGACCAACTTCGATTTTATCTTTTTGATGCTATTTTAATGCCTTGCGTTTTTATTTCGTTAAAGTTTCAACACTGCTTTCTGAAGATGCTGACTGTACGTTGCGCTAAGTTCTCATTGTGAGAAGTTGTTACTATTGATTTTGTTTTCGTATGCAGCTTTTAATGTATTGTATTCTTTCTATTTCGTTAAAACTGTCAACATTGCGCTAGTTTATACACTAACTCATTAAAAAACACTGAAAAGCTATTCATATGTGTTGGGAGTACCGAATGCAAATTACTCCATGAGGATTCGAGCGATAGCTTTAAGGTGCTTTGAAGGAAAACCTTGAAGAATCGCTACTGTTCGCTTTTGCTCCTACAACGTCACTAACAACACAAACAACAAACATACACTCATAGTAGGTTGTTTACTTTAGTTGCACGAAGATGTAACAAAAGAAAATAAAGAACACACTCAACAACAAAGCACATTGGTCGGATAACTGCCAGCAGCAGGCAGGGGCAAATCCAGAAACTTTTGGTGGGGGGAGATGTAATTTTGAATTAGGTTAAATGTTAACTAAATAAGCTTACAAAGACGTTTAGACCCAGAAACGGGCGTAAATAAACCTTTTGAAATTGCTTCATGTCAATGGCTTATTCATAAATGTTTTCATCAGGAAAAGGGCATCAAATTTCGTTACTTTTTCAAGCGTAGTTTTTCCCGCCAGAGTTAATTTTAAGCAATTTAAGTTCCAAAAACGACTCTAGGGGGGTCCGGGGGCTTGCTCCCCCGGAAATTTTTTGAAAATTGACGTATGCTGTAAACGCCATTTCAGTGCTTTTTGAACAATTTTTAGACAATTTTATGTTTTTGGCTCCTAATTTTGATTACCAAATACGATGCATTGTGTTCGCACAGTTTCGATTATGCGTATTTAAGGCGACTCAGGCATATTGTTATAAAAAGGTTTGAAACTGCGGAAAATTTTTATAAAGCATTGTTGAAAATGGCTGGTGGGGGGGATGCATACGCAGCATTCCCCACATCTCCCCCTTGAATCCGCCCCTGACTGCAGGCTAGAAACTGTAGTTAATAGGCTACTGATAATAATTAAGACTTTAGGCAGAACTGCAGCAGGCTGTAAAATTACGCTGTTTGAATTAAATTACCAAATAGCCAGGGTACCGGTAGCCGAAGATTAAGGACAAAAAAGATACATCCAATCAAAACTCACCTTCGTCATTCTTGTAAAATTATCACAAGGCATAAAAGCACATGATACTGGATTGATGTCGCAGTCTGTGCTATCTGACGATTCATATTTATAACTTTAACTTTGTGACTGTGCGACGCGCGTCTTAAAATTCTCGACGGATACTGTGTATATCAAAAACGCAAGAAAAAGACGGATCTGTTTCAGCGCGTCAATACGCCGTTAATTAACGCCGTCACAAACGCCGTCAATTGACGACGTTAAACGCAGAACGGATACTGTGTAAATCCACCTTAAACTGTGAAGGTGCGTTTACCGATACGCGTTTTTTACATAGCGATAAACGCTGGCGTTAATCGCGACCGGAAAGTAACGCGGGGTTGTTTACCGAAGTAGCGATGAGAATGGCGATTTTGCAGAGCTCGAAAAGCAGAAGGTATGATCAAGCACTTTTAAACTGCCGAGTTGTCTCGACCAGCAGACAGCAAACGAAACAAGCAACCATCAGAGAGGCCAATGGTTTACTTCCAAAAGTTTTAGTTGTTCTACTGCTATAAAGCTGAAAAACGGCATGAAGAGCGTTGCATTTTGCAAGCGATAACAAGCAGCAGTATGAAGGATTAGAGCTGCATCTTTCGTAGTGAACTGTTTGCGTTGGTTAGAGCTCCGGGCTGGTAATCGAAAGGTTTTCCTGGCTGGTTACCCGAATACGTAGTTGTATCCCCATTGAGGCCAACCCCGTTGTGTTGGCCCAGTCTGACTGAAGAGTGAAGACTGTAAATTAAACCTGAAAAGTTTGCATTGTGTTGGCGTGGTAGACAACACGCAGCGCTGGTTCATACGAAAAAAAGAACCCTTGCGCCGCTTTTACTTTTTTAGTCTACATCACTCAATATTGTTTGTCGTCATTTGGTAAAGAAACGAAATCAGCTGTTTCTGCAGTAGGTACTATACTTTTAAACGTTTGTGTGCAAAGTAATGAATTTATGAGTTTGTCAGCCATCACCCATAAATGCCAAGCTACTGTAGAAAAAATGATATTTTGACTAAGACACTTTTTCCGTAAAATAGTTTCAATTACAGATTGAAGGTGTTGAATAAATCTAGTCGCGATCGCAGAACATTAGTACGAAGAGTTTATCGTAAGTCAAAATTATTGTAAATAAAATCAAAATTTTACCAGTAGGTCTAGCTACAGGATTTCTCAAAAATGAAACTTTTTGTGCGCGTCACGCGATTTTTTATCTTCACTGAGATAAAAGATCGCGGGCATATTTTGACGCACGGTCATCGCGCGCATATTTTGACGCACGGTCATCGCGCGCGTCTATCGCGTGTTCGGTGAACGGTTACTTAAAAAATAATTAGAGCGATCAAAACAAATGTCGCGCGCGGTAATCCCGACCCAAAAAACGCGTATCGGTAAACGCACCTTAAGCCTCGCAACATGCCTGTCATTTCAACACTTGAACGGAAAATTCATAAAATACCTTTTCCAAGCCTTTACCTGGTCCACTTGCTAGTTTGCTAGGGACTCTTTTTAATGCTGAACGTAAAGTAGAAAAGCTGTCTGTGACACCGATTTTTTGAGGTTTTGGATATTTTCGACTTCAAATTGTATTTCAGTCTACAATCCACAATCAAACGCTTGGTCCACTTAGCCATCCGTTGGCTGTTTTTAAAACACAAAAGCATATTACAAGAGAGTCAACCAACACAAATAATAATTATATGATCTCTATCTTTGCGCAACAACTTTTATTCGAATTCGCATCAAAAATGTTCAACAATAAATTAATTAACTTGAAATAACAAGTTATACCGGACTACCGGTACGTGAGCGGGTAAACAGATACTAGTAAGCCTTCTGCATGGAAAATGTATAGTCTAGGGTTACCATACTTTCATAACGCAAAAGGAGGACAGGTTCTTTGAGGGTCATCACCAGGAGCGGATCCAGAAAAAATTGGTGGGGGAATTAAATTTAGAATTAAGTTGAATGTTAACAAAGTACAAAGAAGTTAGACCCATTGAAAAAAGTTTTCATGTCTGGGGCGTATTCAGAAATTTTTTCAGGAAGGGGGCACCCAAGCTCGACATATTTTTAAGCACAGTTTTTCGGCAAAATTGTTTTGAAGCATAATCAGAATAAAAAAAATTCTCTAGGGGGGTCTGGGGGCATGCTCCCCCTGAAACCTTTTGAAAATTTACATACAAAAGTGGCCATTTTAGTACTTTTTAAACAAATTTTAGGAAAATTTTGTTTCAATTTTTTGCCCCTGATTCTGAGTGTTACACCAAATATGATGCATTTTGTTCGCACATTTTCGATTATGCGTGCTCAGGGCCTAAGGCTTTTGTTATTGAAAAGGTTCGAAATTATGGAAAAGTTGTATTCATCAACAGCATGTTTAAAAATGATTGGTGGGGGGGATGCATCTCCACATCCCCCCTTAAATCCGCCCCTAGTCATCACGTCCGCAGATGTCCAATTTTCCGCCCAAAATCGGGTGAAGAGCAAAAAAAAAGGTCATCACGTTCACAGGCCGTAGCTTGTACGTAGTAGGCCTATCTACCGAAACTTCACAAAATTTTTCGTGGAAGAATGATTTGACATGTTTTCACTGTTTATAATGCCGAAAAAGAGGACATCTGGGCAATTTCTGGCGTTCTCGGAGGACAATTTTTTTTGGAAAAAAGGAGGACATGTCATTCAAAAGGAGGACGTTTGGAAAGCCGAGTATAGTGAAATCCCCAGTTTTATGTCATTGGAGAAACTATGAGGTTATTTTGCTATCAAAGACGCTGCAGTGGCACGTCGTAAACAAAAGTAAATCGACAGTGTAGCCTAAGCCTACATCCTCTTTTAACGTTGGCTGAATTTCGTGGCAAATTGTTACTTCTTTGCAGTTAAAAAAGTAATAAAATTAAGACGTGTGTTCACAGGACTAGTACTTAATTACTGTTTTCTTCCGATACATCATCCAATACTTTGTGATAGTCACTCACATCTTCAATTCTACTGTCTCTTCCAGCATGAGGTTCGTCATGTGGAACGTTCATTACACAACTAGATGATTTTAAATCGGAAGCAGTTTCTAGTGGAATTTCAATCGGAGCAGCAACTTCTTCTTTCGTATCAGCACATGTAGTCAAGTCAGACTTTGACATTTCCCTCCATTCATCTCTTCCATTCCATTTGTTTGTTTTAGCGAAGCATTTATTCCGTTTTGCTTTACTTGTATCTCCATTAGAAAAATACGTTCTTGTTTTAAAAGTCTTTGTAGATGATCTTTTGTTGATCTGCGAGTTTTGACGTTTTTTCGTGATGGAGTAGTGACGACGATGAGAGGCTTTGCGGCTAGCCTCTTGATTGGTAAACCTGGAGGTGCTATGTCCCACACCACCTGCCTCATCATTCAACTGATTTCTGTTAAGTTGACACTCATGAGATGTTTCAATAACCATTGGGTCTGCCGAGTGAAAATGTTGTTCGTCAATCAACCAGTATGTTTTCCAGAGACCTAAACCCTAAACAAGTACTAAATTAAAGCATTAGCGTATTCGACTCGCGTTTTTTCTTGTAAGAATTTTTCATAAGGCATAATTATGTCAGACATGGCCGCTTTGGGTCAACACAAATATAAATATGCATAAATTTGCAAGTCATTTCACCTTTTCAAGAAGTTCTTAATTAAAAAAGAACAGTCAGACACTCGAAGAATAGCTTTGGCATTTTGTTTCTGGCAATTAACAGCTTGTTTACATGTGTAGAGTTTACTAATTCGTAACCTGCTTCAGCTTTACCTTCAAGTATATTTCATCCTCTCTTTCTTGCAAATGAAAGGTACCAAACGTTTCCAAAATCTCTTTTGTGACGGGCGAAACATGAATCGCCAATGCTGCAAAAAATCGACCAACCAATTAGCTACCATTTTAATTATCGTACCGCATCAATGCAGTAACAGGACTACCTTTTCCATTTGATTCCATTCTGGCCGCAGTATTTACTGTGTCTCCAAACAAACAATATCTAGGCATCTTCAGCCCCACCACTCCAGCAACTACTGGTCCGGTATGAATGCCAACTCTTAACTTCAGCTGAGTGTCAGGCATATGTCTGCGACAAAATCATGAAAGTGTGGCGAGTGCAAATGTATCGTGGATATAATACACAAATTAGAAAAATAATTGTCATCATGCATGAATCTTGACCTGTGAGATGTCTTAGCCTTTTGGTCAAACAAACTTGTTTTTATAAACATTGTTCCAGCTTTTTTTATTCGCCGGATTATTATTTATATAACTTTTATTTACACATTTTGATGGTGGTACAACCCCGGTATAATACAATTTGAGTTGAGACTAATACAGAATTATGATAGATTTGTCCCTACTTTTTGTAAAGTATTACCTCGTACAAAATACAACATAATCATGGAAAGGTGAACTAAAACGGTTTGTGGCAACAAGCAACGGAGTGTACTGTCACTGGCAACACCAGACAGAATACCCTTGAAATAACATAAGCATCGAAAACACCATCAAAACCATTTTAAAATTAAAAATAACGTAGCATAAAAGACTATCTAAAACAGCTTAATCTTACTTCGAATACCAACCTTATCTTAAACTTGTGGTTAACACAATCTATAAGAATAAGGGACATTCTAGCAATTTCTCGGGCATGCAAAGTTCCATTTTCTTTTGGAAGACCAGACACCACCATATATGCATCGCCTATGGTTTCCACCTGAATTATTTCTTAATGTTACAACGCATAATGCTACAGCTATATTCTGTTGTAGCTACTTCGTATCAAACTGTTTTAAAGCATCTCAATTCTTTTAACCAATTCTTTTAACCATCTTAATTCTTTTAACAACCAGAAAGGAATATTGCCCAACGAATTTAACATAGCCCCAACTTCTTAATTAAGTTATTTCCTTCAGGCTCCTAAATTAGTACACATCTGTACTGTCCACATGTCCAATTTTTGAGGGCTTCAGGCCCGCGGTTCTCGGTCCACTAAGTTGTCGTAGGCCATCTTGGAGCGTGTCCTCGTGTCCAAAATTGCTATTGCTTTGATTCACGGTATTAAGACGCGCCAGAAAGCGTCATAATGATTTGTTACGTCGATAGATCATAACACTCGACTAATATGACTGCCTAATTTTGTGGGCTTCTCGAATCACCTGTTTTCGTGAGCCACGAAAACCAAAATATTAGCCCTCAAAAACGATGATTCAGCAAGAACTGCGGGCTTAAAGCCCACTAAAATTGGACATGTGGACAGGGTAATTCTCAAATATTTTGAGTTAATTTCAGTAAGTAAATAATGCTACAAATTTTAATAACACAACAAAACCTTTAAGAACAATGTTCTTTACGATTTACCTTACTTGCCAACGATAAGGAACGAATAATTAACTTTAGGGGCAGCTCTATTAAACATGCTTAGTTTGATCCAAGTGATATTTGTTTGTGTTTTGTAAAGTAACTAACCTTGTAAACATCGAATTTTTCAATGACTTGATCAAACATCGTGTAAAGATCATTAAGCATGTTTACAACTTCCATAGGTTTGCTGCCATGACTGATCGCTGTGAATCCAACAATGTCACTGAAGAAGATCGTTACACTTTCGAAGGCCTCGGGGAGAACATTCTACCAAGTGATAGTGACATATTAAAAGCTAAGTTGAGTACGAGACAAACTACGTTCATAGGCATACAGACAAACTGTGAATGCAAAATCAATTGCAGTACGTTGAAACGGATGTGAACCTATTTAAACAGTATAAATACTAAACCAAATTCTTGAAACAGTGTTTCGCATGGGCCTTTGTATTATCGAATAAAAAATAGAACAAGAAAAGAATTTTACGTGAAAATATACCAGCTCAGAATGCTTATCTACTTTTCATACATTTCCTTTTTTAAGCTGCTCAGCAACGCCTTTTGGCAGCATTTGAAACAACAACGTATCCGCTCTCTCTTTTTCACCAATGTACAACTCTGTCCGTTCTTCAACCTTTTCTTCCAAATGTTGGGAGTAAGTTTCTAATCGCTCAAGTAGGCTGTCCACGAGATTTCTTTCTCTGATATAGCAAAACAAGCACAGTTGCACGCGCATGATGATAGCTAGCCGATAAAGTTAAATTGTTATTGCAAGGTAAGTAAAAATTTTAAGCCACGTCTTGCGGTAAGCAAAACAGTCTTTGCTTCAGTCCTTGCTTACCACAAAAATAGTTTCAAATGTTGATGTGAAATCATGATGATCATATTAAGAACTGTGAAGTGGTACTCCATCAACATGACAGGTTATATTTTTTCAATATCAGTTTAAAACCAAATAGCTTCATTGAAATTTTAGCAAGCTGATTACAACCGCAACTTGATGCACCTCGTTGATCTTAAACTGCAGGTATTATCAACTGTACAGGGCGGCGCAAGGTTGACTTGTTCTTGTTCGTTGAATAACTAAGCACATTGCACAATCTCCTTTGGCAAAACATTATCACCCTCCAATTTATTGTAATTTAGTAAAATTTACAGCAAATTTAAAAACTTTGAAAACGTGCGCTATATTTATTATTATCATCCAGAAAAAATCTTAATTTTTTTATTAACACACGTATACTCCATACTTAAATATTTGTTGAAAGAACTTTTGAATATCAGAAAAACTTGGACGATCCGTAGGACTTTCTGACCAGCAACTACAAACAAGATTTTTTAATTTTGCATTCCACACTACGTCATCATTATCTACAAGGCATGGCCGAAATGGAGTCTCTGATGTGCCCTTTGATACCACTCGATGAAGAATTTCTAGAAGCAAACCAATTATTGCATTTAAACAATTTGTGGAAAACTGCAAATGATTAGAGCTAGTAAAATTCAAGTTCCCAAACATTAACAAACTTGAGTCTTATCTATAGGCTTAATTAATTGTATAATTTTCATTTGGGGATTGGCAAGGAATAAAAATCTCCTCATAGAAACACTTTCTGCAATTCTATTATTCTAAAACTTTTAAGGGTAAAACTTGGACCCTATTACGTACGCAGTTTTGTATTTTCGATTTTCAGTACTTCTTATTCGAGAACAAAGAGTGAATCCCTGTAAATGCCGATATTTACTGTAGATACGAATATCGTTTTAAAAAAAGTTAAAAAAATATTTTCAAACTGTGAGACATAAAGTTAAGGCTAAATGCTAGCTTGTTTGTACTCTCAGCTCCTGTTTCAAGTGTAATCAGTTTGAAAAAGTTGTAGATTTTCGGTCGTTACTAGAAATTTGTACTACGAGTAGATTGACGTAGACCTAACCAGGGCTGCGAACTCGATTGATTTTTAACCGATTTCAAGGGATATTTGCAAGTCCGAGCTCAAGCTCGAGTTTTGAGAATTTAATTTTTTTTCGAGTTCGAGTTCGGCAAAAATGACCGAGTTCGGCGAGTTCGAGTTCGCAGACTGGACTTTATAGGTCGCAATGGCATGAACAAATAAACGACATGCAGCTTTTCTTTTGGTAAAGCCATAGCTTCAATTTACACGGATTGTGACTACTTGAACAACAAACTATATTTCGTAGTGACCTTTTATTTCTTTTCAACAATTTTAATATCTTTCTAATGAACTCAAACAGTTATATGCGAGTTCAAGTTCGAGTTCAGAAAAAATATTTTTTCGAGTTCAAGTTCGAGTTCGGCAAAATGATCGAGTTTCTTCGAGTTCAAGTTCGAGTTCGCAGTCCTGGACTTAACTATGTAGCCTATGTACTAAAGCAAACAGCAAAAGTTGGAATAGGACTAGGCCTGGAGGTAGGCCTACGATGTTCACTGGGCATAATTAATTTTTTGAAAACTTCGTTCTTCCGGTAAAACATTACAAATAAATCCCTCGACTAAGATTCAGGCAGGTTTTATTACTGCCGTTTCGTTGATCCTGGCGACCAACATCATCAGAATGATAAAGCGCTACGAGTTTTTGCACCACACACCTGCAATTTATGATTAAGAGCAAAATTCTTAAAATATTTAAGTCATACTGTAATTGTTACGTGACAACATAACGACAAAAACAATCGGGGGGCATTGTGCCATGCCCCCTCCCCCTTTTGACTCTGCTTTTTAGAAAAAAAGAACAAAATTAAAGCTGTCAAACAGAGGCGGATCCAAGGGGAGAGGATGTGAGGTATGCATTCCCCCACCAGCCATTTTTCAACAGTGCTTTGGATGAATAAAATTTTTCCATAAATTTGAACCTCTTCAGATCAATATGCCTGAGTCGCCTTAAGCACGCATAATCGAAAATGTACGAACAAACTGCATCGTATTTTGTGAAGCACTCAAAATTAGGGTCCAAGACTATAAACAAAATTTGCCTGAAAATTGTTCAAAACGCACTAAAATGGCCATTACAGTACGTAAATTTTCATAGCATGCCCCCGCACCCCCCTAGAGCCTTTCTTGTTTCTCGATCAGCTTTGAATTAGTGCTGTCGAAAAAATATGCTTGAAAATATATGTGGAATTTATGCCCCCCCTCCCCCTTTTTAAATTTTTCGCTACGCCACTGATCTAACTTAACCAAGAAAGATGAGATATCGGTAGTTCTTGAATACTACCGGTAGGCTATTATAAAAACAATAATCAGCATGGAAATGAATAATTGCAATTTATGGCAACGAACGATATACTAAAGGAAGAGATTCACCATCAGATCGATTCAAAACTTTAGGGTGAGAATGAATAAACCATGATTTACCAAACCAATTTTCCTCCTTAAGCTATTTACGTCCCATGTTTATTGTATTCCCATGATTCAGCAGTTAATCGTTTAACACTACTGGTTTCAACATTCAGCATCCGTGAGTTAGACCATTTAACTAGGCGATTGGTTTGCATAACACGCTGACAATGAGCTGGTTGTTTGGGTTTCTGGTGACGATGGCATCCGTTTCTTTTGCAGTTCCTTCAGTATACCGTTCTTTGCTATAAATTGTTATTATTCATTTTCATGCTAATTATTGTATTTATGATACCGGTGCTATTTAAAAGTTATCGCTATATCATCTTTCGTGCTTAGGTTAGATTGTTTTCTATAGTGTTGTAACGGAACAATTACAGCCTGCTGGCTTTAATTTTTTTAATTTTGTTTTTAATCACAAACTGCAGCAACTTTGTAATGTTTAAACTTGCATTGCTTTATCATTTTGATAAGTGATGATGTTGGTCGCCGGGACCAACGAAACGTCAATAATAAACGTGACTGAATCTTTGCAGATGTGTTTATATGTAACGCCTTACTGGAGGAACGAAGTTTTCAAGCAAATTATATTATGCGTGTACCTTGGGGCGAAAGTAATTCCTCAACATAAAACACTCCGTTTCGGTAAACGATTTCTTGAACAATGATAGCAAAGCTGTAAACATCTCCTTTTTGAGATCCCAGGGGCTGTTCTGCTCCAAGCAGTTCTGGTGCAGTCCAAAGTTTATCTGCAAATAGCATTGGTATTTTGAGTTTGTTGTTATCCTACTAGGTGTATGACTCTCGAGAATTAGATGAGGCTGCAAGAAAAAAAAAGATTAAATTGAGGTGACTACAGTAATCGTAATCGCAAAATGGCTTTAATACGGCAACTGTACGTAGCATTTGGCTGATAACTCCGTAAGGGGTAGTAACTTATGATCACAAGTGTTTGCAACTTTTTAAGCTAATTAAGCATAGCTTTTATTAAGTATTAGTCTTACTTTCAAAATATTTGTAACCATCAAAACTGTTTTCTCGCGTTCCTTCTCGAAATTTCGCCAATCCAAAATCAGTGAGCTTCACTACAAAACGGCTGTCAATCAAACAATTCGATGATTTGAGGTAGCCGTGATACTGGAAGTAACTTCGATGTAGATACCTCATTCCTTTAATTATGTCACCAATCAACGAATTTCTGTACAAAGCGATTAATGTGGAGTATATTTTGGTGTAACAGTCTTGCAATGCCGGTTTCGATTCTACGATTTCAATTTATATCGCGGGCTGTCAGGCCTAATATTAATCGATCAAATAAAGGCAAAATATTTTTTGCGCAAAAGATTATGTGGCTAGAGAATGGAAAACTCTCGGTTATTTTTGCCGGTTACCATTCCAATTTTTAAAACGTTGTCAATAATTATCGTTGTCAATATTGGTTAATCATAAATTAGGGGCCTAGTGGTTCGAAGCGTCGTTTTGACGATGGCCATGACCGTGAGGTTGTTGGAGGTTCAACTCCAGCCCAATCCTTGATGTTGCGCCCTTGGATAAGATGCTTTACGATAATTATTCCCACTTGGTCGAATCTGACAAGCTGAAAATTAAAGAAGTCGGAATCAAAACTCGGGATCAAAGACAACTCCTTAGCGATCTGATAAAAATGAAGATTTCAATCAATAACATCTGAGCTGGTAACGCATTTTGCACTTTGTGAGATATTTACAAAGGTTTTTTCTGCGAGCAGTTTTGCCTATTAAAGAAGATAAGAAGATTCATTTTAGTAATTAGCCATAAAAACATCTCTTTCATGTTTCCGTATTACTTCGATTAGAAAAATGGAACACCCAACCCAGTATTGTTACAATAAAGAGCTGTGCTACCCTCAAATAACCAATACTGTACTTGAATACATCATCCATTTCATATTCATAATCGTTTTCTAAAAGATCTTGCAAGGATCCTCTGGCGCAATATTCGGTCAGAATGCTGACATGAGGAGCTTCATCAACAGCTCCAATGAACTTGCAAATGTGATCATGATCCATGGCGTATATCTAAAAAACAACGGGGCGCTTAGATTTAGTCATTACTATATGCTGCAAATACGCATTTTTATCACGCAAAAGAAAAAATTGCAGAACATTCGAAGCAGTAGCTTAGTCGCAGCTGATTTAGCCTTTTATCCGACTTGAACCAGCAGCATATCTTGTAGGTGAAGAGCTGTTTTAACCATTCCACTGCTCATAGTTTTTGGTTCATACGAATTAACCTCTGAACGTTTTTAAACAATTAAACTTGAAACATAAAGTTTTTCTTGCAAGAGTTTAATGTCCATTCACTCCATTCTCACCTCTTCGAGTTCCATCAGTAAAGCTCGATCTACGCTGACTGTTCTGCGTTTCAATTCTTTAACTGCAATAAAGTTTCCTTTGTAGGTTCCAGTTTTTGTGAAGACTTGGTTCTCCGTCAAATGCGGATGACCAGCACTGCAGCTGCCGGACGCTGAATATGAAGAATCCTGCAAAAATCTTGGTGTGATCGAATTAGCCGATTGCATTTTTTTTGAATACAGGTTAAACACAGTCAATAACTATTGAACAAAAAGTGCATAAGCAAACCAAGCACTCAGAGGGGAGCCCTACATTAAAGTGCTTTCAATGCCCTCATTTTGTATTTCGTGTTCAAACTTCATGGCGTAGCCGTAGCCAGTTAGTTGGTTTTGAAGTCGAGGCCTATTAGGCTTTCTAAATTAGCAGCTTGATTGAGTGATTGGAGACAGTATACTATATTACTAACAAGAAGAGCTTCCCTTTCTTCACACCTTTGTATACTTCGTTGATACGCGTTAATTTAAAAAATAAAAGAACGTTTTGCTGCAACGAAACTACTTTTTGTGATTAGGTTTTTGTGAAACTGAAAAACACAAAATCTTGCCGCAAGCAATGCTGCAAGACACCATAAAATCAAAAATCGGTTAAGTGGGCTTGTAGGTAATAAAGTAGACGCAAGCAGCATTATCATGCTCTTACATCAGTTGATCATTCGACAGGGAGAAATTTAGAACTGTGAAGGTAAATAAGTATTAAAATTAAAAGCAAACGCTTTCTATGTTAAACTTCCTCTTACAATAGTCTTTTGACTATTATCTTTTACAACGACCTTACCTTTGATCCACTAGCAGACAGTCTCCTCCTTCTTGTCCATTCGATATCATCCCATTTCACTTTCCATAATCGCTGCCGAAGTCTTTTTTCTCGCAGGATTTTTCTAAAATACCAATGCCAAAAAGTTTCAAGATTAATTTGGGCCAGGTTCGGGCTCATATTTTCCAGATCGGGCCTGAACTAGCTGGCCCGTTTAAAACACTGGTGGAAAAAGAATGTGGTGCTTCATTCATCTAATTCTTATCATTTTTCTAGCAAAATCCAAATTTCGGCCTAATTCGGAGCTTAGAAACTATCAATCACCTCGTTTCAGGGCCTAGGTATTATCATATCGTTAGCGCAAACTATCTTTGGCTGTATCTGTATCTGACTTATCCAGTTGCCTGCTATCCGCGTGGTATAGCCTACAGGCACTGGTTTCCCAAATATCAACTTCAGTTTAGGAAACAAGAATTTAGCATCAAACTATTTCAGATCAACCTCTTTTTTTTTAGCCAATTTAGAGTTTTAAATCAAATTTCTGTTGAGGCTTCTACTTTTTGGTTCGGACCTGAATTAAGAGACGGCCCGTTTACAAGTCTTTTGAAAGCAGTAAAGTTTTGCTAGTTAAAGAGGCTTTGATAATAATTTGTTTATGGATTTTTTTTTTGCTTTTTTTGGCAAAGGCTTTTCACACATATGGTATTAAGCTATAACTCTTTTTTTTTTTTTTGACAAACAAGTACAATAACTCGTATTCCAAAAAATTAATTATTGTCAAGAAGTAGACCACATTCGACAAACAATTCCACGAAACATAATATGTAAGCAAGATATATATTGTTAATCTATTACTTGTATAGCCTAATATTTGAAATGTAGGTAATTTAGAGCTATAAATTACAACATATTACTTGAAATATTTGTTAAGATCATATTCAAACATTGATGTGACCAATTTTAGTTGTTTTTGCAAAATACAATCAATAGAAACCGAACTAATTTTAAAATTGTATCGCCTAATAGATCACTTATTGTTTTGACGTCTTTGTTGCTTTTGTGGCAAACAAACTCAAGAATTTCTTTTATCCTATATCAAAAACGGCAAGAATAGCACATGGTGATTCGAAAATAATTCCCTTTCCAAATACTGTAGTAACAATTTATTTTTCAAGTGCATAATTTCTCCATTTAATAAACATGAGAAGAAAGTACAATGCATGGGCTTTCATTTAAAATTCATTACTTATTTTTTTTTATTTAAATGTGGTTGAATTTATTCTGACTTATTACTACCAGTTGTGTGCAAAAGTTTAAGACCACATAAATAAAAGCTGAATTTTGTAGGAAAATAATAAAACTCGCGCTAATGTTATGTCAAATTAGCCTTTTATGTTGCATGAACATCAAATGATACTTGTGAAGCCTAAATGATAAAATTTTTTGCGCATTTCTGGTTTTGGAAGCAAAAATATTCAGTTTTACTAAAATTTTAGTGCTGGAAATTGGGCAAAAAAAGGGGATTGTCAGGTGCAGAAAGGGCAAAAAATGTTGCTTTGAATGCAGAGGGGTACTCAGAAAGACAAATTTCAATAAAACTAAAATTTAGCAAAACAGCGATCCATCAGGCAATTGTGAAATTTCGAAATTTTGGGATTTTTCAGGACTTGAACAGGTTTGGAAGACCCAAGGTTACCTCCCAAAGGAATGATCGCCTGATAAAATGGATGGTAGTGCGTTCGCCTACCAGTTTAAGCAAGAAAATTGGGTTGACCTTGCAGCAAATGTACCGGTGCCTTTGAGCAACAGCACCAACCCAATTTTCTTGCGCAAACTGGTAGGCGAACGCACTACCATCCATTTTATCAAGTGATCCTCCCTTTGGGAGGTAACCTTGAGTCTTCCAAACCTGTTTAAGTCCTGAAAAATCCCAAAATTTCACAATGGCTTGATAGATTGCTGTTTTGCTAAATTTTAGTTTTATTGAAATTTGTCTTTCTGAGTATCCCTCTGCATTCAAAGCAACACTTTTTGCCCTTTCTGCACCTGACAATCCCCTTTTTTTGCCCAATTTCCAGCACTAAAATTTTAGTAAAACTGAATATTTTTGCTTCCAAAACCAGAAATGCGTAAACAATTGTATCATTTAGGCTTCACAGGCCCCACTTAATGTTCATGGAACATAAAAGGCTAATTTGGCATAACATTAACGCGAGTTTTATTATTTTCCAACAAAATTCAGCTTTTATTTATGTGGTCTTAAACTTTTGCACACGTATGGGGCGCCGTTTGGAAAAAAAACTATTCGTTTTGTGAACCATGTTTTTTGAGCTTATTTGGACCATAGTTTGTCCGATATGTATATTGGAAATGCCCTACTTATATATCGGACAAAATGTACTTTAAGTCGGACCAAAATACACGCGCAACATAAGTCGGACAAAGTCGTTTTTTTCCAAACGGCGTGTGGCGCGCCGTTTGGAAAAAACGATTTTGTCCGACTTATGTTGCGCGTGTATTTTGGTCCGACTTAAAGTACATTTTGTCCGATATATAAGTAGGACATTTCCAATATACATATCGGACAAACTATGGTCCAAATAAGCTCAAAAAACATGGTTCACAAAACGAATAGTTTTTGTCCAAACGGCGCCCCATACACACGACTGTAATTGCAATCAATATATATTAATTAAGATAATATTATCAAATGCATTTCGAATAAAATTATTTGTAAAGAAAACAGAAGCACAGATTTATTTGCAATACATTAACTAACATACACACAAGAAATTGAGAAAAATATTACAGCATTTCAGTAGAATTTGCGTGTTTGAAAATACAGGTTTACATTCGAATCACTCTGTGAAACATCACACGTAACGCAAGTTACTGTATTTTGTTTCGCGAATTCAGTATAAACTTACCTGCATAACATAACAATCAAGATGCAAACGAGCAAGAAGACAGCTGCGCACAATCCAATAAAGTAATATAGATCTACAAAAATAACAACTTAAAACTTCTGTACACAATTTACAAGCAATTACAGTACAGTTGATACTTTCCAACGGTACTGTAAAATGTAAATAACTGCACATAATTAAAACATATGAACACTTGGCTACGACAAGAAAATGAATTTTCTGCAAGTTAATCTAAACTAAAAAAAATGCTGTTACTGTTTTGTACGACAAACTAAAAAGCCGAATAGTTTCATAGCAAGCTCAGCTCGTTTTCAACAAGCCCTGTACAGTGCACAAGTGAACAGCAATATGAAGAAGGCAGTTCAACAAAAATTGGGTCTAAAACAAGGTAGTTATCCAAAGTGGAAAAAGAGCATTATAGGAAAACTTGGTTCAATTGAGAGACTATAGGTCGTTAGTAAGTAACTTACTGTTATTTGTTATCGAACATTTCTCGTTGGCAAAACCGCAAGCAGGAATGTTCTGTGGCGGCTCTTGTCCTGGCCAGTCAATTTTGTCAACTTCTTCAAACTCTTGAAAGCTTCCATAGTAATTTAGAACAACCTGGAAAGCCGCAGTTCATGCATTGAAGCTTAGTAGGCTTGAAAGATTGACTTTAAAATTTCAGTGGTATAGTTCAGTTACTTTTCGTTTTGTAGAGTGACCAACTGACCACATTTGATCAGAGTCGATAGGAGGGGAAAGCAGGCAGTCAAAATACTCAGGATCAGATTTTTGTATTAGTATGAAAATAATGCAGAGAAGATAACTACACCATGATTAAAAACAGTGGAAACATGCTCAAGAATACTTTTTAATTTTATGTCAAAAATATTGTAACAAGTATTAGTACCAGTACATGGCAATCGACGAACCTCAAATTTGCGAGTGGAAGGGTTCATATCTAAAACGGAAAAATCAGAAGAAAGATCTCCGTTTTCTTCCACTTTCAGAGTTCTTCCAAGACTAGCAAACGATGTTCCCCATAAATTCTCCGCAAACTCCTTCCCATCTTCTGGGTTACTTTTTTCTTCACATAATGATCTGCACATCGCATGATTAGTAGAGTCAAGAAAAAAATGATACCGGTAGATCACTGCGAATAAGAGTACGATAATATACAGCTGCAGTTTCACGCTCAAAATTACAGAAGTGTGTCAGTAATTAAAGATTATAAAGTTTTTAGTTTTTCATTTTCCGACTGGGATGCTACTTAAGCATTTTCCAGGCGCATGAAAAAAGCATATTTTTTGCTACGTACGCTCGTACAGTATATGCCAACTACGCCAGCAGAGAAACGGTTTTAACACTTCTGTCTGCTGAGATCTCTGAATCGATTTGTCCAGTACCGCATAAAACAGATCGAAAAAATATCTAATAGACACCTTCGGATGTTACTTAAACGCATCTTGATTATTTTACTACCGGTACCGTATTAATTTTATTGTTATTGGTTAAATTAGAGGTTTTTAACTTTTGTGGTGGAGCGGAACCCCAATGAAACATGCCAAAGATTTGAGTAACCCCCGTGCGTTTACTTGAACTTAATTTACTTGAACCCAGCTCTAAATTGTAAACTTGTGGAACCCTCGGACTGACCTAACGTAACTCTAGAGTTCCGCGGAGCCATGGTTGAAAACCATGGGGTTAAACTAACCTCATCACACCATTAAGAAGCAGAATCATTCCATCATAGTGAGATGTAATAAACGGATTCACATATTCATTATACTCTACCACAGAGCTGCCTGGGTAGTCCAATGCTTTCTTGACAGTGCTGGAAAAGTTCTTGTATTGCTTAGTGGTTGGTGGCTTGATTGTTAATACAGTGAGTGATTGAAGATAGTTTTCAATATAAAGGGCTGCAAGCAAAAAACTAAGTGGTCAATTAGATACAAAGAACATACAATAAGTTGATGATGCATGAACCACTTGCTCAGGATAATTCATTTGTCAAAATTAAGTAAAATGTTAGAGTTTACTAAACCGATTGGATGATTGAGTGGAGAGAGCGTTTGTTGTTGCAGCGACAGACTTGGGATTTGATTGAGAGTCGAGTCAAACCAGTGACTTTGAAAAGTGGTATTCACAGTTCTTAATACTGTAGACGTTCAGTATTAAAGGAACAGTGTGGAAATCAAACCGGCAACCTCGCTTGTTGTGACACTGGAAAACGCACTTAACAGCACTTCCCATCTTGGATTAACAGATAGGTCTACGTCAGTTCGTTTCAGAGGCTTCTTTTTTTTGTCACCCGAAGGAAAAATCCTACTGATGTCAAATCTGCGAATTTTTACATAAATGCACAAGTTCGTGGCATATTGTAAAATAAAAATGCTTTATTTCGTCAAAGTCTATTCGTATTTTTGAAATTCATGTAAACATGAAATAAAATAACATAGCTTAAAGAGGAAAATAAAACCACGGTATATTTATAGCGGCGTGGTGCAAAGCTGCTCCATTTCGATTATAATCCAGTGTTGTTCGGTTTGCGAAATGTACTGGTTGCAACTGTTGTTGAACTATTATCTACTAAAACATCCCAAAAATTAATGCATTTGTTATTTTGAATTTCAGTGATAAACTTTACGTTAGGATGTACTTCATACGAACTGTCACAAAATCAAACTATAAGCCATCATTTTTTTACCGGTATGTGGATGATTGCTTTGCTGTTTTTAATAGCCTTGATTCCATTAAAATATTTTGTGACAATTTGCCCTTCCTAGTCTGTGAGTTCACTATTTGCTAGTCTACGTTATCAATTAGATAACTGATCCGCTTGCGTTTCGGGGGTGTAACCCACCTTGCTTGTAGTCACTTATATGTGCTAGTCATACGGGCCCACACTCAACTGTGGAGCACATGTCCGGAAGCTGGTGCATGGGTGTGTAAATTTGGTTTAGATTTGACTGTTTTATTTTCATCGATCTTTCACCGTCACCTCTACGCTTTAGGTGCCATGCCAATTGTTACCATTTCCTACGCCATTGTGGCTCTGCTGCGTTTAATTATTTTGTTATTATGGTTAATTAGACTACTAGCGCTGCAATTAAGTTTGACATTGGAAAGTTTTTGTGCACCTGATGAGTCCAGAAGGACGAAAAAGGTGATTACCGGTAACCATTTTTCGTGCACTACGTTGTGTACATCCTCGTTGCCTTTGCAGGCTTCTTGGGTTTCACTTAAATTCCCGTCTGTCCGTCATCGTAGCTAGTAGTAGCCCAACGTTATCCCTTATGTTATTGTTACAATAAATGAAGTACATTCTAACATAAAGTTTACCACTGAAATTCCAAATAACAAATGTATTAATTTTGTGGAGGTTTTAGTAGATAACAGTGCAACGACAGTTGCAATCTTGCAACCAGTACATTTCGTAAACCGACCGACACTGGATTAAATTCGAAAACCATGGTAGTTGGCTAATTACTGTGATTCTCTAAATTATTTTCATACCACATCTACTGTGTTACAAAATATAATGTTTTGGTTGAAAACAAGTCGACATCATCGTTATGCAGTGATATGATTACCCTGTCCACGAGTTTAGTTTAAGTGGGCCAAAAGCTCACGTGCTTTCTGGTTCACAATCAAATTTTGATGTCATAATGGCTTGCACTGTAGTGAATAACCATTGGCCCGTAAGTGGCTTTGCTTTTATAACTACATATCACTTCTTTCATCAAAGTGCATCTGTCCAGAAAAAGCGTTAAATAAATTAGCCTTTCAGGTTTTTACATTCATGTATGTGCAATAAATTATATTTGACAAATATTCAAAAACTGACGCTGAATAAGTATATTCGCAGTTTTTGTAGAAAGCGTGAAACCATTCGAAAAAGCAAATTTGTTTAACGTCAAAAAGAATCGTCATCATATAAAGTAACTAATGAGTTGGAATGCTGGAAATATAACCAAATATATCTGCGGCCACCTTGGAACCAAATAGAAAAATATACATGCTAAAAATTGATGATAAAGTTTGTTTCATTACTTCGAATGAACCGAAAAACTTAGGCTGATAACCCGTTTTAAACAAAAACAATTCAAAAACTGCATGTTTTTTGCTTTTGTCAAATTGCATTGGTAATTAATTAACTGATTTAACGTGTGTTTTACCTAAAACTTTTACTTCAAAACTTAAAAAAAAAATCAAATCTTCATTATAGTGGCGGTATTACGCCGAAGCGTTGGCGAGTGGCGGAGCCCATCTCCGCGGCTTAGTGCCTAGACGAAACAGCTCAACTCAACTCGTTTATTCGTCCATAGAATCAACATCACAAATAATAACAAAGCCACTAGCTCCGAAGAAACGTCGCAACGGTGACGAGCCGTTTCGACCGGCCCGGGAAGCGAGCCCCAGCCACCCTCCCACCGGAAGCGTGTGCTTAGCAACTGAGCTAACGGATCGGTAATATAAAACTGATCTGCAGTAATTACTTGACCTTAAAACAGCAATTAGGCCTATTCCAACAAACATGATGCTCACTGTTATAGTCTGTATCATCTTTCTCAGATGTGCTGTTGTCAAGGTGATCATCATGGTCAGTCCATACATAGCTTGTATTTGTGTTGTAAAGATCAAGATATATAAACGCAAACTCCCCATTTGTCATTCCCTGCTTCTCTGCCTCCTCCATCACTTTCCTGATAGTTCGTTTTCCTACGTACCATATTGAAACTGAAAAAAATTTTCAAATTTTGCAATTTTTCCTCGTGGAAAAATTATCGTATAGACATTATACAAAATATTTTTAGGAAGTAAGCTATAGCTTGGACGTATAAGGAAAATAGAAAATTAATTTCAAATCTAATATTGTTCACGACCCTTCAAAGTGGAAAGTGAAACGTCGACAAAGCAAAACCGACCATTTCTATTAACCAAAGAAAATAACAGCAATATGAAACGACAATGGCCGCCTCTTTTTTCTTGGTATGCAAATATCATGCTGCACGTATCTCGTGAAATTTAGTCCTGTATTATAATAGTAGCTGTAATGACAACACAAAAACAAAGTTAGATTCACAGTTACGCACTCATGAATAGAAACAGTTTGAGCATGAGCGTCGGCACAAGAATTAAAAGAGAGTCAATTGAACTCCTAGAAAGTTGAGTAAAAATGTAAATTCCTACGAATCGTGAAGCAATGAACAGTTTTTGTTGTAGGTTTTCGGGAAAGAGGGGATCACATGATCATATCTGCTCATTCCAATAAATAAAACAAATATAATTCCCAATAGGCCAACTATCACTACAATTCGAGTAGAATCGATTGCATGAAGCTCACAGCAAAGCAGAAATGATATAAAATAAATCAGTACTTTAATCATTTGTATACATTTTTAATTTTTTATTGTATTTACTTGCATATTTATTTCCCTATATCACAAGAAAGCGATCAAAGCGCTATGATGAGCTCGCGTAGAAGTTGCCAGCCATCTGCTGCCACACCAAGATTGGAAATCCCGTTAAGTGCCTTTCCCAACGGCACAACAAGTCCTCTTTATTGCCGGCTTGTTCTCCACGCCGTCTCTTTATTGCTGAGCGTTAAGCAGGAAGCTGTGAATACCAACTTTAAAGTCATTGATTTTACCCGACTTGAAATCAAATCCAGGTCTACAGCTCCAGAGGTGGACGCTTTGACCACTCGACCATCTGAATTGTTATAAAAAACGAAACTCGACGTAGGTTTTCGCCAAATTTGTCAATAACTTGCTGCATCATTAAATTTTCGTTAAGATCAAAAATTTATTTTCTGTGAACTTTGTTACGGCAATTCTGTGGAGGTGGACGCAGAAACTTTTACAAAGGGAGGAAGGTCGAAATCCAAAAGTGCTTATCTTGCTGCTTCGTGCATCTAGAAGAATCAAAGTACTATACTAATGTGACTAAGACTTTTACGGAGAATGTGCTTGAGTCCCCTTAGTCATCCTGGATTCGCCAATGTCCTGATGGCTTGTCATCAGCCACGGTCGTTCTAAGACATCTTTCGACTCGTCTCAACATGCTGAATGACGCAACGACCTTTCAACACGTGCAAGTTGCAGCGAGATAAATCAACAAACTAAATTTATTTCGATTGACAAACGGCTGGAAAAAGTTTCATATATTGAAAGAAATGCACAAAATTCAGTTTTTGGTTATTAGACTGAAATGTCAATCATTGCTATATTATATAGTTTTTACAGCCTGCGATTCTATTGCTAGTCAATGTTTAAGTTTTCATTAAACACCATCACATTCGGTTGTCTCGATACTGATGGCCAGCCCGGTCGAGTTTAAACACGTAACGAATTTGACCCCCTCTAGGCTAGCCCAAATTCTGCTGACGCCCATGGGCTCCAGCATCAAGAATAAATGCAAGCAGAAACGTAGCACTGGCAAATCCCAGGAGAATGGCTTAAGCCCTTAAATTTTTAGTTCCACATACATTATCAAAACATTGGGATTTCGTTACTTTTAAACGTACAATACTATACGAGATAGGTATTTGATCGAATCGCTTTCCCTCTTCTAGAAACATTTCTGGACCCTCTCTGCGTGAGCAGTCAAATTTTTGTTTTTAAAAGGACTATGTAATCTGTGTAACAGAGAAGGAAACCGGTCAGGTCAAGATTCTTCCTTCGGCCGGTCAAGCCGGTTGAAAAACCGGTCAAATTCTCCTTTCTTGCAACTAAAACACATTTATGCTGGTCAAAAAACGGTCAAATTCTCTTTTCTTGCAATTGAAATACTCCTAAACACCAACCGAAACATGCATACCGGTATTTTTTAAATAAAATATTACTATGAAAAACAGCTTTCATAAATCACACCTTCTGAAAACAAATGTTTTTTGTGTGTTGTCAACAGTGAAACTTGCACCCTTTTTAGCGTATCTGGCGTTCACTATTTTAGCGGGATGGTGATACCATTGTGATGTCATTGACCGGTTAACCGGCGTGGATTTTGAGTTTTAATGGTCTGGTCGGGTCGAAAAAATTCTATCCTGTTCCATCTCTGCTGTGTAGTCGCGAAGAAATATTGTGATTGTATAAAGGGAAAGATCTTGGAGATGCGGAAAGATTTTGTTCAAACATGGCTTTGAGATCTGAGGTTTTTCCGAGAAAATTAAAAATAGAGCGATTGGGGATTTCTAATCGCTTGATGAAGCCTGTTCAAGTCCCAAAACACTTGCCTCTTGCATTGTTTCTTAGTGACTGAAGTATTTCGTCTAGGTTGCTTTCTAGTTGAATATCGTTGTTGAAATCATTCCTATAGTAATAACTCCAGCCTTCATTGTCAAAGACAGCCTTGATACTTTGAACCATGGTGTCGGCGTCTGACCATACACTATCTTGTATTGCAGCTCCATGACTGTTCAGTCTACACAAAAACGAAGACGAGCAAATAAATTCGATAACAACAAATACAAGTTGCAGCAAGGTTGCATTTATTGTCTACCTTTTTTGACTTATTGCTGAAGAGCAGCTATGCTGTATTAGGTTTGGGTCGTTTGGATAAGCAATGCTGTAATTTATACACAATCACATCACATTTAATGATATTATATGTGACACTTAAAGATCATCAGTTCTGTTGTGTCATGTAGCCTGCTTGCTCACAAAGTTCAAATCCGATCACAGGTGTTGGCCTACTCTTTAGAATGCTTTGGATACATATCTCTCAACTTAATAACTGGTAGTAAGTTATCGAAAACTGAGATAAAACACTGAACGAAGTAAGTTATTAAAATTGACAGAGGTGGGGACAGTATCGTTAATTCGTTAATAACGAAGCTAACTTTTTCATTAACTAGTTAATTCGTTAAATTTTCTCGTGAAATTAACGGACTAAATTAACTTTCGTTGGTGCTTGACAACTTTCGTTAAAATTTTGTTAACGCTAATTTCTCTTACTGTTGGTTAAGTTTGACTGTTGTTATATCGATAAACTAGTAAAATACGACTAATGAGTTCAAAATGCGAGATAAAAACAACAAAACATATTGCTTGTGAGCAAAAAATTGCTTAAATGCTTAAGAAAACATTGATATTAAAAAATTATAAGCTGTTTTTAAAAAAAAATGCCGTTTTAAGTCAAAATTAACGATTTAACGAATTTAAGTAACTTCCGTTAATTGGAGCTGAGTTTAACGAATTAACGTTAACGGAGGTACATAATTGTGTTAACGAAGTAGTGGTTAACGAAGCTAACGTTTTGCATCAACTTGCCCATCTATGAAAATTGAATACCGCTGGAAACAGTGTATTACAATCATATCCTCTTCACTTTTAGCTTTTCGCAAGTGTACAAATGACCGATATAGAGTAACAAATGTATGATACTGACTTAGTACCAACAATCATCGCTGTATTCCATTTGAACCTTTTAAAAAACTTGACCACAAAGTTTGCCACATTGCTGGCTGTCACTGATGTTCTCACCATAGTGGAGCAGCAGTCGCTTTCTTGCTTAACATCAAAGTTTGAAACCCTTTTGATACAACAAAATAAATAAGATCAGCGTATTGTTCCATATTGCAAAAGAAAGTTACGCATCTCGTCAAACTCAAACAAAAAATAAACAGACAACATGGGCCTCACAGGTATGCTGCATCTGCTTAAAGTGTATCTACAGTAAAATTGTAAACTCCATTGAAATTTCAACCATGCGAAGTAGCGAAATCGAAGAAAATGGCCAAAATAAACAATCAACTAACTACAACACATGAAAAAAGTCAGGAAAGTTCTAAAGCGGAGAACATCATCCAAGGATATGATCATCCGATTAACAACATTAAGATATCGCAGCTGCTGGTATTAGGCATTGCGCAGATGAAAAATTAACAATCACAACCTCAAGCATGTACTTACTCATGGAGGAAAAATAAGCCTAAGTTACTAGCAAGAATTTTTGTGGCTATACTTTCCCTCCTTAATCTATTGTCGTCTCATGTCCACTGCAATCCGAACTGAAACTTTGAACTTAAATAATGTAATAAAATGCTTTTCATACTGATTTACCGGGCGCCAGGGTAGACAACAGGCCAGTTCCAATGATTTGCCAAAGCTGCTACTCTTCCAGATAGTGAATCACACGGTGCGCCGAAAACAATGTTCAGTTCTTGTGTGCTGTTGCCACAGTTAGTGCATTGGTTGTTCAAAACCCATTTTTCCCGGATATCAGACGCTACTACTGTTCCAGTATCTTCGTTGCATTCTGTGTTGGAGTAATCGATATAAAATTTTGCGTTCTACAAAGTAGGAAATATTAGTTATGCCAAGTATTAATAACAAGCGCTTTATGGGTTAAGCACTCTACTTTCCAGATCTAGTATGGTTGACTTTATTGTTTCTAGTATGGTATGACTTTAAAATAGTATTGTTATTTGTTAGTAGCTTTTCCCAGAAGCGCTCGGCACCCGTGAAGCGATGGTTTGGCTTTTATTGTATCAGAGTTGTGGGCTACCAGCGTATTGATATTCTCCTAAAATGTGTGCTTCAAACATATGAATTGTTTCATACCTATGGAATGCACTACCAGAGGCGGTATACTGCTCAACTTTTGTTGCACTTAACGCAATGCGTTAACTTTGTTTGTTCATTAAGCTAACGCATTGCGTTAAGTGAACAAAAGTTGAGCAGTATACCGCCCCAGATCTTGGGATAGTTTTTCTAAAATTATAATAATCTACAAATGCGTTTAAAAGCTTCTCAAGTTAAATTTTTTCAAGCATCTCGCTGTTTATCACAGAAGACAAATGCTGTGATGTTACTATTTTATTATTGTTAGGGGGTTTAAGACACTTTACAACTATTATGTTTTAATGAAATCAGTCAAGATTAACTAAGCTTGTCTACAAAATCTTGGTGGTTCTTAAAGCCAACAATCATTAACTACAAGCAATAGCAAGATAATTTTGTGCTACAGTGAGAGGGTTACAAATCATGCCGTGCAGGTTCGATTTGTGGTTGGAACTGGTCGCATTTGACATACTGTGCAATTCTTGTGTTTGCTAACTTAAGGAAAAACGTGCAAACCTCAGTTTGCAATCCCTATCTTGTCCAATGGTCACTTACCCGCAGTATCGAGAAGTATTCTGGATGGTTTTGAATCAAGTCATCTTTGACATCATACATGGCTAATTCTAAAGCTGGTTGCAGTCTATCTTTTGCAAATTTGTAGCCAGTGGCAAAAGGTACAAGAACCCAGATTTTGATGTAGTAAGTTCGGTTGCTGGATGCTACCACATCGCAATTTTCATTAAACTTGTTTGACCCCGAAGTCAGAATAGATGAAACAAATCCAACCATCAAATACAAGTACACAATGTTAAAACGGCATTGTTTGATAATTGAAGCAGCCAAGTACAAAAACATAATTGCTATCATTTATGATTTTCTAATTGAAAAATCAGTTGTGATTTTAATTAGTTTAGCACGCGGCAACATGTTTAGCGTTGAGAATTTGCTATTTAACATATATCTATGACTTTATAAATTGAAGGACAGCAATAGCAAAAGCTAAAAGCATGCACTGGCTCATCCGTCCACCGCGGAGTGGGTAGAAATTGTCGAAACATAACAAAACAAAGGGCTCACACTATTCATACAATAACTCCAGAAACGTAAACCTAATCAGTTGTTGAATTCAACCTCAGTTTGCAATTGTTGAATTCAACAACTGAGTATGCTTACGTTTGGGGTTTCGACGGGCCGGGAGTTTCGACGGGCTGTTTCCGCCGGCCTTGTTACAAAGTCATAGATAACAAAACAAAGGGCTCACACTATTCATACAATAACTCCAGAAACGTAAGCATACTCGGTTGTTGAATTCAACAATTGCAAACTGAAGTTGAATTCAACAACTGATTAGGTTTACGTTTCTGGAGTTATTGCATGAATAGTGTGAGCCCTTTGTTTCGTTATCTATGACTTTGTAACAAGGCCGGCGGAACCGCCCGTCAAAACCCCCGGCCGGGGGGGGGGGGGCAGACCTGGTCAGGGGCCCCGCCCTGCACACCACGGCGTTTTTTTTTTTACTTGGAAATGATTTCAATACGTGTTACAATGCAACGTAATTTGTTTGTGTGCGTGTGTGTAGAAAGGTGCTGACGGGGGGGGGGGGAAAGGAAGGGTTGAAGAATGTTGGACTCCAATTGTGCCGCTCTTGTGTGAAATGTAGGCATAATCGCTTGTATGTAAGCGATTTTTTTGATCTGCTGAATGAACAAAAGCATGATTTTCTTCCGTCAAAATACACATTTTATGCAATATACTGTAGTTTCTAGCAACAATAATAACTTCCTATTTCATGCGCCTTGCTTTGAATGAGGTCGCTCATGGTAGGTGTTTAGAGGTTTTCCATGGTTTTTACACAAAAGCATTAGGGGTGTGCGACTACGCAAGCAAAGAGGATCAAAATTGGTTCGTCATGCGGATCGCTAAAAGTTCAAATTTAAATTTATGACATATTATAACTTTAAGTAAGGCTTACTTTAGCTTCAGTTGTTTTTTTAAGTAGCCTACCGCTTATTGCCAAATGGATTGATGATTTTCTTGGATACTTTTCTCCTACTTTTTCCCATGTGATGTCACACTGTGTTGGGCAGTTTGTCATTAATTTTAAATTATTATTGTGACCCTTAATAGCGCAACGTAACAAGGTATAGCATTTGCCGGTAGCACGGTAAACGCTTGCTCTGGTTACCGTAGAGCGAGACAGCGCTGTTTCGGGCTATTAGCCCTCATCAGGTGGCCAAGTGGCCAAATCCCCATGTGGCCAAGGTACAGTAGCAGGCCATGTAGGACGACGTTGTGTCTAATGTGCCATTCAGCAGGCCAGGTAGGGCGACGTTGTGTCTAACTACTGTACCTTGGCCACATGGGAAATTTAACCTGAGTGGCTATCTAACATGATGTTAGGTACCACAAAGGTTAAATTCTTTTAAGATATACAAATCCGGAAGGGTGCTTGGCTTATCTAGGTCAAGCACTTGAAACGATGAGTGTACCTTATGCCTGAGGGCGGCTGATGAGGGCTAATAGCCCGATACAGTGCTGTCTCGCGCTGCGGTAGCCATGGCTGGAACTGCTCTTGCAACTGTTGGTGATGGGGGATGGTTTGTCCTCTGATCCAACACGTGGAAGTCGTTCTGACTTCCCATTCAGCAGGCCAGGTAGGACGACGTTGTGTCTAAACGTGTGCTCTGTGGAACCAGAGATCATGTTCTTAAGAACTAGAATTTAATAAAAACGAGCATTTTTCACGAACCAGTTATACGCAGGGATTCCATACAGGAACGTATTTAGGGAGGCATTGCGCCATGTCCCCCCCCCCCATCTTTCACTCTGCCTTTTAGTAAAAAGGAACAAAATTAATGGTGCCAAGTGACTAAAATATGCCAGACTCTTTTGATGGTTTCTGTAGATTATGGCCAGGAGCGGACCCAGGGGGTTAGGATGAGGAGTGTGCATCCTCCCACCTGCCATTTTCAAATATGTTTTGATGTATACAATTTTTCCAAAATTTCGAATCTCTTTGTTGGAAATAAGCCTTACATCTTCCGCACGCATGTTCGCATAGGCTAATCAAAAATGTGCGAACAAAAATGCATCATATTTGGCGAAGCACTCAGAATTAGGATCGAAAAATTTAAATAAAATTTGCCTGAAAATATTTAAAAAGCACCAAAATAGCCATTACAGCATGTAAATTTTCAAAATTTTTCCGGGGGAGCATGCCTTTGGACCCCCAAGAGCTTTTCTTGTTTTTCAATCAGCTTCAAATCAGTTCTGCCGCAAAAAACTTGCGCTCGAAAAAATGTAGAAATTATGTCCCCCTCTTCAAAATTTCTGGCTACGCCACTGCTTTCATACCGTTCTTATTTCAAAGATTTGTCCCTATTTTGAGAGTCTACACTCTAAATCTTGGAAAATATTATTGTCCTTATTTTTAAGAAATGTCCTTATTTTTGGCTCACGTCCTTATTTTGTCTTATTTGGACTTCATCAACCAAGCTTTGTGTAATTCGTCTTGCCTTATTTTTTGTCTTACCCTTGCAAGGCTGACGAGACTCATATCCGTCCGGTTCGTTCATGAAAAATTGCACGAATAAGTCGAATATGCATAAAATGCAAAATCGGGTGAAAACCGCATTCTGTGTAAAACCACCTATTCCTTGCATTTTGCTAGCGGATAAAGGGGGCCCCACGTGAAGTTTTCGGGGGAAGCCTCAGTTGGCCTAGCGCCGGCACTGCTTTGTAAGGTAGGCTAAGCTATGCTAAGCTATTTTCAAAAAAAAAGACAAATCTTTTTTGGTAAGGTAAACATTTTTGCCTGAAATTGTAATGCTCTGCGAAGGAAAAAAAAATTTTTGTAGGTATTTTCAGTAACATCTGGCGTTGTGCTATATCCACCGGTCATATTTTTTTAACCTTAAAACCCTTAGGCTAAAACTTGAAAAATGTAATTTAAAATGCAGTCATTTGTTTTGAAGCAGGCCGCAATTCTAATTTTTTTTCCTTCGCAGAGCATTACAATTTCAGGCAAAAATGTTTACCTTACCAAAAAAGATTTGTCTTTTTTTTCAACGTGTTTTGTTGCACCTCTGGTGACAACTTTGCCGAGCTTGACCTAACTATGTAAAACTGCCTGTGCTGAGACACAACACTACTAGTCTTTTCTGAGCGACCTAACAAACATAGCGAAGCAAGTATAAATCATTTAAATGCTGTGTTTCCGAATAGCAACTTATTCTGTGGTTACGTGCTTGCCATTAAAATTTTGCTTTTCTGCAATAAGGTGTTTGTGTGTGTTTTACACAGCTTTTCAAACCTGCCGATGGAAGTTGAACATGGACTTGCGCCGAAACATGTGTTTTTTGCAGAGGGGGCACAGTTTCGTTAATCGTTAATAACGAAGCTAACTTTTTCATAAACTAGTTAATTTGTTACATTTCTTTTTAAAATTAACGGACTAAATTAACTTCCATTAGTGCTTGATAACTTCCGTTAAATTTTTGTAAACACATTATTTCCCTTATTGTTGGCTAAGTTTGACATCGATGAGCTTGCAAAATACGACCAATGAGGTCAAAAAGTGAGATAAAAACAACAAAACTTATTGTTTGTGAACAGAAAAATTGCTTATATGCTTGCGCTAACGCTTTAAGCTTTTTTTTTAAAAGGAAACGCCGCTTTAAGTCAAAATTAACGATTTAACCAATTTAATTAACTCCCGTTAATTGAAGCTGAATTTAACGAATTAACGTTAACGGAAGTACATAGCTGTGTTAACGAAATAGTGGTTAACGAAGCTAACATTTTGCATTAACTTGCTTATCTTTGGTTTTTTGATTAACTGTTATTTCTTTTTTATCGTATTATTAATAACTTGCTGACAGCTGACTTGCTCAAGATGCGATGCTAAATGGAGTTTTGTCTTTAAATTTCTTAAAAAATCAATGTCATTCGATAAAACGCGTCACTTTAGCGACTCCTAGTGCTTTGTCGAACTATAGTTTCTTATCGGTCATTACTAAAATCACTAATAAGAAGTCTAATAATGACTCATTAAACTTTTTTTTTATTTTTTTATTTCAAGCCACTTAATTGCAGCTTGGGATTTTTGTGATAGTGAAGTACATGCATCATGGAGGTGACCTAGTTCAGCATCGAACCCGCGAAGCCAGCTTCGGAGCTCAATGCACCAACCACTCGGCCAACTCCATGTGCATGACTCATTAAACTTCTTACAACCCCAGTAAAACAAACTCCTAATTGAATTCCAGCTAAAAGCTGAACCGACGAAAAAAGATGGGTATACCGTAGTCTACCATTTAACTGCTCAGATGGCCGAGTGGTGAGAGCGTCCGCCTCTGGAGGTGTAGAATCGGGTTTGATTCCGAGTCGGGTCAAACCAATGGCTTGAAAATTGGTATTCACAACTTCCCTGCTTGACGCTTAGCATTAGAGGGACAGTGTGGACAACAAGCCAGCAAGTTTACTTGTTGTGCCGTCGGAAAGGGTACTTAGCAGGATTCCCCCATCTTGGTGTGGCAGACAGGTGGCCGGCAACTCCTGAGCTCGTTATAGCGCTTTAATTGCTTTTTCCTGATAGGAGGATAAATACGAAACAACTGACTATTTTTTGAACTGGCCAAGACCAAGCATTAGTTGCAAACAGGATTTTCTTAAGGCAGGGACTAAAACAAGGGTGTCTAACACGTGGCACGCGACAACATTGAAAGTGACACGCGAGCTCTTGCCATATTTCATAAACACTAAATAGGCTACAATGCAACGTTAAGTACTGTTATTGTATAGTTTATTGCTTTAGTATCGTACCAATAAAATTAGTCTCCAATTTTCACGGTTTTTGCTCATCTATCCAAATTCAAGACGTATGAGATGTGAAATTGAGATATCTGCTAGACCACAGACTAGTTTTACGACAGGTACAAAATATGATCTACTACAATTGCAAAACAGCTCTTCCTAACTGATGGGCCGCGATGGTCCTTCAGGTGAGCCGCGAATGTTCTGTCATAAAAAAATATTTTTGTGCAAAAAATTTGAACCTGCGTGAAAGGGGATTTTCTGTCATGAAACTTAATAAATCTAAATTGTGAAGTCAGCTAACAGACTGACACTTAATAGATGCAATAATACGTATTGCCATTGCGCCGTTGAAGCTCAATTTTGCTAGTTCTGCCGTCATTTGGCAAAACCCATTATCTCCACTTTTGCACTTTTCGAGAAAATCAAGTTTTAGTTTTCAGGTTTTTTTAAGAATGTTCCTGATTGTAGATTTTTTTAATTTTTGATTTGATAAAAGTGCTTTATCATAAAAGTTTAATAATAAAGTTTAATGTCAATAATTTTAATCAATGAATGTATAAACAGCGTATGAATCTTGCGTTCGATTTTTATCCAAATTTGCATTGAACCCAATTAGCTATTACGTCACCATTATTATTGTTTCATATTGTTACGCACAATTTTTTCACTGGTGAGATGAAAATTTTTGAGAAATGCATTAAACTTTGTTTATGACACAATAAGAAAATTAACAATTACAAGTGGAGTTAACAGGTTTTGCCAGATAATTTTTAAAATTTTTGACAACTTTTTGCCCAGAAATGGAGTTAATGGGTTTCGCCACCATAGATAACTCGAAATCGGTTAGGAGTACAAACTCGATATTTGCGCACAAGATGGACATTGGAGCAACGATTGAAAAAATGCAAAAAAACGAAATTTCAAAATTTTGGAGTTAATGGGTTTTGCCAAATGACGGCAGAGTTGGCTCCAAGGTTGGCGAGTCGTAGTAAAATCGATACAACTTTGACTCCAACTCTGATTCTCAGGTATTTTTTTAATTCGACTCCAACTTCGACTCCGTTTTTTTTTTCTGTTCGACTCCGACTCTCGAATCCGACAAAAAGTGAAATTTTGACTCTCACTCCGACTCCTTCAATTTTTGATTTCGGCAAAAAGTGAAATTTCGATTTAGTTATGCTAAAAAGAAGACGACTGTTTACTACATTTGCTGGTTAAAAAAGTTAGCTCACCTCAACTGATTTGTAAAATACTAGCGCGCCTACTTTTACTTAGGCCAACAGTGTACTTTGGTAATTTGCTCATGGCATAAAAAGCCTTCCATTCCTGCGAAAGATTGGAAGTCAGAGATGAGCATATTTTTTTGACTCCGACTCCGGACTCTAACAAGCGTAATTTTTCGACTCTGACTCCAACTCCTAAGAAAAACCTCGACTCCCACGACTTCGACTCCCGACTCCGACTTGCCAACCCTGGTCGTCGCAGAACAAGTGTTGGCAAAAAAGGGCTTTCGTTAATCGTGTTGTTGATAAAATTCAGACGACTGTAACTGTTTTTTTCGTATTTTTGTAAACGTTTAGTTCTTTGTAAGCAACATGGTTTTAAAAATAGAAAAAAATATTAAATTAGTGATAGTTTACCAAGCGTTGGCGCGCGAGGAAATTATAAAACAAAAATTCGCACGTTAGCGAGTTTGAGTTGGACACCCTTGGGCTAAAGAAATTTGGTTTTGTTGTTGTTGTTGAAAGAACTAAGAACGTAAGCAGCCAGATTTTTGAGTTCAAATTTTTGCTGCGTAAACTTAAAATCACTAGTTTTCAAAAAAAGCTTGGTTTTTGTATTTTCGACAGTTATAATTGAGATATTGACTTGAACATAACAGCTCAGATGGCCGAGTGGTAAGAGCGTCCGCCTTGGGAGCTGTAGACTCGGGTTGGTTCCAAGTCGGGTCAAACCAATCACTTGAAAATAGATATTCACAATTTTCCTGCTTGACGCTCAGCATTAGAGGGATAGTGTGGAGAACAAGCCTGCAAGTTTACTTGTTGTGTCTTTGGGAGAGGCACTTAGCAGGATTTTCCCATCTTGGTGTGGCAGACAGATGGCAGGCAACTCATAAGTCCTAAGCGAGCTCGTATAGCGTATTGATCGCTTTCTTGGGATAGGAGGATAAATATGCAACTAAATACAAAATATACATTGTGATAAAGTGACATATTGAGTTGAAACACCCTGTATTTTAAGTTTTTTTGTAAATTGAAATTCGATCACTTTGTACCAGTATTTAAAATTTGTATTTTGAAACTTGTGGTTTGAAATCTACAGTATGATGCGAGTTTATTTAGTTGGGGTTAAATATTGCACTTCGACATAAAAACTGCAACACTTCCGCGGATCTCGTATTGCGTTGATAAGCTTTCCCAAAACGAGACCCTCGAAACAGGGTCCCAATCAAAAAAACTGCATGGCAAATACCGGGCATTTGCATGGGCTAAGCTGGCTCATGCAAAGGCCCGGTGATTGCCATGCAATTTTTTTGTTTGGGGTATAGTGCAAAAGTTAGCTCTCGTAAGTAAACTACTGACTTGAACATTCTTCAAGAAAAAATACACTTTTTTTGAAGAGAGGAGAGAAACAACATTTGTGGATTTGACTTAAAGGGACATCAGTCCCAAAAGTTCGAAATTTCCTACAGTAGTCACTATTTGAGCTTTAGGGCATTTTTGTAAGAGTGTTGCTGTTTACTTCATTTTGAAAAACCACATTGGAACATCTCCAAAAGCTCTTTGAAGAAAAATAAGCATTGAACGTGTGTGCGAGAAATACCCCCCCGGTTGCAAATGTATTTGCACGTTAATTAAGTAGAATATGAGAGATGCTTCTTTGTTGCGATTGAAACAAACTCGACTCAACATCTTTACGACAATTTTGTTTTTCGACCGTGTGGGAGTACGTTTGACGTCGTATTGATGTCAAAATGCAAGTTACTCAAAAAAATATTGGCATCATTGCAGGTCTTGAAAAACTTCTTCTGCTTCTAGCCAATACGTAACTGATTTGAGTCCGAGATCCAAAATCGCGCCTGTAGTTCTCGTATTTCAATTTTTATTCAATTTTTTTTTGTTCAGCTACGATTTCAAAAAGTACCGGCAATTAACTATGCTTGACCTTGGTTTGGAATTTATTTGTTTCGAGTCAGAATAGCGACTTTTTTTTAACAACAATTTTTTTTTGTTCGGAAAAAAGGCATGCGCAAGACCATTTCAACAAATTAATAAAAAAAAAATTACCGGCGCAAGACACGAAACATTTTCTCGAGCATACGTTTTTTCCAGTGAAAGAGCGCGAAAGACTATATGTATGTCTCGCTTCCAATAAAGCTTGACGAAGCCGTCGAACCTGCACCTTCTCGCTTCAGTCATTTGGCTACTTCAAAGCAAAACAAAAATACAAAAAAAAAAACACGAAACAAGAAAAGCAGATAATTTTGTTTAATTTTTACAAAGACTTTTAAAAGAAAGAACACTTGCTCGTGAAAAAAAATTTTTTTGACAGTGGGTTATATTTTTGTACCGTACTTATTTTTGCTGTTTTATTTGTTTAAATACTCGATTAATTATTTTTTATTTATTTTTCGAAACACTTAAAGCGAGCGAATTTATCAATATTTTTTTAGGGCTTTGTTGAATGTTTTTTTACCAAACTTGACTTTATCTCTTGGAAGCAAAGGCAAGCTGTTCCATATTTTAACATCACAAACTTTATTGAATTCTGAGCAAAATTATTTTAGAACTTGACCTAGGCAGAAAAAAATCGTGACGTCCAACTTGTCCGGTAGCAAACTTGTAGACATCTGTAATGGAAGAAAATAGTCCTGAAATAATTCTGGCAGGTTAGGCTTAATAGTTTTACTCTTCATCGTGAACTTAGTTATTTCAAGCTTGAATACGTTTTTCAGTTTCTGTATGGAAAACTGTTTGTACAGAGAATATTGTGAGTTCTTCGAGTACACTTTTTGGTAATAATTCTCATTAGGCGATTTTTACATCGCTTAAATTTTCTTTAATCATGCGCTTGTAGCGTCGCTCTAAGTGGTGATAGCATAATTTAGATGTGGATAGGCAATACCAAAATAAACTTTTTCAAGTATGCTGGGAGGTGCATAAAACTTTAGCTTGTGAAATGTGAAGAATGGCAATTGCGAAACTGAACTTAGAGATGACATTCTGAACATGTTTGTGACTCACTCGGAGCGATCAAAGTCGCGGATATAACCATCGCCTTTGAGGGAAAATATTACTGTAAAATAAAAGTTAACACCGACCAGTTACCTCCGTTGCTTAGCACATTGCTATCGGTGCGGGATGTCTGGGATTCGGTTTCCGGGCCGGCCAAATCGGGTATGGTGTCGCCAACAGTTCGCCACCGCTGCGACGTTTCTTCGGAGCTTTGTTGCCCGGGCGCGAGACCGCGAAGATGGGACCCACTACTCGATAAGCTTTGGTGAAATAATACGAGTACAGTAGAATGAAGAAGCTTAATGTAATATTACAGGTTTGGATTAAAGCAAGTGGTATTGCCTAAGAACTCGACGTTATTTGAGCTTGATGCATTTTGAAATTCATTTGAAATTTAGGATAAAGTGTTTAAGTTTTTTTTCTACTCACTGTTTGTTGCACACTGCTGTCCTATTAACCTACATCAGTGGTTCTCAAACTTGTCGGAAGTATCGAACCCAACAGGTGTCATGCAAGCATACATCGTACCCTTAATTATAACCAGGAGCGGATCCAGAAAATTTTAGAGGGGGGATGCAGTTTTGAATTAGGTTGAATGTTAAATGAATGCAAAGACGTTAGACGTCTAAACCGAAAAAGGGCATAAGCTCTTTGAAAATGTTTCACGTCAGGGGCGTATTCAGAATATTCTTAAGGCGGTGTAGGGTGACATAAAATTTTTACATTTTTTAAGCGTATTTTTTTTCCGAAAAGTTAATTTGAAGCAAATTGAGGAACAAAAATATGGCTCTAGGGGGGTCCGGGGGTATGCTTCCCCGGAAAGTTTTCAAAAATTTAGACACTGTAATGGCCATTTTAGCGCTTTTTGAACAATTTTTATGGAAAATTCTGTTTAATTTTTTTGCCTCTAACTCTAAGTCCTTCATCAAATATGATACATTTTGTTCGCACATTTTTGATTTATGCGTGCTTAAGGCGTAAAGATAATTGTTATCAAATAGGTTTGAAATTATGGAAAAATTGTATTCATCAAAAACAGCGTTGAAAGAGTATGGTGGGGGGATGCATCATTCCACGCAGAGATAGTCATTTACTACAACTGTATGCCTTTTTGCAAAAGCTTATTCTGATCTTAGCCGAACCCCTGCTACAGCCTCACCGAACCCCTGGGGTTCGGTCGAACCCAGTTTAAGAACCACTGACCTACATGATATTTATCACCTATCCACAATTCGGTTATTTTACAATTTGGTGCATGACCAATAGAAGCTTATCCGATATCAGCTAGCATCGTGTCAATTTTTGTTAAAAATTTGTTCTCAGCACAACCTAAGCAACTATATATATAAGGTGTTTCATTTTTTCACCATTTTTGAATTGAAACACGTTCAGGGTCGCATCTGATAGAGTTTTCGACACTGATCACACTCGTATTTTTTTCGTTTATGACGTCATTAAAAGGTTTCAGCGCGTGTTTGAATTACGTCATAGTGCGTTTTAGCTAATTTTGCGTATCTCGAAAACTGCGTTCACTAGAAAGCTGGGAGTGGTGTCAAAATACGCAGAAGGGTCGGTTTCCTATACCTTTCCTAGAGACTGAAAACGCGTATTTCTATCAGAAAAAAAGTTATGTGATAAAAACTAAATTCAAACACTATTGATGTTGTTTCATAGAACAAGAGCTTTAGTTTGTCAGCGACATGGCCTAGCGGTACCGCGCGCAAGTGACAGATCCTACGTGACGGGTTCGATTCGCGGCTAAGGCCGATTGCATTTGACATATACAACGGGTGGCTGCTGACTCGAAGAGCGCAAGCTCACTTTGCAGTTTCCCTCAATTACTGTTGAATTTTCAGTTCAATATAATTTGAAAATAACCTCAGTTGTTTGCTTGTTATCTTACAAATTACCTTCGGTATTTTGTTATTGGGCACTAATATTCCGTTATGAAATAACCAAAGAATAATGTAGAACCACCTGATAAACACGATAGGTTGTCAAAATGTTGACTATGTTGTGCAGATTGCAAGGTCTAAAAAGGTCTAAAAGAGTTATATTTTTAGCAAGCACGCGAATTTGTATGGATGAAAAAAAAACAAAAAAAAATACAAAGCATTGCCACGTTGGATTGCTGGAAATCACACCTTCTAATTCGGAAAAATCTGCCTGTTCCAAGACAGAGAAGGAGATGATAAAAAATAACGGAAAACCTGTGAAAGGATGGGAAAAGATAAAATATCACACTATCGATGAAACATGTTGAGAAACAGCCACATTTCGTATGGGAAATAGATTGCACGACGTCCAGCAACGTCCAACGAGTACGTAATCGCCCCAGCAGTAAAACGATCAGTTGCAAAAAAGTCCTTGGTGAAGTAGGAAAAGAATAAATTACCTCTTAACATAAATGTAATCAATCACTACTACTATTTACGCAAGTTTTACAGCGAATACTTAATGATGATGCCATTATGCGGAGTTGTCCCCGTTTAATGGAGGTGGCCGAATAGAATTTTTGAATAAAATGCGTGTTTTCAACGACTTAGAAATGAAATAGTCAATGATGTCATCTGTATTTGGCAAGCTGCAAGTTAGCCAATTATCGGCTACAACAGAACTTCTACAAAATTGAAAGGTTTGGTGACAAAATTTGAACGAGCAAAAAAAAAGCAAGAAGCAGTAGAAAAGGTGCGAAGGGAGTATCGGAAGATTGGTTGGATACGATTTTTAATATGCAAATGTAAGTGCGAGATCCCAGAATATCCGAAAATATTCAATGGCAAGTTTACGTGCTGCTGTCCATGGTAACTCCGAATTCCACAAGAGAAGATGATAACATTTTTGAATAATCAGAGAACCTCAAGGGAAATGATTCTTGACTTTTCAAAAAGACGTTGTTCAAGGAAAATGATAGTAACTTTTCAAACGTCTTTTTGAAAAGTTGAGAACCATTTCCTTCGAGGTTCTCTGATTATTCAAAAATGTTATCATTTCCTCTTGTGGAATTTGGTGTTCCCAATTCGAGATACGCAAAATTAGCTAAAATGCATTATGACGTAATTCAAACACGCGCTGAAACCTCTTAATGACGTCATAAACGAAAAAGATTACGAGTGTGATCAGTGTCGAAAACTCTATCAGATGCGACCCCGAACGTGTTTCAATTCAAAGATGGTGAAAAAATGAAACACCTTAGCATACATTCAAATTACAAATAGATATTACTCGCCAGATGACCCGTGTTTACAACCTGACAAACCATAGTTGTTTTCTTCGATATTAATGCAACGTTGAGCAAAGCTTTGTTTCAATTCCTCAACAGTTTGCTAGATCCTCCTGTAATGAGCATGTGATGCTACATGCTACCTGCAGGTTGTTTTTACTACAAGCAAAGCATTTAAGACACATATTTTTTTCTGTTTACTTAAATGCACCAACTACAACAAACGATCAACGAAACAACAACACTTTACAAAAGTACATATCACAGCAATATACAAACGAATGTAAAAATAGAGTAGGTGCGTTCCTTAGTCGTCTACTTCAACACCTAGGTGGAGCCAAACAAAAACATGGTGCCTAGTTTAATACAAGCTTTACTAGTAGCCTACTATACTCTACAGCAACAGTAGTCAATCATTTGCCTATTAAACTCTTGGCTATGTTCTTTCATAAGTCCAAGTCGTTTTATGTAAGTATCATTCAATATGGTTACAACAGCAAACACGTTTTATGACAGTTGTTTTTTTTAATTTTTAGGAAAAAATCAACAACCCTTTTTATGTCATTGATTTAAAGAATACGGAAAAAATGTGCTCGTACTCGAAACGGAAATGAACTCTTGATCGTGTTGCATGCTTGCATAATTGCAGTTTGTGCTTATTTGCTCTCTATTCAATACTACTGCAAGTAATCAACTAGCCATTGATTAGACGGCGTATAAGTACTGTACGTGCTAGCTAAAGTAATGAACAAAAAAACAAAATGCTATGACGCAGGTCAAAAAAGCTAAATGTAAATGAAAAATAGTGCAGTAGCAGAAGCTACAGTAGGCTAAAAGCCTATATTTTTCTGTTTTAAAAATAAAAGTACTGGGCCAATACAATGCTATTGTGCTTAAACGTAATATTGAGAATTTATCGTTCTATCATTTCTTGTCAATTCATAATTCATCAATTTCTTCCGAATTAATGTCCAGCATAGGATTAACACATCCAATTTCAACTCCACTATCTCTTCCACTTTGAGGTTCATTCTTTAAACTTTCAACAGAACTTCTCCCAGAACTAGAGTTTGGAGTTTTGATAAAATGAACTTTTCGATATACTTTGGGAGAAACGCTAACAGTAACATCACCATCTGATAACAAATCTGACAATCTTGCTTCTAAGTCTTCTTTTCGTTTTTCTCTTTCATTGAAAATGAGAGCTGCGCTGGTTGACCCGTCCACTAAATTCGATTTTTCGATAATTCCATAGCGGTGTCGTCTTTCTTTCTTACTAGCTTTGTGCGAGCCTCTAGTGTGCAGAGAAATTTTGCGTTCCTTTAAAATAGGTGGGTGCTTCTGAACACCTGTAACAGAGAGCCCTGTAGTAACCACAGGAGAAATTGCTTCCTTTCCACGATAAGTTTCATTTTCATATGATACGATTTGTTCATCGGTTTTATCATCTTGGCTTGACTCCAGAAATCTGTTACCAGGTTCACCATCAATTGAAAAGGATTTCTCTTCTCCAATGAGCCAAAACGTTTTCCAGTTACCCAAGCCCTAAATGAAAGTGAAAAAAACGATAGTGACAACGGCGCAATTACGGTTAATCAATGCAACAAAATTACGTTACATTTGTTGACCAGTCAATTATGAGGAAACTAGGATTCTTTTTTCCCTTCTGCTTAAAGATACACTAACTGAAAACAAGAACTGGTTACAAAACATCACATTCGCTACTATAATAGCATAAGCTGAATATTGTGGGTTTTCACTTTCAGAAATGAAAAGCGCCGATCTTAAAATTAAACGCAAAAGAGACTAGATCGTGTTTAAAGTTGTTTTGTTTTCGTTTGCTGTGGAAAGCTGCTAAATTAAAGGAAAAATAAGCACTTCTATCCAATATCATGACGTTTACATGATAAATAGTGAATGTCAATTACTTTCAAAAAAACCTCCTCTTCTCTTTCTTCTAATTCAAATGTACCAAATGTATCCAGAACCGCTTTTGTCATAGGTGAAACATGAATCGCCAGTGCTGCAGCAAAAAGTAAATGTATTAATACGATACAGCATTCAGAACTTCTTGTAGCAAATGTAACTAAAAAAGATGGCAATAAACTTAAACAAATATTGGCATGAAACTCACGAAACATAAGCATGCTTTCGACAAACCTTTGCCGTTTGATTCCATTCTGGCCGCAGTATTCACGGTGTCTCCAAACAAACAATATCTGGGCATCTTCAGCCCTACCACTCCAGCCACTACTGGTCCGGTATGAATGCCAACTCTTAACTTCAGCTGAGTGTCAGGCATATGTCTGTGAGAAAATCATGAATATGTGGCGAGTGCAAATGTATCATGGATATAACACACAAATTAGAAACACAACTATCATCTGAATCTTACCATGCGAAATGTTTTAGCCTGTTAATCGAACAGCGTTAAATCAAACTTATTTTTAAAACATTGTCTCAACTTTTTTCCACTCGCCGCATTATTATTTATATAACTTTTATCTAACATTTTAATGGCTCTTTTGCAACCCCTAAGTGATACAACTTGATTTTGAGATTGATATAGAGTTGTAGACGTTTTCAACCTATCAAGCTTATGATACATTCGCCCCTACTATTTATAAAGTATTACCTCATACAAAATACAACCTAATCATTTTGTATTTTTGTATGAAGTAATATTTTATGAATAGTAGGTAAATGCTTATGGCTAAACCTAATAAGTCCGATTTTGTTTGCTTAAACGCACAGCACTCTTCGCAAAATCGCAAGTTGTTTGGGAACTTAAAACAGCTGAACTAAAACGGTTTGCGGGAACACAGCATCGGACTTTACGACAACACCAAAACGATTACTCTTGGAATAGCATAAACAATAAAAACACCAACAACATCATTTTAAACATGTAAACTAGCATAAAATTTATACATAAATTTATTATGGGCCATTTTGAATACCAACCTTATCTTAAATTTGTGGTTAACACAATCTAGAAGAATAAGAGACATTCTAGCAATTTCTCGGGCATGCAAAGTTCCATTTTCTTTGGGAAGACCAGACACCACCATATATGCATCGCCTATGGTTTCCACCTGAAGAGACTTTTAATGTTACAACGCATATCGCTGCAGCTACATGCAATTTTTACTACATGTTGGCAAACTATTTTAAAGCATCTCAATTTTTTTAACCATGAAAAGGAATATTGCTCAACAAATTCAACATAGTCACAGCTTATCAATCAATTAAGTTATCTTCTTCAGGCTTCCTACAATAGTATTTGCAGCCTATTTAGTCGCATATTTATTCTCCTATCATGAGAAAGCGATCAATGCGCTGTAACGCGCTCGCTTCGGAGTTGCCAATCATCTGTCTACCATACCAAGATGGGGAATCCCGCAAAGTGCCTTTCTCAAGGGCACAACAAGCAAACTTGCCGGCTCGTTCTCCGCACTGTCCCTTTAATGCTAAGTATCACGCAGCGAAGCTGTGAATACCAATTGTGCAGTCATTGGTTTGACCCGACTCAGACTCAAACCTTAGTCTACAGCTACAGAGGTGGACGCTCTTTTCATTCGGGCATCTGAGCAATAAAATTAAGTATTCTCAAATATCTTATTGACATTACTCAAACATTACACTTATTGAAATTCCCCTTCTTATTTATTTATTTCTTTTCGTCTTATTAACTGCTGATCAACCCCGCACAGACCCATTGTCAGTTAAACTTCAAAAAAATAACATGGCAACTTAATAAATTTATAAGTGTGGGTAGATGCTTGGCTAGAAGACCCTCAGACGGTCACTTGGCAGCTTCCCTATTGAATAAACTGTCAATAACTGTTTTTCTCACTTTTATGTAACACTTGCATTTTTATTGCATCAACGTTTTTTGTTATTGTTAAATGTGTTGTGTGATGCAAATGCAACGAAACAAATAAATTATCTATCTACCTATCTATCCGCACATTTTCAAATATTTCGAGTTGATTTCATAAGATGCCATAATGATGCCACAAATTTTAATAACCCAAAAAAACTTTTAACTACATAGTTAGTTTGATGTAAATGATGTTTGTAAGTGTTTTTCTACAGTAACTAACCTTGTAAACATCGAACTTTTCAATGACTTGATCAAACATCGTGTAAAGATCATTGAGCATGTTTACAACTTCCATAGGTTTGCTGCGATGACTGATAGCTGTGAATCCAACAATGTCACTGAAGAAGATCGTTACACTTTCGAAAGCGCAAGGAAGCACGTTCTATAATAAAAAAAGCAATCCATGTGTTATTATTGTAATTCAGAAAGCAAACGAAATCGTAAAATTACTAATACAAACAAATTCAATTAATTGCATGCTGCTTAAACGCATAAATCGTTTCATTGAACCGTAATCTGAAATCCCATGCCCAATCTCATTGCTTAAAGCGTGATATCGGATAATCGCCATAGAATTGTTTTGGCAAAGTTACTATGCAGTTAACCGCTTTCGCCTGCAGTGTTACCAAAAAAATTAAAACTTTTTCAGAAATTAGTGGAGAGTTATAAATAAAATGCATGAAAAACGCAGATAATATTTTGATTTTACAAACCCTGATTAAAAAGGGTAGTACTGTATTTTGCAAGAACTTCAATAAAAATAAAATTAAGTCGATTTGTCTCTATATTACGGTAATTGTTTGAGCAGCGTTAAAAGCGCTGAGTTGGTTATAAATAGTTTTTTTTGGAATTTCTAAATTTGTTTGCTGGAAAAAATGTCGTGAACAACACTATTATAAGTAGTATCGGAAATATTATAAACATAACATTGAAAAGGTTGCCTAGGAATCTACTCCAAATTGTTTTGAAATCTACTCCAAGTTGGATATCACTCCTATCTGAGTTTCTGATAATTGGAGTCTCATGATCCGTTAAAATTGTTCCTTGCATGTTGTACATTGCTAGGTCAGGGTCAGCTTGAAGAATACGATTAATATTTGTCAAGACCAATGTGAAAAGTCTATTGCGTTCTTCTGCGAAAAGGGATTTGTAAGGCATTTCACTATTGAAGAAAAGAAACCAACCCAGCTCTTTATTTGTTTGGAAACACTAGTCCGATTTTCCTTGAGCAGGAAGCAACTTTTCGTGAAATTGAATTGTGCTTCTGTTTACGTCATAGAGCCTCAAAAACATGAAATGTTGGATTTTACTCTAGTCCCGAAATTACTAGGCTTTTTGCAGTGGAATTATAACAGGGAGTTAGTTTTGTTGAGAGTTGTTTTTTTTTTGGGGGGGGAGAGATGGTAACAGGAAATTAGTCTAAAATTGGGGGAGGGGATGGTGGTAAGGATTTAGTTTGGATCTTAGCAATTAAGATAGTAGCGGGGATTTAGCAGAAGAATGGTTGCAAGAAATTTTGGGGAGAATGAAAGTAGGAATTTACTTTTTTGAGGGGGGTTATTGCTATGCTGCACTGATGAGACCTAACAAGGTCTAAACGCGTCTGCAGCTGCATTTGGGTAGATGGCCTCGTGGGTGCTAGAGGTGGGGGTTGCTTGAGTGGAGTACCGTATTTTTGACCTAGCCTAGGCAAATTGATTCTCTAACCAGTTTATTTGTGGCTTTTCTCCAAGTCGTTTGCCCAAATCATGTCAACCTGAGTAACTTTAGATGTGAGCCTCTTAACAGACTGAGTAACCTGGAAGTTGGCATATATGATCCTACCTTCAAGTCAATTTGGAGTAGATTCCTAGGCAACCTTTTCAATGTTATTTTAAGCATTTGACATCTTTTGAGTGATCGATCCTATTGAGTTCTTGATTTTCAATGAAGCGGTGTCATTATTAAATTTTTCTATTATAAACATACAAATTTGTATCAATCAGCATGTCTTTAATTTGCAATTAATTAATATTTTTCGCACATTTCCTTTTTTCAGTTGCTCAGCTACACCTTTGGGCAACATTTGATACAGCAAAGAATCTGCTCTATCTTTTTCTGATTTGTACAACTCCGTTCTTTCTTCAACTTTTTCTTCCAAGTGCTGGGAATAATTTTCCAGACGCTGAAGTAAGCTATCCACAAGATTTCTTTCTCTGGAAATACGGCATAGATAAAAAAATCAATCGTTTGCACAACAGCCATTTCACAGGCGTACGTACAGAACACAAACAAGAACCCAGTAATCTAATGCAAGTGATCTAACGCTTTTATCGTACAAGAGCCACTGTGAGCTCCTTGGAAAAATGTACATCTTTCACACTATTTGGCAATTACTTTAAGCCAGGGGCATGCAACTGTTTAACGCAATGGGCCACAACCTACAAGTATAGTGATACCGGGGGGCAGTATCAGTATAGTTTATTCACCACGCACCATATTAAGCAAACGACAATGTTGAAGGATTCAGTCTAGTTACTTGGTTACATGGTGAAGTGACAGCGAAAGACCAAATGGTCATCGAGCCAGCTGTCACCTTATTTAATCACAACATTTAAATTTTTTATCAAAACGAAAGCATTTCTACAGATAAACAAACCAAGGCAAAGTGAAAACACAACAAATCAATATGTACACAGCAGACCATGCGATAGCAGTTAATAAGTTCATGTCAGTTTTTCCATTAATGCAATCTGATTGCTTCATATGCCAATTACAAATTTTGGATTAAGCGTAATAAGAAACAATTAGATGTGATTTTAATTGTTTTTTGAATTTCAAGTAAGAAAAGAATTTAAACTCGTTCGGTACATCTTGCCAAATTTTTGGTCCCAGATATGCCAGAGATTTTCTACCGATTTCAGTTCGTTTTCTTGTAATGAAATAATTGTTTCATAGCTTGACGGGTGCTATAATGATGGACTAGTGCAGTCTTAATAAACTTAACAGATCATCGAACAATGAGTTGTTCGATACTGATGTAAAACTTACAACAACCCTAAGAGGAAATAAAATGTGTTAATCAAATAAGGGCAGAAAACAACAACAAAAACAAAACGTGTCTTACAGCAAAGTTAACAGCGCAGTATTCAATTGCGGTTGATTATAACCAGAAGTTGTGTTTTCATAACGCAAATTTCGGTAACTGCGTTGCAGCGATTATGCACAATTGCACAACACTCAGACATCAGTCTGCTTGACGGTGAAAATTGAAACCCTTTCTAATTTTGGTATTATGACGCGAATCAGAAATTAGTCCCCGAGATTTAAACTTAAACATTGATTGAAGCGGATATCTTCAAAAAAAACAATTACAAACCATTGGTTTATATACCGCTATCACTTTGACATAAATAATTTTGGGGGGCTAAAATAAATAATGGGGGGTTAGCCCACGATAGTCCCCCAGTGGCTACGGCTCCGATAATAACCAGCAAACATAAAGTAAGATCACGTAATACCGCATTACTGCCAGAACAAGGCAATTTTCATACAATGCACTTTATGCTGCATAAATGGGGGGTCGTCACAGTAGCCTAGTGTAGACGGAATTAAATCGCGGTGTGTAGTCTTATAGACTTACATTGTTAGTCAAAGATGCCAATGATGCCGTTACAATTCAGAAAAAGTTTTTAAATTAATAGGCTACGAAGTATGAAGTCTGTAGCGGGCCACGTAAACAGGTACCGCGGGCCGTGCTGTGGCCCGCGGGCCGTATGTTGCACGCCTCTGCTTTAAGCCATCAAAACCAGTCTTATTTTGATTTTACAAAAGAAACTCTTACCTGAACATTTTTCTGAAAGCTTTTTGAATTTCCGGGAAGCTTGGACGATCCGTTGGGTTTTCCAACCAACAATTACAAATCAACTTTTTCAGCTTTGTGTTCCATACAACGTCGTCATCATCAGCCGTAGTTGGACGGAATGGAAGTGCAGATGATTGGCATGATTTTACTCGACGAAGAATTTCTGAAAAAAATCGTTAAATAGTGGGCCTACATAGTAGCGAAAAAATTAATAGAAAATTATACTATTCAAAATGCTTGCTATGCTGTAAAACAGAATACTTCTCATTCTACTTCTGCTCTAAGCATTCATTTTATTCATGAATCATTTCAGCTTTAGGCTTAAACTTTCATGGTTGGAGCATACTACGTCATTCTCTCCACTGTTGGACAATTTTTTATTGTGTTCCCACAAAACTACAGGCCATTAAAGGAATAAATGCAATGTCAAAGAGTTCTTGATTGTGTGTTCTAGGTTTTAATTTAATTAAACTAATTTAATTAATTAGTGTTCCAATTCTGGTGCTTTAGGCCAAACTGTTTTTGAGACATATTGTAAAAAAGCGTTCACACTACAGACTAGATTAACCTGTTCCCATCAACATCTTTTCGGACTTTACTTGTTTTAAACTTTTAGCCTCTGTATAAAAAAATGTGAACTCGCAGCGATATAGCAAGGTAGAAGTTATCAAAATTTTGGATTGATGAGGTCATTGAAAGCTATTGACATCGCAAAAATTAACTAAGTTTTAACGGATTTTCGCATTTGTCACGATATAGTGATGGTTTCAATATATCATAAGTATTACATTTTCACTTTGTGAGTTGCGTTTCAAATTACCGCAACATGGTTTATCCAGTTTTTTTGTCATAAAACCAACATTATACACCTTCTGGAGAAAGATCATCTTCAATGTAGAAAACTCCATTTCGATATATGATTTCTTGAACGATGATTGCAAAACTATAAACATCTCCTTTCTGTGACCCTTGAGCCTGCTCAAGCCGAAGCAATTCTGGTGCAGTCCACAATTTGTCTAAAGAAGATATCAAGAATTGTGGTATATGTTCATTGGCGTAGCCTACTGAAGATTTAAAAAACAGAAGCTACTTTGATCGTCGGAAGTCATTATTAGCAGAAGCTACCACAGATCAAAGGTAATGCGTCCGAGCTCGTTGATGCCTATTTGGAATCGCAATCAACACAAACAATAAAGGTCATCACAAATGAGCAGAAAGAAAGCATAACACATAGCCTAGTTATTTTCTGATTGTGTTGCGCAACACCTCATAAAATATCTCACTTTCAAAATGTTTGTGACCATTAAAACTCTCTTCTCGATTTCCCTCTCGAAATTTTGCCAATCCAAAATCTGTGAGCTTTACCACAAAGCGGCTGTCAATCAAACAATTTGATGATTTAAGGTAGCCGTGATACTGGAAGTAACTTCGATGAAGATACGTCATTCCCTTGATTATGTCACCAATCAACGAATTTCTGGAAAAAAATGAAGCAAGGATTCTTTATATACTAGCAGTACATGTTGTGTGAGACAATTAAAACCTATTCACACGTAAATAAATGAATATCACATACTTGAATACATCATCCATTTCATATTCGTAGTCGTTTTCTAAAAGATCTTGCAAGGATCCTCTGGCGCAATATTCGGTCAAAATGCTAACATGAGGAGCTTCATCAACAGCTCCAATGAACTTGCAAATGTGATCATGATCCATGGCGTATATCTAAAGAAATCAGTCATGAGTGATGGGGATGATGTAAGACTTTTAAAATTAAAAAGTTGAAAAATCACTTTTATTGTTAATGTGTTAGTGTAGGCTACAGTATTTTGGACAATTGAAAAATTTGTAATCATTGCGAAAGAATTATATAATTTACTTCAACACAGATACTGTATATTATTGTGTTCATAACCAGATCATAACTTCCTTTGGTTTAATTCTAACTGTTGGTTCTATCTGCATTTTGAGTTACATATCAACGATAAATATTCACTGACACTCCCTCTCGGTCTTAAACCAATAGCCGAAAAGTAACAGCTGTGGTCAAGACTTTTGCGATTTATATTAAAGTTAGTTGCCACTATGTCTTCTGTTAAGTCCCTTTCAATAAAGTTTATGCAAGAATAAAAAATCTATAAACCACCACCAGAAGTGTTATAGACTTTGCTGCAGTTGCTTGGTTTAGGCAACGCTTAGCAGTTTTGCTTAAAGCATAAGCTACTTGTTGGTTACAGAAGAACAAAATCTAATAAAAAAGCCTACGTTTATTGACTTCTTTTGATAAAACAGTAGTTAAGGTATTCGACTAACCTGTTCAAGCTCAAGTAGCAAAGAACGGTCCATGCTGACTGTTCTTCTTTTTATTTCTTTGACAGCCACTAGATTACCTTTGTATATTCCTGTTTTTGCAAACACTTGCTTGTCGATAAGATGCTGATATCCAGCGTTGCTGCTTGTGATGGAGTAAGCTGAATCCTTCACAAATATTCAACGGATCACCATTTGTTCATTAAATAAGAAGCATAATTCAACTAAAAAAAATTGGATGCAATGACCTTGATTTTTTTTATGTGCAGCACCAATGTAGTTTCTCGTGATAAGACGATACACGAACGAGCAGATAAAAAATAAAATAACTGAGATTATTTTCAAATTATATTGAACTGAAAATTCAACAGTACTGGTAATTGAGGGAGACTGTGAAATGAGCTTGCGCTCTTCGAGTCAGCAGCCACCCAGTATATATGTCAGAACCGGCGGCAGAGCAGTCGACTTAGAGGGGGCAAGCGTTTATCAGGGGGGGCCAAAGTTTGAAATTTAGTTCAAAAACCGCTGTCTTCAAAAAAGTAAGCTTGTTAATTGGGGGGGCCAAGCATGTCGATTGGGGGGGGGGCCAGGCCCCTTCTGGCCCCTCCTTGGCGCAGGTCCTGATATATGTTAAACGCGATTGGCTTCAGCCGCGAACCAAATTCGTGACGTTAGATCTGTCACTTGCGCGCGGTACCGCTAGCCATGTCGCTGACAGCAAACAAAAAAAAATCAATCCATCAAAAATTGATTGAAAATTTGCAGCATCAGAAACATGTTTCCTATTTTCCTGTCTAAGTCATTAAAAAAATCATCCCAAAAAATCTTTAAATGAAAGCAGAGCATTCTCGCCAACCTAAAATTTTTTAGATTTCTAGACCTCACCACGTATCGCAAGTCCAGGCTGCAAAATTTTCAACCAATCAAAGGTTGTTGAATGTCATCGCTTTAATCGACAATAAAATTAATATGGGTTAAAAATAGCCACAAATCGAAAAATAAGCGAACTTATTAACTACTTTTGCCTTAACGTTTTATCACTCGACCAAATTAACTTGTTCATTACATGTAGCAAATTTTATTGACAAAGCATAGATTTTGAGTTGGTCTCTAATTAAAACGAATTACTACCGGTATATAAAGAAGTGTAAAGTTTTGATAGTAAAGTTAAGTCTTGATATTTTCATGTTCATTAGTTTGATTAGAAACGTTTGTACACAGCAGCTCACTTTTGATCCACTTGCAGACAGTCTTCTCTTCTTCGTCCATTCAATGTCATCCCATTTCACTTTCCACAACTTCATCCGAAGTCTTTTCTCATGCTGCATTTTTCTGAAACATTAATTTTGTTTCTTCGCAATTGATACACTCAAAAGAATAAGATGTTTCAATTTCTCAAACAACTTCAAAACTCAATGAGTTTTCGTCATGGTCTATCGTGAATAAAAAAATAATTTAAAATCAATTTCGGAAAAGATTGAATTGCATAAACATCAAGCGATTTTAAGGGCACGTACAGATAAATACTTGAGAGATTTTCACACAGAACTGGCAGAAGTTTTATGAAACTTAAGAATATTTCTGCACCTTAACATTTAAATAATAGCCAACTGCATTTTTGGCATCTCAAAAATTACCTATTTAAATTTTGACGAACATAACCTGATGGCAGAATGCGGCTGCCCTGTACCGGCTCAATTATACCGTTTCAAGGGCGATGAATATAATCATTTAAAAAACAAACATTTAAAAAACATCATAATTATAATTACAAGTTTTTGTCAAAAGCAAAAAAACTATTTAAAAAACAAACACTTCTGTATTTTTTTTTCAAGCTCACTAAACCAACGCTTGAAACTATCAAGCTTTCAGCAATAAGATTTGCTGAAGCCTTAAGCAAGATGGTATTTACCACATAGACTTACTTACTTGTATAAAACGGTTATCAATATTATTGCCAGAAGCAAAACCCCAGCACTCGCTCCAAGGATGTAGTACAAAGCTATGAAAAATAATACAGTTGTTGTTTGAGTAGCTATATCAGTGCTTCTTAAAATTTGTTTGACTACATTAGCAGCCATGATTTTGCAGAGCTGCTAAGCAATCGTTTATTTTAGCAAATAGATGAGAAAAGCTTCTAGTTTTTTTGTCAGGTATGACCCAAAAAATTGATAATAAAGACGTTGTTACAAACTATGCATCACATCTTGCTCCCTCCTATTGATTGCTTTGCGCTCCTACAGCATGAAACGATATGCGAAAGCACTTAAAAGTTTCCTAGCAAAATTTTTTGCAAAGATTAATGGCCCAAGTGTTGCTGCGCTTATCGAATGCCGAAATAGATTTCATGAGAAAATACGCTACCAAACTTTCAACAGTAGCATGATAAGACAAGTTACGGAAAAATACGTAAAGTATATTATCACATTGTAATGATCATTTAATAACTACAGAATACCATGAATGCTAGCATGAGACTGCAAGTAGCCTAGTGTTGTGACACACTTTACAGTTACATCATGCACATTGCCAGTATTTAAATAGGCATACGTCTAATCTACTCACGGTTAATCTCATTTACTGGACATACAAAACCACAATCAGGAATGTTTTTGGGAGGCTCTGATCCTGGCCAGTCAATCATGCCAACTTCTTCAAACTCTTGAGAGCTTCCGTTGTAATTAAGAACAACCTATGGAAAGCGAAAGTTATTTTTAAAATAAATATTAATTTTGTAATGACAAAGCAAATTTAATTGGCCTACCAACTAAAATAAAAGTATAATTTTTAAATTTCCAATGGCCAGTGCTTACAAGAACGAAAGCTAACGTGAATTTTTGAGTAGATTAAAGTTAAGGATTTCATTTCTATCCTGTGCTCTATAATCTCTATGTGTGAAGCAACTAGTTAAAACCATGTCGCAAGTCACGATTAGCAAGCATTTTTCTGAAATCAATAGCTATTTATACCTCGAATTTTTTTGTTACATTATTCATATCCAATACGGAGAAGTCATTCGATACATCTCCGTTTTCAGCAACAGAAAGAGTTCTTCCAAGACTTTGAAACGTCGTTCCCCACAAAAGTTCAGCAAATTCTTCCCCATCCTCGGTGTCGCTTGCATCGTTGCATAAAGTTCTAAATTCAGCATTGTATTAGTAGTTAAAGTCTTTTACCTCCGCACCGTCAACACAATAAACAATACGATAGCATTAAGGAAATATATCGTGGTACGAAAAAAGGGAAGAGGCAACCACTCGAATAACGTTATGGCATGCAGGTAGGAGAAGAAGAGTTACGAAAATACAAGAGTGGGCTCAGTTGCAACACCCAGGACTAGTGTTGTTAAAAAAACGTTTTTTTTGCTTCGTGTTTTTTTTGATTGTTTTTTTGTTTTTCTTTATGTTGTTGACCATTTTATAGCTAATTGAGTAGTCTACCCCATTTTGGCTTGTTATCAGCTCGAGATTGAGGCAAAACAAGGGTGTTTCTAATGGTACCGACATGTTATTTGCAATGTCAGTTACCATGATTCCACTAACAACAGAAATGTAGCCTGCACTCATTGCTCGATGCTAAAGATGGCGTTTATGGCATGACCATGAGCCATTTTGGGTGCCTGAAGTGCTAGTTTGACTAATCTAGCTACTGTTTCCTCCCGGGAAGTCGGGACAAGAAATTTGGGTTTTTTAAATTTCCCGTTTTTCGGAAGGTTCATGTCGGGATCCCGGGAAATGTCTTTACATTAGTAAGGATTTCAGTGGTACTGATATTTATCATTCCGACATAAAAAATGCGTTAGTTTTGCGTGTAACTGCAAGTTAAAACTTTTTTTTGCTTACTAAAAATTATTTTTGAAAATTCGCAAAATTTTTTAAAATCAAAAATTTTTCTTCAATTTGTCGAAAAATGAAAAATCTCCAGCTAAGTTTGTCAAGCAGTGGCGTAACCACGTCCCCCCTCCCTCCCCCCCATTAAGCCTCAAATGACGTCATACTTACTTCTTTTTCTGATATTTATTGCGAAGTGCTAGATACTTTTTCATTACAATCTGGTTTTGTAATTGTCATAATAACAAGAATTACATAGCGCTGTTTCCTGAATCTTGTTCTCTGCCGTTATGCTTATGAAACAATGATCCGATTTTATCAGCAGGGCAGTGCCGCTCCTGTACACACAATTGCCCTCGGCCCCTCAGACCTTCCGTAAAAAAAGGCTAAACGATTTCCAGCAAAAATGATGTACGTACTGTAGCTCAAAAAAAAAACTAAATTGCTAACATTCGAATATCGTTTTAGGTTTTACCAGTTTCACCAGAATGTGTTCCTTTAACTTCCTTGCAACAATCGTGCCTTAACTGCATTCGGTATTTTTAGTTTCAAACATCTCTTTAAAATTTGAGACCATCTTTAGTTATTATACAACCAGGGATAGATCCAGGGGGGGATGTGGGGTATGCATCCCCCCACCAGCCATTTTCAACAATGTTTTGGATGAATAAACATTTTCCAAAATTTCGAACCTCTTCTTAACAGAATGCCTTCGTCGCCTTAAGTACGCATAATCGTAACTGTGCGAACAAAATGCATCATATTTGGTGAAGCACTCAAAATTTAGGGGGCAAAAATATGACGAATTTTTCCTAAAAATTGTTCAAAAAGCACTAAAATGGCCATTGCAGTATGCAAATTTTTGAAAATTTTCGAGGAGGATGCCCCCGGACCCCCCTAGAGTCGTTTTTGATACTTAAGTTGCTTAAAATTAACTCTGCCGGAAAAAAACTGCGCTTGAAAAAGTGACGAGAATTGGTGCCCCCTTCCTAAAAAAATTCTAAATACGCCCCTGACATCAAACACTTTCACAAGGCTTATTTACGCCCGTTTCCGGGTCTCAACGTCTTTGCTTTCAGTTAACATTCAATCTAATTCAAAATTACATCCCCCCACCACAACTTTCTGGATCCGCTCCTGTATACAACGTATGGTCAAATGTGACGTTATTCTCAACCCCTCCCACTACAAAATCCTGGCTACGCTAATGTTGTCAAAACAACATAGTGTAAATCAGATCTGAAATGCTAAAAGTCAGAAAAAATGTAAACTTAGTCAAGCTCGAAAAATTTTCCGGGAATTTCCCGAATCCCGGAATTCCCAAAATTATTTTTTGAAAATTTTCCCGTTTCCCGTGCAGTTGAAAGTCCGAGAGAAAGGGAAACCCTAAGCCTAGCCGATAGCAGGACTGTTTGTCGGTCCGCTAGCGGTCCAGTTCTGTGGCTTTTTTCTAGCATTGGGCCGCTAACGACCTTTCAAATTTATTTATTTTTAATGATACGCTCATGCGATTTAATTTTGCGAACTAAAGCTTTCTTTGTTGTGTAACTTGTGTTTAATTTTTGCTCTGCAACTCGAGGTTAGGTGCAGTGAACGCAAGTCGTTTGACAGGCTCAATGTAGATTTGGGTTTGATCCTTGAACGTAACAATTTGTGCAAGGACTTGTAAATTCGTTCTTTGGCAATCTATCCCAATGCCTTGCATGATGTGAGTGTAAATTTGTGCAAGGTGATTAAGTGCATGTCGCTCGCTATCCTTTTGACCAAGTCGCTCGCTATCATTTTGATATTTCGTAGTAAAACATTAAAAATCTTTTTTGTGTACCGCTGCTGACGCAATGAATTAATCACCTTCGTCGTTCATCTTTTATTGCGATAACTGATAAAGTCGTAGCTCTAGGTTAAAATATCTGTTAAAAAGCGAATTGTTTCTCCCGATTCGATATTAAAAACAGCAAGGAATGGGTCGTTTTTTTGGAAGGTTACCTATTTTCCAGTAGTAGCAAGCGTAACCATGTTGTTGGCACAGTAAATAAAAAGAGTATTAAAATCTAACCCTGATTCGCATAAAGTTACAGTTTTAAAAAGTGTGTTACCGAAATACTCTCCCCATAAACGTGTTTTTGAGCATTTTACTCAACTCCAAATGTTTGCAATAGCAATACGCAGCAAAATTACGTAGCACTTTATTAAAACATATCTGTTAAACATACTAGCATAAAAAAAAGCCAAAGAATTACAAAAAACATGTTTTTTGTTTTTTTTTAGATTACAAAAAAAAACGTGTTGTTTTTGCAAAAAAAAACCACTCGTTTTTTTTGAATTAGTTTAGTTTAGTTAGTTTCACATTTATCCTCCTATCACAACAAAGCGATCAATGCGCCATATGAGCTTGCTTAGGAGTTGCCAGCCATCTGTCTACCACACCAAGATGGGGGAATCCCGCTAAGTGCCTTTCCCAACTGCACAACAAGTAAACTTGCCGGCTTGTTCTCCACACTGTCCCTTTAAAGCTGTGCGTCAAGCAGGGAAGCTGTGAATACCAATTTTAAAGTCATTGGATACCAATTTTAAAGTCATTGGTTGCAACACCCAGTAACTACTTTACAGGCAGATGAATGAATAACTAAGCTTATTTTCAAAATGTATTGAACTGAAAATTGAACAGTAATTGAGGGAAACTGCAAAGCGAGCTTGCGCTCTTCGAGTCAGAAGCCTCCGGTTTAACATGTCAAATGCGATCGGCTCCAGCCGCGAATCGAACCCGTCACGTAGGATCTGTCACCTGCGCGCGGTACCGCCAGACCAAGCCGCTGACATTGTTGTAAAAATGACGCAGAAGATCAATGAGCATTCTGATCAAATTTTGTTTGACAATTTCGCATCAAAACTCGAAAGCATGTTGCTAACAAAAGTTGTAGCTACTAGCTAGATGCTAAAACCAGTCAAAGTTATCACAGCTAACATTTGATTTCTATAACTTAAATTATTGAAACTGGTTTAGTACGTTACTGATTGATAGAATTGAAGATAAGACACAGCACACTTTATATTAAAGTGTTAGCAGTGATAATTTTGATTGATTTCATCTAGCTGCAATTTTCGCTAGCAAGTTATTATCTACTTTTCACCGGTTATACTGTTCCCAGCAACTTGTTGAAAGCACTACTTTACGATCCAACACATCTTTCATTTTCCACAGGCTTTCGCGTAATAGTCAAGTAAAATTTCGCAACAAAATAGATCCACTCAAAGCATTGAAGGTGCTTTTATTAAAGTCTAATGTCATCATCAGAAATGTTGATGCTACATCTTTGAATTTTTACTACTGTTCAGCAAGTTTAGAATATTTTTGCGGGCCTTCTGCTTGATTACGGTTATTTTGTTACTTCAAGTAACAATAGTAAATCAATTTCAAAAAATGCTTACCGTAAAACACCATTTAAAAGAACAACCATTCCGTCATAGTGCGAAGTGATGAAAGGATTCACGTACTGATTGTATTCTACCACAGAACTCCCAGGATAATTCAAAGAGTTTTTTACACTCTCAGAGAATTGCTTGAATTGATCAGTAAGTGGAAGCTTCAGAGAAATCACAGTTAACGCTCTCAAGTAGTCGTCCATGTATTGAGCTGAAAAGTTTCATAAAAGGTAAGCACCGGAACAAATTGCAATGTTTTTATCTAGTAAATTCATTAAATATTAATATTATTTTTAGTATTTTACGACGCATCTGCTGAGAACAATATTCTAGAATCTAGAATTCAAAACGGGTTCCACCAGAATAGTTCATAAAGTGCCAAACAATTGAGCACACAACTAAGAAACTGAAAGTTTGCCTTGTCAAGTTTAAAATCAGAGCTTAAACAATCATTACTTAATGTGGAAATTTGTCTGTGAGACCTCACCTAGTTATAGAAACACACCACACAAAAAAAGTTTGCAAAAGCTGATTAGCTTGTCGATGAATGTTTGCGTAATATCCATTACGATATTTGAACATGGACACTTCCAGCTTCTTTAAACCTTATTTAAGATGATGGACAGAGTACAGAGTTGAATTCTCCTTCCTCTTTGCCACAGCATAAGTATAACCACAGAGGGACACAGCCAACTCGATTTGATGTTTAACCACAGTGATATAGTTTAGCGTTGCTTTAAACTAATAAATGTTGGATGTCCGAACGATTTTAGCATACAGTATAGAGATCCAAAATAGACCGATAGGGCCCCATAATTTAATTTGTCTAGGGACCCATTTCGGAGGTCCCTGAAACGCTTTAAAAAATGCACTAGTTAATAAACATTGAAAAAAATCGTTACTGCTGTAATCTGAGTTGTCAGCCGAAGTGCTGTTTCCAATGTGATCGTCTTCGTCAGTCCAAAAATAACTTGTGTTTGTGTTGTAAAGATCGAGATAAATAAACGCATATTCGCCGTTTGTCATCTCTTGCTTTTCAGCTGCTCGCATGATTTTCCTCATAGCCCTTCTTCCAACAAACCAGACGGAAACTGCAACAATAGCAAAATAACAATGACATAATCATTTTTGTTTACCTGGGATGGAGCCAATATACGTAGTATACCAGCTTCATTCCGTGTGAACCCAAAAGTTCCGTTAATACCGTAGATGATGAGAGCTAACAAGGCCGAAACAGTGGCTGTCAGGCGAATGAGTAAACACGAACGTATATTATCTGACTACTTGTAGTTTACACAGCGAAGAGGGATTAATGACTATGTCAGAACCGCCACTATCAAAAATCAAATCAAGCAAAGCTTTTTTAAACTTTTAAAATCGCCGGGAGGTGTCCGAAGCTGCGACGATTGCGTTGAGCGTAAAGCTATGGGGTGCCATTCGTAAACCCTTACTTTTCTACGTACTACAGCCTTATTAACGATCCCATGTGCTATGTCATATAGGTATGAACTAACTTTCCATTCCTATGTGCTATATCACATTAGATACAAACTAAGTTTCGTTTTTATGTGCTATATCACATAGGTATGAACTAACTTTCCATTCTTATGTGCTACATCACATTGTATGAAATAAGTCTCGTTCCTATGTGCTATATCACATAGGTATGCACTAACTTTTTATTCTTGTGCTGTATCACATAGGTGTGATTAAATCTCGTTCCTATGTGCTATATCACGTAGGTATGAACTAACTTTTCATTCCTATGTACTATATCACATAGATGTGATTGAACTCTCGTTCCTATGTGCTATATCACATAGGTATGAACTAAGTCTCTTTCCAATGTGCTGTATCACCATGGTAACATAATAGGTATGAACAAAGTCTTTTTTCTTTTTACTATAGCGATCATGCGTGACGAGTGTGCGATTGGCGGGAATTCCTCAGCATTTTTACCTCGAAGTTGTACCTTACCTTGCATAGACGTCTTAAATTGAAGGACTGGCGACTAGCACACTCGGTGTGTTAAACTTGGGTCCCAAAAAGTTATTTTGAAGTTTCTCCACGATTTTTAAGGCTTTTGCTTTTATACTTTCTGACGACGTCTATAATTTATTCACACACAATTTTTGAAAATTCGAGGTTGATTGGACTGGGGTAAGTGACCCGAATCCTGAATTATTTACAAACACCCCCAAAATTTGTCATTATTAGGCACCACAAATATAAATATATTTTGGATCATATTTATCGCATTTTAATGATGTCACAATGGCGCTTGTACGCATGCAATCTCCATTGCGGAAAAGCGACTTTGTGCAGCTCCATCTATCAATGCATTGCGAAATTAAATAAATTTTATTGACCTAACTTATGCTGGTTGATGCAGGAAACCCACCATAACAACGTTGTGCATGTAGCGTCAATGCCTTAAGTATAAACGGTATTAATTATTGCTTCGTTTGTCGCGAAAAATTTAATGAATATTAGGAACATTTCCACTCAGTAAACACAGCTTGGCGCTGGTTTAGTATGTGATCTACCGATATTTGGGTTGTACAAGATTGATGGAAAAAAACAGCCGGGGTGTTTGAGAAGGAGAGAGAAACTTGGAAATTAAATTTGCACTAGGTTAGATTATGTGGCACATGTTCGACGCTCTTCATTCAGAATTTATTTATGTGTCACGCATAGGCCCACACATTGGGCAGGACCAATTGATTGACTTTAGTTTTGCATAGCCTCCTTCTACACGGTAATTGGTACTTCTTCGTGTTTTTAAAGTTCCCGCATTTATAACAGGCAATATCTTTATGCTTTATTCTGAGCAGAAAAAGGAGTTTGTTATATAAAGTATTGCATAATGAGTAGGCACAAGTTTGAACAGGACCCCCCTATTATCCAAGTACCCGGGGTAGCAGATGTTACCATTAAATTGTAATGCTTTCTACTGCTCCGTTCAATAAAAGATTTTGGGCTATCGACAATGTTTTGAGCGCCCAAGGCACATAAAAAACAAACGCACAAATAGCTTGAGAAAATTACCCTAAAATTGCAATGAAAGTAACGTCATCACCGCTACTGTGACGTCATCACCCCATCGCTACTCGTTTTAGAACATTTATGGAATGGTTGAGGTACATGGCAAGTTTCACGCCTCTATCTGTTCTTAAACATACCTTTTAGAAAACCTCGTTAAAAATTGGGGACCCAAGTTTGAAAAACTGAGCATGGCAGTACCCAGTCCTTCTATTTAAGTCGTCTATGATACCAGGGACTGCTGGTACTGTTCAGTTTCCGTAAGCAAAAAGTTGGGAAATGCTTGAATTGTAGGCCTAGTCTAGGAGTATTTTCGTTGGCAAAGCAAAGATAGGTGAAGGTTAACTTAAAGTACTTTTAGTTTTAAGTCCAATACTAGGTTAGAAAGGTATACAGAATCAGCTATTTATTATTACACTGGTCACAGGGAGATTAGCTCTAGGTTGGGTCAGAAGAATTTTCATGGCGTGGAGTTCTTGTTTTACTGCGGAGTAATTTTATTTTCTAAGTTTGACCATTGGCCGTCAGATCGACCTGATTTTCCGAAATATATCTTTAGCAATGCTGAGTAACTCCCGCCAGTCGCACATTCGTCACGCATGATCGCTATAGTAAAAAGAAACGAGACTTTGTTCATGCATATATGTGACCATGGTGATACAGCACATTGGAACGAGACTTAGGTCATACCAATGTGATATAGCACAGAGGAACGAGAGTTCAATCACACCTTTGAGATATAGTACATAGGAATGAAAAGTTAGTTCATACCTACGTGATATAGCACATAGGAACGAGATTTAATCACACCTATGCGACATAGCACATAAGAATAAAAAGTTAGTGCATACCTATGTGACATAGCACATAGGAACGAGACTTATTTCATACCAATGTGATATAGCACATAGGAATGGAAAGTTAGTTCATACCTATGTAATATAGCGCATAGGAACGAGACTTATTTCATACTGATGTGATATAGCACATAGGAATGGAAAGTTAGTGCATACCTATGTGACATAGCACATGGGATCGTTAATAAGGCTATAGTACATAGGAAAGTAAGGGTTTACGAATGGCATCCCATATAAAACAGACTGTAAAGATGTTAACAAATGCCTTGATCCGATTGGGATAAACTCAAGAAATATCATAGCTTGTTTCAAGTGTGTGCTGTGGACGTTTGGAATGTAAATGTTGTACGTTAACGGAGTAGATTAAAAAAAAGATTCCTTCCCTAATTCTTTTTTACCTGATCTAAACTAATCTGTTTACAACTAACCAAAAGTAGCAAGCAGCTAAAGAAAGCCAGTTTGTGTTCATGAGGTTTTGTTAATGAACCTCACAGTGTAAACCATCCTTTCATTTCTATCAAAGGATTAAACATTTTCAAACTGTGACCAACTCTGAACCAGAACTTCAATTTTATCAGACAGTCTGAACCTTTACCGAAATCAATTAACAAATGTTGAGTGTTACGTTTGGCACGGGTGCTGAAAAAGATTGAAAAAGCACAGGTTGTGATGGATCTTTTGTTAGTATATGATTCTTTTGTTTGAAGTTACTAGCCCAGATAAAGAAATAAACACACACATCAATTTAAGCAAACAGGCTTGTCAAAATTGGTGAGTAATTGACGTCAACTCAAATATTATCATAGTATTTTTGCCACATGGTTATACTGACAATAAAATTATACAACAAATTTGTTAGTTCGGAGAAATTCGCCCTGAAGCCAGCCACAACCAATAAAAAGTGAAATCGAAAAAATTGTGAAAAAACAGCAATTTTACAAAAATTTGATGAAACGAAAAATCTTGTTTAAATGGTATTTATTACATAGTACGAAAGCTAAAAGTTATCTAATGATTAAGAGATTCCTGTGGTCTTCCGGCGCTTTGTAAAATTATGGGTTTTGCAATTAGCATAACAATGAGACTTTCTCCCAAACAAAATGCCAGAAGGGATAAACTGTAAACACCAAAGCTTGACAACTGCCAAAACAAAGGTATCCTGACATTTTAACAAGCATTTGACTTTTGTGTGAACATTACTATTTACCAGAGACGTTCCTTTAACACATGAAAATATTAATAAAATGATTTGCACAATTTAAATCTCAATTAAAGTGCCGAGTAAATGGATTGGTCTTACTTAAATCCACTCCACAAACTAACGTCTTGAATCAACGTGTACAAATTAGTCACCTCTGGCTCTTTCTCTAAACTTTCTTAAAGCAGCATCGGGATCACTTTCGATATCCGAATCTGTTGCAAACGATTCGTACTTGTATGTGTATTTTGACGGGTTTTCCTTCAGCATTACAGTGATTTTTCCCAAAAACGTGCTCATATCCGTCCACAAAGTGTAATCAACTGCTGCGCCATGGCTGCTAGATCTGCATAGAAAAAACATTAGGACACAAATCGTAAAAACTTTGTTATTTTTGAAACATCTTTCTTGAGCAATTGCTCTCGCCCAAATATACTGCTGTATATATTAATGCCTATTTTGTAATGGTTTTGCACAATGCCGTTTAAAGATACGGCGCAGCGAGTGCTTTAAGGACATATCGTGTAGGCCCTTCTCAAACGACAGGCCTTTACTAATATCATTCATGAACCATCGAACGCTATCAGTGGACACTGGACATACAGCACACATACACTTAACTCTTTGCACTTTCCGCTTGTGCTGAACACGTGGCGAGAAGGTTGCAAATACTACTTTTCAAGTCTTTAACATTACCCGACCGGAAATAAAACCTCATGCATTTTTTCCAGCAGCTAAGCGGACGCTCTGAATAGATACATGAAGCGGCGGTTCAATGCCGGTAAGTCAAATAATATTTCTGGTTCTTTTCAACCAAGGACTTCCGTTTTTACCTCGCTTTTTTACATACAGGTAGTTGTAAGGCTTTTTGAGCCTTCTTATACCGGTACTGTACATTAAAAAATATTGGTTAGCTCAGTTGTTAAGCTCACGCTGTCGGTGCGGGAGATCTGGGCTTCGATTCCGGGGCCGGTCAAATCGGCACGGTGTCACCAACAGCTCGCCACCCCTGCGATGTTTCTTCGTAGCTGTATTGCCCAGGCGCTAAGCCGCGGAGATGGGCCCCGCCACTCGTTTTCGCTTCTGCGTAGTACGGCGAGTATAATGAAGATTTCATTTTTTTTATTTTGATTTAAATTATATATTTAGCCATTAATGATGTGTAGCTGGACACTCTCACTATAAACCATTCCGTCTTTTACGTATGAAGAAGATAACTTACGAACTGCCAAAAACCACTGTCGTATTCCAGTCAAATCTATCCAGAAACTTCAGCAGAAATGTTGCGACATTGGTTGCCGTCACTGATGTTCTAACCATGGTTGAGCAACATTCTTGCTCAATCTTGGTGTCGAAGATAGATGTTCTAAACAAAACAGGCGTCGATCACTTCATAGCATGAAAACTCTGGAATTTTCTATACATTTACTTAGTTACTGCAACTCAGTTTTTGAGCATATTTCTTGAAATAAAAGCAGACCCATTCATTTAAAACTTAAAATTTGAAATCAGCTGAGGGTATTCGCAAGTTTTTTTCAATTAGCATTTGTGCGAGCAAGGGATATTAAAAAAAAACGACTTCCGAAATTTTAACCTGATCGCAGCTCAACCCGTTCATCTGACCTAAAAAATGGCACAGAAAAAAAAAATTTGAAATCGGACCAAGTTTACCACTTGCTCATCGGCCTTAAAGATAACTACGGTAAATGCAAAGAATTTGGAGATTCCCCAAATGTGAAACTTTGGTTTTTGGCGTTTTTCAGCTATTGGGATGCGTGAATTCCAAATTTTTTGCTTCTGTGTATTTCCCTACATGACCTTGACAGTTTGTGATGTCATGCGGCATGACGTCATAAATGATGAAAAAATATTTCATTGCGCAAATGAATGCTTTTGAATGCTGAATGTTCATTCTGCGATGCTATGCCAGAGTTTTTCATGATTGTCCATTATTCTGATCACAATAGCGATTTTATCGTTAACGTAATTGGAAGGTATGAAGGTTGTTGATGTTTTTCAACGACTTGCAGTAAACTCTCACGTTGCATGCCATTGTCCATTAGTATAGCAGCGTGATCGCTGTGCACCTTAACATCTCTTTCCGCTGCATTATTTACCACCTTTACAGAGCAAACAAAGTCCTAGGCAGTTCTGTAAGATTCAAAGCCATGCCACGTGAGGGAAGGACTGTCCAGTGCCCATCCACCTATAGTTCACATTTAGCAGTTGGAACAACAGCCATGACTCCGGTCGAATCATATCGTGAAGCTCAGTTGCATGATTAATCATAACTGCCCTTGAACAGCCAGGTATGCCTCGGCGAAATTCATCTGAGCGAGGGGCGAGATGTTTCTCGTAAACCTTTTCCATTAATTTTTTTTTTTTTGTTTGTCAACTCAGAATAATCGCTAAACAAGGCAAAAACCACAGTTTCTTCATTCAAGAAACATTCTAGTTTCGCAAACTCTTTGAATGCTCTTTCAGCAATTGTTAAAGCAAAGCTTTTGTATGTGATCATGTCCTGTAAGAACGTTAAATCTTTAAATGCAGCATCTGTTCCGACGCTGGATTTCAGCCAAGCTGGAACTACAGCGAAGACTTAGTGGAAAAACTGAGACAAACTAATGAATTTTTGACCCTATTTTATGTTCCTGAAACCCAGCGTCGGAACAGATGCTGCATTTGAAGATTTAACGTTCTTATAGGACATGGTATAGTTCTCATAGAAATGTTGCTAGCTCTGATGATCCAGATCAATGCTACAAAATTTTTTGCGACTCCATTAGTACACATTTTAATAACTCTTTTCCAAAAACTAACTTGCCTTTCAAAGGTGATACATCCCCAAGATTTGATAACGACTTGAAACGATTACTCCATAAGAAAGACAAACTTTATAAAAGATATATAATTCGAGAAGATAAAGCTTCTAAAGATACATGTCATAGGTACAGAAATTTTTATTTCCGTTGTGTTAACGACAAAAAGAAAAATTATTTTACAAAAAAGTTCTACAGTCTTCGACAAGATATTAAAAAAACCTGGAACTGCATTAATTACTTGCTTGGTAGAACTGCAAACAAGCGAACTAATTTGACCACTCTAAATCACGCCGGCCAAGTCATCACAGACCATAAACAAGCAGCAAATATTTTTAATGACTATTTTTCGAGTATCCCTTCTAAGCTAGTGCAAAAATTGCCGCAAACAACAGCTTATTTCAGGCAATACCTAACTTCATCAAACCCTTCTTCTTTATTCCTCTATCCAACAAGCCCACAAGAAATCAAATCGATTATTGGTAATATTAAATCGAAATTTAGCGCAGGATGGGATGAAATGCCCTCTGTGATTCTAAAATACCTACCCGACATTGCAGTACAATCTTTATGCTACATCTTCAACTTGTCTTTAAGCCAAGACAAAGTTATCTCTTTTTTTAAGCGTGCAAAAATTATCCCACTTTACAAGAGAGCCGACCCTAAGCTTGTCTCTAATTACAGACTAATAAGTTTGCTGTCAAGCTTTTCAAAAATTTTGGAAAAAATTGTCTACAATCGCTTATACTCTTTTTTAGTTAGATGTAACATTTTTTCAAATACACAATTCGGCTTCAGGCGTGGTCATTCAACCTCTCACGCAACCACTTACCTTATTCATAACATTACTAAAGCTTTTGAGAATAAACAGTCAAGTTTAGGTATATTTTTAGACCTCACCAAAGCTTTCGACACTATTGATCATACCATTATGTTACACAAATTTCACCATTATGGCATCAGTGGAACAGCTTTTGAATGGTTCAAAAGATATTTATCTGGTAGAAGTCAACAGGTTGAAATGTCAGATAGGGTTTTGTCAGATATCAATTTTCTCAGCAATTCAATTCCACAAGGTTCAATCTTGGGACCTTTGCTTTTTATAATATACGTAAATGACTTCAGTAGTTGTTTGCACTACAGTTCTAGTGTGTCATTTGCAGATGACACAAGTGTTCTCCTACCTGAAAATGTCTTAGAACTTTGTATGCTAAAAGGAAAAAAGAACTTATCCATATAAACAATTGGCTAATTGTAAACAAACTGTCAATAAATACTGATAAAACAAAATATTTATTGTTTCGAACAGTCAATACTAAACCACCCCCCACTGATCTTAAATTGATAATCCGGAGTACTGTACCAGAAAAAGTTTCTTCTGTGAGGGTACTAGGTCTGACAATAAACGAGTATTTATCTTGGAAAGATCACATGAATGTTTTAAAAACTAAACTTAGGTCTGTTTTGGAAGCGGTTTTAAGATTAAAGCCATTCCTCAACAAAGATACCATGCTAACGTTGTACCACAGTCTGTTGATGAGTAATATCAGATACTGTATAATAAATTGGTGTTTTGGAAACGAGACTATTAGCAATCAGCTGCAATGTATTTGTAATAAATTTATCAGGATGATATTTAATTTACCGCGTTTTAAATCTACTCAGTCTGTAATGGCAAAAAACTCTCTCCTTTCTATTGATAAATTATACAAATACGACATAGCTTTTTTCACGTTCAAATTTCACATGAAACAACTCCCTTCAGCCTTGTCTGATATTTTTTTAATGAAGAAATACTCAATGGGCTCCAGAAACAATAGCAGTATAATATCTATGGCGTGCAGAATATCGTTAAGCCAACAGTCCATACGATAGGTAGGGCCAAAAATCTGGAACGAAGTACCTCCATCTATTAGAAAATGTAAAACTTTAAGCTCTTTCAAATCAAAATTATTGGTGTATTTTTTAAACCTGAACTGACATTTTGAGCGATAATCTTACGTTTTTCTGTCCTGGATACACAAGTGTAATAATCAAAATAAGTAATAATCAGTAATTGTATGTACATTTGACAATTCAGTAGGCCTGCATGAATCTTTCATCAGCAGTTTTATTCAAGCAACATTTACACTCTTTTGCTCAAGTTTTGTACACATACTCTTAGTTTTTTCAGTTTTTTTATTTTAGATTTTAAATCGTCATAATGATGTTTATAACAAGGTGCAACGACCATGCAATATTCATATTAAAAACGGTGGGTTATTTCTTGTATATTCAACGTAACGTAACCGTTATTGACGTAACCGTTTTGTCGTTGTTTCCTTTTTCTGTGTATTATCTTCAACGTAACTTTATATTGTCCGATCAGAAATAAAAGAAAGAATGAAGATGAAAAATGAATGATCACTAAGGCGATTTTTATTGACCTAAAAATCTCAAAAAATTGACTTTATCTTATCAAAAAATTGACTTTATTGACCTAACGAAACAATGAAATAAAAGAACCAGTCCAAAAGAAAAAAAACACCAAAGTCACTTCAGTTAGTGCTAAGATTATAATGTACGCTCATATAATGCCGCATGGTTCCTGGCAGAAAGTTTAACTGCTCTGTGTAATTGCGCAGAATCCAAAGTCGTATTCAAGTGTTTTGCTATTCGTTGTATTGCAATCTTTGCAACATCAAAGTATGTTCGAATAACTAATGCATTGTCTTTTCAATTCTAATGTTTTTGACTACCGATGCGTAGCGACAAAAATATGCAACAAATGAAAACACGACGAAAAGCTTATTTCATCATAAACGAATTTTGCCAAAATTGCAATCTTGCAAAGCTGTCTGAACGGATCTTCACAATCGAAATCAATGAAATTACATCAAACATTATATTAATAAATTAAGCGTTTGTAAAACTGTAATACCGGTAACAGTCTGGCGACAGTATACACCTCCCTGGTACCACCAACAGTTACGAACTTCCATCTCTCAATTATCTTGACTTATCTCTTTTTGAGTGTAAAGTAGAATCGCGCAAAAAAAGCAAGAAAGCAAAAATTGACCTAATAAAAAAAATTGATCTAAAAAACAAAAAATTGACATTTATTGACTTTATAACTTCATCAATACTGATCCTACGACCGTGAAATTTTGTTTCCACATTGTTAGAGTTGCTTTCTACTTCCAAAAAAAAATTGACTTTATTGACCGTGAATCGCCCTAATCAAAAAAAAATTGACTTTATTGACCGTGAATCGCCCTAATGATCACATACAAAAGCTTTGCTCCAACAATTGCTGAAAGAGCATTCAAACAGCTTGCGAAACTAGAATGTTTCTTGAATGAAGAAACTGTGGTTTTTGCTTTGTTCGTAAAAGGTTTACGAGAAACATCTCGCCCCTCGCTCAGATGAATTTCGCATGAGCATACCTGGTTGTTGCGAGGGCAATTGCGATTGATTATGCAACTGAGCTTCACGATATGATTCGACCGGAGTCATGGCTGTTACAACTGTTAAATGTAAACGTGGCCGAGTGGTTTGGAGCGTCGTTTTTACGACGGCCATGATCGAAAGGTTGATGGTTCAACTCCCACCCAGGCCTCGATGTTGCGTCCTTGGATAGGATGCTTTACGACAATTATCTCTGCTTGGAGGAATCTAACAAGCAGCAAATCGAAGAAGTCAGCAGCAAAAATTCAAGCGGAAAACTTGGAAATCAGTGCAACTCCTAAGCGAGTTTGGATTCGTCCTACGCATAGCGCCTCCATCGCTTTCTCGTGACAGGAGGACAAAAATAAAGAAATCAATCAATCATCAAACTATATTTGGCTCGGCAGTCCTTCCCTTACGTGGCATGGCTTTGAATCTTACAGAACTGCCTAGGACTTTGTTTGCTCTGTAAAGGTGGTAAATAATGCAGCGGAAAGAGATGTTAAGGTGCACAGCGATTACGCTGCTATACTAATGGACAATGGCATGCAACGTGAGAGTTTACTGCAAGTTGTGAAACAACATCAACAACCTTCATACCTTCCAATTACGTTAACGATAAAATCGCTATTGCAATCAGAATAATGGACAATCATGAAAAACTCTGGCATAGCATCGCAGAATGAACATTCAGCATTCAAAAGCATTCATTTGCGCAATGAAATATTTTTTCATCATTTATGACGTCATGCCGCATGACATCACAAACTGTCAAGGTCATGTAGGGAAATACACAGAAGCAAAAAATTTGGAATTCACGCCACCCCAATAGCTAGAAAGCGCCAAAAACCAAAGTTTCACATTTGGGAATCTCCAAATTCTTTGCATTTACCGTAGTTATCTTTAAGGCCGATGTGCAAGTGGTAAACTTGGTCCGATTTCAAATTTTTTTTTTCTATGCCATTTTTTAGGTCAAATGAACGGGTTGAGCTGCGATCAGGTTAAAATTTCGGAAGTCGTTTTTTTTTTTGAACACCACTATAGCGAGCATTACCTTGCTCCAGGATAAATGAGAGGCCAATTCCAGTGGTTCGCTAATGCTCCCACTCTTCCAGATCCGTAATCACACGGTGCTCCAAGGATGATATTAAACTCCTCGGTTGTGTTATTCGTTCCATTACATTTGTTATCTAAAACCCACGATTCCCGGATGTCAGAAGCAACAGCAACAGCTTTCTCGGCATTACAGCTCGTGTCTGAATAGCTGATTTCAATGCGGGTACTCTATAATGAAAAAAAGTATAAATACTGCACATTAACGAATTAAACCTGATGACTTGAAAAAAGAAAGTAAACCTGCATGTTTCATAACAGTTAAAAGCAGTAGCTAATTACTGTACTTACATTTATCTCTTGATAATATCGTGGATATTGTTTCAGAAAATCTTTTCGTGCATCGTCGATAGCCAACTTCAAAGCTGGACTCAGCCGATCTCTAGCAAACTTGTATCCCGCATCGAAAGGTACAAGAACCCAGATTTTATAGTTAATTGTTTTATTGAGGACGTGCGCGACATCACATTCATTCAAAGAGCTTAGGTTGAAAGATTGAACCAATGGAAATAACAAGAAAAATATACAAACAACTTCGAAAGACGAAGCATTGTTTTTGAATTTTGAAGTCATGCCAAAAACCATGTATTTTGTTAGTTACAGTACATATCCTGTGGTAAGTCTAGTAACAGAATAATTTCAAAATAGAAAAAAGTTAGTATTTTATACAATCGAATTTCAGTGTCACTACTGGAACATTCCAGACTGTAAAAAATTTTGTCAAATCGAACAACGCCGCAACCCACAACGTTGTAATCAACTTAGCCTCTAATATAGACAGCTAGCAACGAAATTCCACTCTCATGATATATCTAAATTTCGGATTACCACAAAACGGTTGATGTTTTATCATTTTGCAAACGTCTGAGAAGTATGATGCTCATAAATACGCTGGCATAAACTTGCCTGATGCTGTACACATGCTCATTCCCGCCAACTTGAAAAATTTTTCAATATTCTTGTAACAAAAATTCTTCGTAACTACACTTCATATTGACCTTCCATAGAACTCATTTGACTTACACCGTAACTATCATCATCCCACGTACCTCAAGTGACCTGCTGGTGATCGCTCAAGCTGTGCCACTAAGAAGGTAGCTCGAATGACACCACTTTAGGATAGTTCAAAAAAGTCTGTGGCTTTAAAACTGACTAGGTCATACACGAAAAAGTGTGAAATTCATTTTAGTAATACCGGTAGGCCTAACAGAAGACAGGTCCTCACTTTCTGAGCAGACGGTATTTACAGTAATTCAACTCCTCAATTAAGTTGCTTCTAACATGAAGGGTGTTATACTGATTTCCAAACAATAAACAGTCTCCCTCCAAAAACTTTTATTCTTTCAATGGGATGCAATCATCTTCAAGGATGACATCATCCTCTCCATGGACACTCTTGCTATTCACGCCGCTGATTTCAGTATCAATCAATGATAAACGGCCTTTCTTCTTTAGGTTTCTGGATATTATCTTAGGTAATCTTTAAAGCATTTTATTTGTAGGCTAAATTCGGCGACCCTAGATTGGAATAGTTTATTTAATTAACAAATACGCAGGCAATGATCAATACACATAGCACATCGTACAGTATTTGACACAACTTCAGTAAATATAACTGACTTATTGCGCAAGGACTGACGATAACGCTGTATAAACGCATTTTTCTCCTTAAGCTTGTTTTCTTCCCTCATTGTTATTCACGAATATTAGGCCTACGTTGTTTGTATAATTCTTTCCTTGTTCTACGTCGGAGTTATATCTGGAACTACGACGTGTAGACTAGCCTTCGAAGATTTTTCAATTCTTTCTCGATTTTTCAATTTTGACTAACGGTTTTAATGGCGAACGGTAACAGCCATAGGTGGCGGAACCGGGGGGGTGGGGGGGGGCTGGAGGGGCCTTGGCTCCCCCACTTTTTTTCAGGGGGGGCCTGGGGGGCCCTAATTTACGTGTTTATTTCTACAACATTGCCTCTGCATGAATGTATTTGAAACTTAATAGGCCTACCATCGAAATTAAAACTCAGGAAAGAACTTTAAATCAGACTGTCTTCTTTAAAAATTTTGTTTGTGGGGTGGGGGGAACAAAAACTAGAAGCAAGAACCGTAAGTCCGAAGCCCACATAAATTGGACGTGTCATTTGTGGACAGGCTAAATGTGGATTGTAGGCATAGGGCGGGATTTACATATAGGCCAAGCAGGCTGAAACCTAGGGCCTCGGAGAAAATGGGGGGCCTCATCAAGAACAATGAAGACCTTTTTTTCTCTTCATGATACTTTCAGTAGAAAACAGAACGTCTGAGGATGTGTATACCTTTTTTTGCTCTTCGCTCTGCCGATATTTTCAGAGAAAACAGGACATCGGAGGACGTGAAGACCTTTTTTTGCTCTTCCGATCAGTGTGATCCAATAGCCTAGGGCCTCTCATTGTCTAAATCCGGCCCTCAGGAGTGTATTTAGAAGCGGGGCCATTGTGCCGTGCACCCCTACCCTTTTGATTCTGCCTTTTAGTTAACAAGAACACTGCTGATGATGCCAAGTGACTGAAATATGCCAGATTCTTTTGATGGTTTCTGTAGCTTATGGCCAGGGAAGAATCCAAAGGGGTAGGATGAGGGATATGCATTCTCCCACCAGCCATTTTCAAAAATGTTTTTGATGCATGCAATTTTTTATGATTTCGAACCTGTTCAATAGCTGTAAGCCTTACGCCTTAGGCACGCATAATTAAAAATGTGCGAGCAAAATGTATCATATTTGGCGAAGCAATCAGAAATAGGGTAAAAAAATTTAAACATAACTTGCCTGAAAATCATTCAAAAAGCACTAAAATAGCCATTACAGCCGGTAAATTTTCAAAAATTTTCCGGGGAGCATGTCCCCCGGACCCCCTACAGCTTTTCTTGTTTCTTAATTAGCTTCAAATAAGTTCTGCCGAAAAAAAGAAGCTGAAAAAATGTGGAAACTACGCTCCCCCTTTTAAAATGCTTCGCTACGCCACTGCCAACCCTGGTTGTAGGTGAAAAAATCTGGTCATTGATTTTGGGCCTCCCCACTTTAGAAATGCTTCCTCCATCGCTGGTAACAGCTAGGGTGCAACCTCACACAATGCAATTTGAATCAAAACTAACGACAATTCGCGAGCAAGTATTGCAATATTAGGCTCTACTTTACGGCCTGGCTCAATCGCTCTCGTGGCCAGACTGAAAACGTATTTGATTAAGGTTGTAAATTAACAGACTACGGTGTTATTCATCCTTATCTGTTTGCATCTTTTTTTTTTGTTTTTGTTTTATTTTTTCAAGTTTGAATGTTTTTTTGTTTCTTGATTCAGTTAATGAAATGGCATTAGGCAAGCTTTCATCTAAATCTACATTTGTCGCTTGGACTGCAAGTCATCTCCATTTCGACTAAGCCTTATTTGCTGAATTGCGCTGATTTGACACTAAACTATATGAAATAATCTAAAATGAAGTACCTTCAATAATATGCTCAATGTCTTTTTGATTTCATCGTGCATCAAATAACCCTATGTAGAAGATGTATGAGCCGATTGTGTATATTTTGCAATGGCTTTTGAGATTCATCGATATTTTACGTAACAAAATCTAAAAAAAATTCCGTACGTTTACTTTCTGGATAACGCGTACGAATTTCAATTCACTTTGTGTGCTTTGCACTTGAAACAGCAGCTTCCAATAACGGTTCGTTAGGTTTTTTTAACTTGTTCAAGTACAACACCCGGACCTTGACTAATTACAAAATGCAAGAAATTTGCTTGAAGGTGGTTCGTATTATCGAAACAACTTATAAAAAGCAAACATTGTCTTAGTGACGTGGACACGTACTCAAACACTTGAGAAGTTATCGCCAGTGCTCTATTTTCAACTAACATTAGTTCTTAGTAAAAGATGGCACTAGTTTTATGAAGTAAACCTTGCCCAACTCCAAGCAGGGACTATGTTTTAAACGCAAATATAAAACATAAAAACGAACTTGCTGAAAATTTTATCTAAAATATTCATACTTGGAGTAACACTGACTCAGATTTGGTGATTAATTTGGGTAAAGTTGTTCCTATGCATGATTTAATGATCAGGTATGCCATCATTCCATCATTGGAAAAATATTGACACTGCTTCCAATCTGGCTGGCCTGAAAGTTAACCCCAGACTTCTCGCGCCTTTAGCGTCCTTTAATTGCTACGCTAACCAGCTGGTAGAACACAAACAACCAGTAACTTTGGCTATAGATCATCAAAGCAAAAACTGTTCGTAGATATTGTTTACTTTCATTCACGATTTAAATGTAGCCTAATGTAAAAAACTACATTGCATTGACTTTCAGATTTAAAAACTTCGGATGGTAGAGATTTCTCCTTCTTCGTCTAGCACTGAAAGTTCATTTGCAGAAAGAGTTGCGCCAACATCTACTGATTCCCACATATCTTCTGTTAAAATATCATGGACGGTAAATATATTTACAGTAGATTGCACTTGTGGTATACTGTATATGGACGATAAATTTTTTTACAAAATTACCTACTCCTGCATTACTCTCAAGCATGCTTTCAAATTCGCGATGATGTTGCTGCGTCACTGAAGTTTGCTTCACTTAAACTACTAAATAATTAGAGTTTAGACCTATATCAATCTATAAAGTTGAGCAAAATGCAATAGTCGAATCTTCACTGTATTCGCGGTATTACAACGAAGCTTGTAACGAGTGGCGGGACCCATTTCCGCGGAATGGCGCAAGGCAACACATCAGCTCCGAAAAAACGTTGCAGCGGTGGCGAGACGTTAGCGGCGTTTGAAAATCATTGTTAGAACCCCAGACCTCCCGCATCGATAGCAATGTGATTAGCAACTGAGCTTAACTGGCCGGTGAATCTCATAATTTTATAAATTTTGACAGGCTAGCAACAAACTTCCAGGATTTGTGAATTCTCTAAAATTTCTAAATACGGTTAGTTAAATTTACTCAATTTCTTTTCAGCCAGTGTTTCGACCTCAATAGGTTTTGTCAGAGAAACTGAGAGCAATATGGAATGAAAATCTTCTATATCCATTTAAATTGTTGAAATGAATTTTTTTTTAAATTTTACATACAATATTGCATTACCTTAACTGATACATATTTCAAAATGTCTCATGAACGTATGATTTATTACTCTAGTATATTTGACGTCTAAGCGATTCAACAAGACCTTATCACATTTCTCATATATTTTCCAGGCGTTTGAAAATCATTTTACAAATGCCATATCTTAAAACAGAACAAATGCAATACCACAACGTAAACATTGACGCAATTACAATACTGAAATTACTAAGTTGTCGTCTAAAAACCCCTCAAAAATATTGCTTACACCACTGAAGCCTCTCTCAGTTTTTGCAAAAAGAAAGTTTCTACCGAAAAGGAGCCGATGCAGCAAAACTTTGTCAAACAGAATCTTTTAACTTCATTGGCCTCGATTCGTGCCTGCATACAGGTACACCCAAACTGATAAGAACAAATTGCAGAAAAAACCGCGTTTATGGAATATTTTTTCTACTTATGAATCGTACAAGCTATGCTAGGGTTTATGGTTGTCACAATTCACAACCGTGCAATGTTATCAGCAACTACAGCGCTTCAAACGTTGCGTAAAACATGTGTGACAATTGTGTATGCTGCATTTCCACCAGCCAAAGCAGAGTGATCGCAAGGGTGGCTTTCAGTATTTTAAGCTGAATCTTGCCACAAATTTAGAATATGAGCTGGTTTAAATTCTATATTTTACACTGCGTGATCCCTGTCGTATATTTGTTATCTAATCGTGTTTACAATGTAGGTTATAAGTGTTTAGTCATGTTATATTGTATATTTTTTGTAAGTGATACGAAACAGCAATTTAATTCCAGCTAGAGCTTCAATTGTACAGTATGTTTGCCCTTCCTACAGGAGTACAACCAACGCATAACAATAAAAAAACTCGGCCTTGAGTGTGCGTGATCAATCACAGACATAAATATCTCAGAATCTTTCCAGAACTGCAGGTCTGTAATATGTAGCACGACAATCGAGAACTGCAAGTTCAGCTCCACGTAGTTCACGAAAAATGATTACCGGTAATCACCTTTTTCGTCCTTCCGGACTCATTACGTGCACGATGCCATAAGATTTGTAGCTTTCCACGGCTGTCTAAAGACGTTACAGATAGCAGCGTTTACATAGAGTTTAAACGTTTAACCATGGCGCAAGATGATCAAAAGCAGCAAGGTAATAACACAATGCATAGATCCTAAAGCATGTAAAGTTATTGCAGAACCCACAGCAATAAGATCCCACAGGAATTCATAAGGCCTTACTAGCAAAGCTTCCACTCCAAACTCAAATATATCTTAAATTTATGCCAATCGCACTGACAACAGTGGATTTCTTGTTTTAAAATAAAGGATAACTTTTCGAAACAAACATTTAGATAAAAAAACGGATAAAAACCTTAATCAATCCAGGCTTCGCCTGTACTGAAGCTAAAGTTTCTCTGCCAAAATTGCAACTCTTTGAAGAGTAAATCAAATTTTATTCCGAACCTTAACTCAAAAGGTCTGATGTGAGGAAGTAAAACGTGCAAGGTGCTACAAGCAGGGCGTCGAAACGAACCGGAAACCAAACCGAAAATCCGTATTAACCGCTTTCTCTCATTGAACCCTAACCTGAACCTGAACCAAAGATCATCAAAATTTCTGAACCTTGACCGGATTTGAACCGTTAAAAAATTTTTATTTAACCTAAACCCAAAACGGAGGTTATTTCTGCCGCTGAGGACATCCTTTATTTGAGCTACAGCAGCATCTTAGAAAGTACAATCAGCCTAAATACAATTATACAAGCATTTTTGAAAAAAATGCGCCTGCAGCTGTGTACCAGAAAACAAGACGAATTGACGGTTTCAAATTTTGAAACCCAAACCAAATTTGAATCTTTAAATTTTTGCTTTAGCTAACCTGAACCTGGTAATTTAAAGTATTTTTAATTTTAACCGGAACTAAAGCTGCAAAATGAAACGACGAAAAACCTGAATTGTGGGTGAACCGCTAAAAATAGATTTTGCGGAACCTGAACCTAAACCGGAGCGATAGTTCAAGCGGTTAGATGCCCTGGCTACAAAAAAACAAATCACGTGATCAGTTGCGCTACACAATCACGACGTTTCTTCACATTGCATTAAAAATTACGAACTGTCCCTACTGTACTGAACTGTCCCTACAGTACTGCATGATTTACAAAAGCAGGTATTGCTAAACATGTAAACCAGTTGTTAACGCATATTGTCAATTTATGTCACTGTCGTAGTCATTTCATGAGCCTTACATTTCATGCGATAGTTTTTAGCAGGGGTTCTCAAACGGGGGCCCTTGGCTCCCCCAGGAGGCCACAGATCAATAACCAGGGGGCTGCAAGTGCATGATTTATTAATGGTAATTAATCACTTAAGTCCACCTAAGACCAGCGGACGGCTGTAGCAACTACAGTATGAATGACATACCGACAAAAAATTTTATTGCTGAGCAGGTAGCTTAGTCGTGTTGAGAGCAGGGATGTGAAAGCGGAAGCTGAAAGTGGGAGCGGTCATATTTTAATGGAAGCGGAAGCAGAAGCGCGAAAAGCATGTCGCTTCCGCTTCCACATCCTTCAAACAAGCAAAATGTAAATTGCTTCGCAGCTGGTTATAAGAAAGGAACATATAAGACGAATGACCGTGAGTTTACCAGACTCGCGCTCAAGGAAGTGTCTGAGCTTCGGAGGATACCAACACCTGCGGAGAAATGTATCTCCGGTGACTTCTCCCCGGAAGAATTTGCCAGGTCCCTTCAAATGCTAAAGCCAGGCAAAGCTCCAGGGCCAGATTCCACATGCCTATAGCTGATAAATCATGCCGGTGCTGCCGCGAAGTCTTGGCTAAACAATTTCCTTTCTTCCTGCATGCGCCAACTAAAAATTCCAAAAACCTGGAAAAGAGCGTTGATGGTCGCCATCCCAAAGCCGATAAAGCCACCAGGGGAGGCAAAGAGTTATAGACCTATCCAGTGGTGTAAAGTAACGAAAGAGTTTTGCTTAAGTAGACTGCTTAGGTATTATTGCTTGGTAACTAGTACTTACCTAAGTAATTTAAATTTCAAATATGTCAAGTTTGGAAGTGAGCAAATTATCTTTTGTCAAAGCTCAGCTTTATGGCCTTAGTTTTGCAAACGCTACTTTATAGCGTTTGCAAAGAGTTTCCCGCCATCAGTAACAATACTTTTACTTAACTAGATTTCTGGTTTTTTTTACACCACTGGACCTATCTCTTTGCTATGTGTCCCCTTTAAAATCATGGAGACACTCATATTACAGCTCAGATGGCCGAGTGGTATAGAGCGTCTGTCTCTTGAGCTGTAGACTCGGGTTTGATTCCAATTCGGGTCAAACCAATGACTTTAAAATTGGTATTCACAGCTTCCCTGCTTGACGCTCAGCATTAAAGGGACACTGTGGAGAACAAGCCGGCAAGTTTACTTGTTGTGCCGTTGGGAAAGGCACTTAGCGGGATTCCCCCATCTTGGTGTGGTAGACAGATGGCCGGCAACTCCTAAGCGAGCTCGTATAGCGCATTGATCGCTTTCTCGTGATAGGAGGATAAATATGCAACTAACTAACTATACACGCCCATATTGAACCGATCGTCGCTACCTTGCTTCCTCAAGAGCAAGCTGGATTTCGACACGGTAGGTCGATTACGAACCAGGTTACTCTCTTGATTCAAGGAATTGACAATAGATTCTCGGCAAAAAAGAAGGCTGGTGCTGTATTCGTGGACGTTACAGAAGCCCATAACCTTGCATGGCACCGTGGCCTCACCTGCAAGCTCTTGCGCACACTTCCGGACAGGCACATTGTTTCCTTTATAATGGAGCTTGTCCGTAACCGCAGTTTCACCCTCACCACTAGAAATGGTGCGCAAAACAGGTTACGACGTGTGAAAAACGGCGTCCCTTAAGGATCAGTCCTGGCTCCCCTCCTTTTTAACATCTACACCCATGACCTGCCTGTCACAGTTGCAAGGAAGTTTGTTTACGCAGACGACCTGGCCATCATGCACTCTGCAGAAAACTGACAGTCGTTGGACTGAACTCTCACACAGAACATGGCAACCCTATCGTCGTACTAACAGAAATGGAAGCTGAAGCTCAGTACCACTAAAACGGTCACCGCTGCTTTCCACCTGTGCAACAAGGGTGTAGCTCGTGAGCTTAACGTTGCTGCCAAAGGTCGCATCCTGCCCTTCTCTGCTGAGCCAACTTATCTCCGCATTAAGCTGGGCAGATCGCTGACATACCGCCGACATCTGGAGTCACTTCGCAAAAAATTAACAACACGCGTTGGTCTTTTGAGGCGCCTAGCAGAATCAAGCTGGGGGCCTGGTGCCAGAACGTTGCGCATAGCTACTTTGCCCTTGATCCACTCTGCTGCAGAGTACTGTGCTCCTGTCTGGAGCCGAAGTGCTCACACTCACCTCATTACAAACCCATCAACGACGCTTTGCGCCTGGTGAGTGGATGCCTGCGTACCACACCAACGGACAACCTATTTGTTCTATCAGGCATCACACCGACTGAGCTTCGTCGAAAGAGAGCTCTTTGGCTTGTCGTGCACAGGAGCCTGGTCACCTAATCCACGATCGGCTCACGTCCCACTTTTATGGACGGTATCAACAGCTTAAGTCAAGACATCCCTTTGTGCCCGCTGCTCTGGAACTGCTCCAAGATGCAAGCGACCTGGGCACCAGTGCAGCAAAATGGGCGGACCACAGGTGGAGCATGGAATGGCGGGAGGGCACTTCTCGCCAGCATTCATTTTTGATGATGTGGACGCTCTTTCACCAGAAATGGGGCTTCCCAGACCCGCGTGGGTCCGGCTGAGCCGTCTCCGGACTGGAGTTGGCCTCTTTCGGTCATTAATGCACAAATGGGGCATGGATTCCACGACGTCTTGTGAATGTGGTGCAGAGGAACAGACCGCAGATCATATTACAACAATGTGTCCCATATACCGCCATCCAAATGGGATTCGGGGTCTGCTCACTGTGAACAAGAGCTTGGCAAGGTGGCTGTCTGATACGTGCCTAGCCATTCAGAGTGATGCTACTTCCCGATGCAACATTACACCCACACAAAGAAGAAGACTGTAGATAACTCATTAGACACTATTTCATTCAATTTATTTCGTACAAATAAATCTGCGAAGCATATTTTTTTTGTTGTTAACTGTCGGATGCTGCGGAAAGTATTTTTTATTTCTCACTCAAATGTGATTGTTTTGCTTTGTTTTTCTATTTTTTTGCATGAGTTGAATTTTTATCCTTTTTGCTTTTCTGAAATACACTAGCAATTTATCTTTGAAAAAACACTAGCTAAAGTTTGACCAAGAGCTTTCAGCGTGATGGAAAAAAAGTTACTGTTTACGCTATAGGCTACCAACGCACTGGTTGTATTTTCCTAGCAAAATTTCGATGAATCTGTTTGGAAGTGGAAGCGCTGCAAGCGGAAGCGATGGGAGTGGAAGCGGAAGCTGTTTGAAAATATACCGCTTTCACATCCCTGGTTGAGAGTCTCTAGAAGGGGACAACAAACCGTAAAAGGTTGAGAACCAGTACTGGTTTAAAACATGGAACGTTAGCCTACCGGTAACTAACCGAAAAATCTTCAAAAATTTAGAAACTTTGCAAATCGGTTTTGCAAAATTGGCGCTGTTTTCGAAGAAAAGTCGTTTACTATAATTGACCCATTATTTTATGTTATACAATAGATAATAAAACATTGCTATTTTGTCAAATGTTAGTTATACTGTATATCTGCTTAGGCTTTTTAGATGGGGTTATGCTTTTAAGGTTAGATGTTCTTTTTATTAAACAATATTTATATTTGTTCAAACAAAAGCAATACTTGATTTTGCGGCTCTTTTGAAAAACAAGAGCTTGATCATGGTCAGAGTTCAAAGCTTTTTGCTAGCTTGATTTTGCAGTCTATCAGAATGGAAAAGTCACTGCAGCTTGTAGCCAAACAAAACTTTTTAAACCTGATAAAATGTGGAAATTTTATCAGGTTTAAAAAGTTAGTGAACTTGAGCAAAAGCAATGATAATAACATTTTCCTGGAAAATTTTTCATCTGTTAATAATAGATTGTAAAAAATGAATCTAAGTTTATTATTTAGCAGAAAAGCAAAATAGGCCTAGGTTACTGGAAACACTGTGGTGCTGGAGAAATTACGGTGATTTGGAGCTTGTAATTGTGAAGTACTCAATTTTACGAGGTGTTTTATAGATTCTTATATGCAGTAGAATAATCATTTAAGTGTTGCAATGAAATTTATTGGGGTAATAAACTAATAAATGTAATGTAAAATGAAGAAGACAGCTTTTTGTGTTGTAAAAAAAGGTGTGGTGTTAATATTAAATGAAGGCCTTAAAAATCACTAACCTGAGTAGAAATTTAATCATAATTTAATCGTATGTGCTAAATTTATAAACACCTCGATAACGAAACAAGCTTTTTCCTTTTCACTCTTAAGCCGTGGTCACACGAGGCGAGTCACTCGCGCGAGCGACCAGCGCGAGTAATCGCTCGCAAAAGTGTTCACACGGAGCGAGTTTCAACGAGCCAGAACCACTGCCGCGTGGCAGTTACTAAGCAACCATTCGCGCCAACACTTCCGCCATTTAAACCGATCTTGTTTTGTGAATCTGTACGATTTAAACCAGTGGTTTTCAACCTTTTTGAAGTCGCGAACTCCTTAAGTTACGCAATTTGTAGCTGCGGACCCCACAAAAATCACCTAAATCAAGCGAGACCAAAACAAAAGTCAGCACGTCCGAGCACGTCTAATTTTCCGGCCAAAATCAAGCGAAGACCAAAAAAAAAGGTCAACACGCTCGCACACGTCCAGTTTTCCGGTTAAAATCAAGTGAAGACACACATCCAATTTTCCGCCCGAAATCAAGTGCAGTGCAAAAAGAAGGCGCGGACCCTTTAGCCTTTGCGACCCCCTCAAAATCATTCGCGGACCACTTGGGGGTCCGTGGACCCCAGGTTGGAAACCACTGATTTAAGCTAATTATTAGTTAGCTATTTGTTAGTGAATATGTCACCAGTGAAGCGCCAAGTTGTTAATTGTTTAGTTCGCTTAGCATGCGCTGAAATATCGCAAGAGGTCTTGAAAGAGCTTAGGTCCAAAAAGAAAAGAAAGTGGGTGAAAGAATGGGGAGGTGCAGGAAGGGCGAATTTCGGAGCTTCTGATAAATCTTTTGCGTAAATCAGCTTTGGAAGATCCGGCCGGTAGCATGAATGTGCTGCGTATGGATCAAGTTAAGTTCAAGGAATTGGTTGCATTAATCTCACCGGCCATAAAGAAGCAAGACACAGTCATGAGATCGTCCATTTCATATAAAACTAAACTGGAATCAACTTTGAGCTTTCTGGCAATTGGCGACTGTTTCCGCTCTCTAGGACTGCTTTTTAGAGTGCGACTGTGAAGTAATAATAGATAACACATTCTCCTTTTGATCTAAATTTCTAAAATTATGTTTTCCTAATGTTCCAAATTCTGTGACTTATCCATGACCTACTGTAGTTACTACCGCCATAAAACACATTCTCCTTTCATGTGTGAAAATATATTTTCTTTGACCATCCAAATTCTCCCTCTTGTGAATTGTATGACCCATGGGCGCAACCAGGGAGTGGGGGCTAAGGGGGCTGAAGCCCCTTCCCTCTTAGCCTTATGACGACAGTACATAAAACCATTGTAAAAAACTTTTAAGTACTAATAATCGTAATTTTGCCAACATTCAACAGACAACAGGGGCTGATCCAGGGGAGATGTGGGGGGATGCATCCTCCGACCATCCCATTTCAAAAATGTTTTAGATAAATACAATTTTTTCATGATTTCAAACCTATTCATTTTAAGCACGCATAATCGAAAATGTGCGAACAAATGCATCATATTTGGTGAAGCACTCAAAAATAGGGGCAAAAAACTTTTCAACAAAATTTGCTTGAAAATTGTTCAAAAAGCACTAAAATGGCCATTGCAGTGTGCAAATTTTCAAAAAATTTTCGGGGGAGCATGCCCCCGGACCCCCTACATTCGTTTTTGTTTCTAAATTTGCTTCAAATTGATTTTGCCGAAAAAAGTATAAGCTTAAAAATGACGAATTTGATACCCCCGACCCCAGTCCCTGAAAATAATTCTGAATATGCCCCTGACGTGAAAACATTTTCAAAGGGTTTATTTACGCCTTTTTCCGGGTGTAAGCCATAGATATGCACTGCAATTACTACAACTAGATTGCGCGTTCAACGTTAAACGGCTATCTCAAAAGTGTAACAATTTGAAGCTCCGATCCGCCATCTTGGAATTACCCGCTTGGACAAACGCCGCATATCTTCTACAACGTAAGAACGATGGAAAGTGTTATAAAAAATATCATAACTTTAGTTATGCTTGTTGGATTTTAAAAATTTCAACTGGATCGTAAAGGTCTTGATTTTAGCTATCGTTTAAAACAAATTTCAAGAAAATTGGTAAAATTTTAGGCACTTTACATGGTAAGTAAATCGGACGTAGGCAATTATTTTTGAAGCGGTTTTTAAGCTAATAGCATTTTTTGCTATTTTTAAGCGTAAATGTAGCGTCGATTTGCAAAGAGTTGTCATTAGATTCAAATTACATAAGCTCAATCACAAAAATTTAAACTTCAATATGAAATTAGTTGAGCTATTGGTCATGGTTTTTTAGGCCTTAAAATTTTTTCGCTGAAAAACGATTGCGTAAATTGCTTTGAACCTCATGTAAAAGAAGGTTTCACTGTTGAGAACTAAGTTTCTACTGCTTAAAGCGAAAGGCTTATTGCTATCGAAGAGATTCAAAATTATGGAAAAATTGTATGCATCGAAAACATTTTTGAATGTGGCTGGTGGAAGGATGCATACCCCTCATCCTATCCCCTAGCGATAGGCGAAGCTACAGAAACCATCAAAAGAGTCAGACATGTTTCAGTCACTTGGCACCATCAATCTTGTTCTTTTTTACTAAAAGGCAGAGCGAAAAGGGAGGGGCCCATGGCACAATAGCCCCTCCCCTAAATACGCTCCTGCAAACCAATTAAGATGTGCATTGTGTTGTACCTTTTTTCTGATGCACGATTAACGGACGAACTATATCAAACGAGAATGTAGATTTTTTGATTTCGCCGTTCTTAAACTTTTGCACTTACTGCACAGTTACACATGGTAACACCGTCACAGCTGCTGCTCGCCTGCTGGAATCAGCCGGTGAGAAGCGATGAAAAGAAAAAGCTCGAAAAGTTACGTTTCTGTGCTACTACCTACTAATACTGAATTTGATTGCTTCATTTTTTATTCTCCTGTCACGAGAAAACGACGAAGGCGCTGTGCATAGGACGAATCCAGACTGGCTTGGGAGTTGCCCTCGTTTCCGAGTTTTTCAGTTGAGCTTTGCATCTGACTTCTTCAATTTCCTGGTTGTTAGATTCTACCAAGCAGAGATTATTGTCGTAAAGCATCCTATCCAAAGACGCAACATCGAGGCTAGGGTGGGAGTTGAACCATCAACCTTGCGATCATGGCCGTAGTAAAAACGACGCTCCGAACCACTCGGCCACGCTGCCGACTAAATTAATTTGTCGTACATCGAAAAACTAAAAACCTCACCATCAGGCCTACTCGCATTATTTTTTTCACAACCATAGATATGTAATAACACAACTAGATTGCGCAAGGCGCTAGAAAAAATAACAATTTGAAGCCTTCGATCCGCTATCTTGGAATTTCCCGTTTTGCACATAGTTAGTAGGCTAAGTGTGAACACATTGTAAGCCAGTGTAGTAGCACAAGTAAACGCGGTACAAGATTAAATGCCTGCGGTTGGGCCTAAATAAATCATAATCTGTGAACAAAATTATAAAAAAGGCAAAAAATCGTCATACGCTAATTTAATTTAGCGTTGTCGGCTTTTATTTTGAATGAGCTTTTTCGTAGTAGAATGGTTGTGCCATATAGTCCTACGCCCCTACAATCCTTTGGCCATAGTATCATCAACAAAAGTATAGCTTTTTGCATAAAGTGCAGTCTTAATTGTGTCCGACTGACGATGGTCCGTTGTACTTGTCGTTGCTTGTCTTTGCTAGAGCATTTACCATCATGGAACATGCCGGATGGATTAACCAGATAACTAAAATCCAAGTTTCTGTTACATGTTGAAGATATTTTTGCAATAAATAAAGGTATATTTTTATTAAAAAGTGCGGAAAAATACATGTTTTCTTGTTGAAAAACCGCAAATATTCGTCAGCGGCTGGGGACTTCGCATCTAGCCGCCAACGAATTGTTACGGTTTTCACATAGAACAACACACATTTTAGCACACTTTTTTATCGAAAAATAGCATGCAGTGAGTGCAGTGACTATGGAAAAGTCAAAACTATTTTCGCAGCATGAGCGCATTCAGGGGGGGGGGGCATTGTGCCATGCCCCCCCTCCCCCTTCTTTTGATTCTGCCTTTTAGTAAAAAAACAAAATTAATGGTGCCGAGTGACTGAAATATGCCAGACTCTTTTGATGGTTTCCGTAGATTATGGCCATTCGCCAGGGACGGATCCAGGGGGTTAGGATGAGGAGTATGCATCCTGCTACTAGACGTTTTCAGAAATGTTTTTGACGTAGGTCTATGCAATTTTTTTCCATAATTTCGAACCTCTTCAATAGCGGTAAGCCTTACGCCTTAAGCACGATTAATCGAAAATGTGCGAACAAAATGCATCATATTTGGCGAAGCACTCAGAATTAGGGTCAAAAGACTTAAACAAAATTTGCCTGAAAAATATACAAAAAGCACTAAAATAGCCGTTGCAGCATGTAAATTTTCAAATTTTTTCGGGAGAGCATGCCCCCGGATCCCCCTGGAAATTTTATTGTTTTTCAATCGGCTCCGAATTAGTTCCGCCGCAAAAAATACGCTTGAAAAACAATGTGGAAAATATGGCTCTTCCCCGGTTTAAAATTTCTCGCTACGTCACTGTTTCGCAGCTTATGTGCAAAAGCAGAAGCTTGGCTGAAATAAGTAAAAGGAGGCTGCAACCATTATTAGTTTGAGAAATTATAGACTGAAAGTTAGGTTTAGCACCTTATTACAGGGCCAAAGGGGGGAGGCATGGCACCGTAGCCCCCCTGCGTGTGCCTATTCCTCCAGACCTCCACTACTGGGACAAGCCTATGAAGATTTGCCCCCCCCGAAATTTTGGGCTGGCTACGCCACTGCCTGAGAGTGCTACCACAATTCATGATGACGTAATAGTTGCAGTTCGGAAAAGAGAAAATCTAGCATGGAAAACTAAATTAGAAGTACAAGGTCGCAGCTGTTGGCAAGAACTCGTTATGAAGTGGTCGAATTCTGAAATTGTGATTTTCTAGGATTGTTTTCGTAACTTTGAGGACTTGTGGAACACGAGCCATCACAGAATCACTGCAATAAAAATGCCAAGGAAGCGAAATGAAATAGGTCTCGAGTTAATTGACGTACTTAAAAAAATTTTTTAAATGCAAGAAAAAGTTAGTTATAGGGGGAAATCAATGAAATTAGAAAATTTATGAAAAGCGGTATGAGCGCAGATAAAGTCTACCAACCAAGCTAACGTTACTCACAGCTTAAAACTCGCGCGAGTAGCTCGCTCGTGTGACCACTTTTTGCGAGTAATTACTCGCGCGATTGACTCGCTCGTGTGACCAGGCCTGTAGTCCAGAGTATTTAAAAAGTAACATTGCGGTGCCTATTGTGTACTTTGATTGCGAGCACCGTTACTTTTAAAACACCCTGTTATGGCTCCATATACTGTAACTTCTTCAATATGCGATGATGACTGTAGATTGGTGAGGAGCAAATTGAATGTGTGCCCACAGAGCTTCGAATTTTTCTTTCCCAAGGGTAATGTATAGCCTACACAACGCACATGATCATCCAGACGTCAATCAAATTGTAATGTATGGACACCGATATCAACTAACATCCTGATTGACATGTTTTTGTTTGCATTTCTCCAAATTACCTGCTAATCTTTTTTTCATCAGCTTGTTTATTCTCTTTTTTTCTTGAGGAAAATCTTTCAAAACCTTTTTGAAGTCTTTTACAGATAGCGAATACAAGTAACAGTAGGTGGTTGCGTTTACGCCCGCAACATGGCGGCTGTTGGGCTGAAAAAATAAAAGCAATAATTTTTACTAATTATCTTGAAAGGCTTATTCTAACACTTAATATAAAATCATTAAAAAAATCAGAAATTCATTGAAGCCTCAAATCCTTGAGTTGCTAAAATCACCCTTTATACCCAAAACAAGCGTTTCGGTAACTAGACGAGTAGGTACTGGGTGGATTATGTTTCGCTATAATGCTCATCTTAACTCAAAATCATTTTCTAAGAAACAAAAAGCTTTACTTCTCTGAAAATCACTTAACTTTCAATGTGATTATTTTTGTGGCATAAGAACTGCACCGAAACATACCGTAGAGTAAGCCGTTTAATTTCCTACATGTCCTTAAAAAATAAAACCAAAATTTTGAAGACTAACTTCAAACAGCGTTTTGCCAGTAGTTTTGATTTTTGGAATCTCACCTCGACAAATTCGTGGTGAAATAACGGGCTGTTGTAGGTTTTAAATATTTAGGCTTTTGTGCAGTGGTAGGATTCAGCCGGTTGTTTGCACGAGTTCTACAGAAGCGTCTCACCGAATTTTATTAGATCAGTGAGCTGGCCAGCAATGCTTTTTATAACTTGTATGAAGCTATTTCCTAAAACTTGCAACAAGCGAGTTCATAAATTTTTTTATCTCAAAAACAACTCAGCACTGTGTACTTGTAGAATTGCTCTTTCACCAAAATATCCTCCGTCTGATATTGTTTCATCAATGTCGTATTTGGAAGAGTGGATTGAGAGAGTTCCACGGCTGACGAAAAACATCTTATTTGCCAGTGAACCTTCCTAACAAAAGAATATAACGGTATTGAACTAGAAAATCACGAACTAAAAAAGCCTGTAACTCTTTCTGTGATACAGTCTAAATGCAGTTGGAAAAGTGAAATGTCTACCTTATTCTATTCAGTTTATATATAATTAATATAGCTTGCATCGTGAAGGCCAAAGTAGCGATAAAAAGATATAGTCTAGCAAACGACATATGATTTAAGTTAACACACCGCCGATTGATGCAGTGGTTAAAGACATCAGCGCGGGAGACTCGCGTTTGATTACCAGGCCGGTCTAGTCGGACACAGTGCCACCAACGGCTCGCTACCGCTGAGACGTTTCTTCGGAGATGTGCTGACCAGGCGTCAAGTAGCAGAGATGGGCCCTGCCGCTCGTTACACCCTTTGGCGGAAAAACCAAGAGTATTGATGATGAAGATTTGCAATAATGCACCAGTCCTGTTCATTTACTTATTTATTTTTTTTATTATTATTGGCATATTTATCCTCCTATCACGAGAACGCGACGAAGCGCTGTACGAGCTCGCTTAGGAGTTGCCGGCCATCTGTCTACCACACCAAGATGGGGGAATTCCGTTAAGTGTCTTTCCCAACGGCACAACAAGTAAACTTGCCGGCTTTCTCCACACGGTCCCTTAAATGCTGAACGTCAAGCAGGGAAGCTTTGAATACCAATTTTAAAGTCATTGGTTTGACCCGACTCGGAATCGAACCCCAAGTCTACCGATCCAGAAGCAGACGCTCTATACCACTCGACCATCTGATCGTTTAATTTTACTACAAACTTTACAAAACTTACATCATTCATAAATTGTTGCACGAAATATTCAAAACTAAAGCATGCAGTAGGCTGGTGCCTTAATCATATGTAAAAAGCTTGCAATTGATTACAAGCAGAGCAGTAAGTCATAGCCTATAGTTTAAATAAAGGGTCGTTAAAAACAATTGAATCAAAATCGGGCTTAATTTTTGATATATTTCTTCATTTTCAACCTCCTGCCACGAGAAAACGACGGAGGCGTATTATAGAACGAATCCAGATTCGCTTAGACGTGACTTTATTTCCGAGTTTTCTGATTGAGCTTTGCTTCTGACTTCTTTAATTTGCTGCTTGTTAGATTCCACCGAGCAGAGATAATTATCGTGAAGCATCTTATCCACGGACGCAGCAACGAGGCTAGAGTGGGAGTTGAACCATTAACCTTACGGTCATGGTCGTCGTGAAAGCGACGCTCCGAACCACTGCGCCGCTCTGCCGCTAACTATGGTTGGTTGTTGCCGAAGGGCTGTTTCTAACTGTTTATTTTTTTGTATTTACAGTAGTTGCATATTTATCCTCTTATCACAAGAAAGCGATCAATGCGCTATATGAGCTCGCTTAGGAGTTGCCGGCCATCTGTCTACCACACCAAGATGGGGGAACCACGCTAAGTGCCTTTCCCTACGGCACAACAAGTAAACTTGCCGGCTTGTTCAACACACTGTCCCTTTAATACTGAACGTCAAGTAGGGAAGCTGTGAATATCAATTTTAAAGTCGTTGGTTTGACCCGAATTGGAATCAAACCCAAGTCTACAGCTCCCGAGGCGAACGCTCTAACCAAAACTGCCGGTACCCAATTTGATTCCAAACTAGTTCACATCTAATGACTGATTGGCATTACACTCGCAGTAATCGTTCGAACAGCTTCATCTTTTAGTCTTTATTATTTCTGATTTTAAGAAAAATAATAATGAAATAAAGGATGATGATGCAAAAGCAGCCAAAAAGTCTTCGTTTACAAGTGTAACTGCTGAAAATAAACCCAGTGTATTGTATCAGGCTTACCTGGAAATGCAATTGGATTAGACTTGTGCAAATGGGTTACTATGGGTGCTCATAGATTAAGAAATTATTAATTCAGGACAATCATTATATGAAAAATTAGAGCAACAAGCAAAATTTGTTAAAACAAATCAACTCATTGAACATGTTTAGAGTTGAGTTTTTTTACTTTATACCAGTAGAAATAATCACCATGTTCTGCTTTTCATCATTTTAGATTTGTTTGATCTTACCTCAACTACTTTTTCGTGTTTCAGATACATTTCAAAATGAAGTTTATCAAGGATGAGCGTCAAGAAATAGGGATCACAATCAGCAAAAAATGGTACCTGCTCGACCAAGCTCCTACAAGTGACGTTTATAACCTAAAAAACGATATCATATTAATTTGCATTTTAATTCAACCTGACCGATAGGCTATCATGCGCAAGAAAGCATGAGCAGCATAACAATCTTCTTAATTGAATAGCACACTCAGTACGGTGACAAAACAAGTGTGCATTTTTCGACTATAACAAAAGTCTCGTCAGCCTTGCTACACACAGTCGCCTGCTAAAAATAGGGCGCAACCTAGAAAAGAGATGAAGTCGAGATGTCCAGGTAAAGCAATGCAAAAAAGAGTCTTTACAGTCTGGAATGAGTTTAGCCTGAATCGGCTGTGTGTAGCAAGGCTGACGAGACTTTTGTTACAGTCGAAACATTAAAGTGTGCATTGTTTTTAAACGTTTATGGTGGACGGTGTGGTCATATTAAAGCTTAACACCTTAGCAATCAGAAAAAGAAATTCACTCAGTGTCTCACACTTAAAAAAAAGTGCTGGAAACATCAAAAAGTTAGGAATTCGCGTTTTCTTTACTCGAATGCTCTCGTGACGCTAAGAAGCGGAAACGTTTTTCTGCGGTGTTATCCATTTCAATGAAATACGGAAATAACCCAGAGTTAAAAAGTCTACTCAGCCTCCAGTTCACTGTCCACATGTCCATTTTACGTGGACCAACAGCCTGATAACTAGTTGCGTCATGCTTCAGATTCTCAGCAATTATCAAGATTAAAAAAGTGATTACGACATTAGAATTTAACTGAGACGTAGAATGCCCATGAGCTTTCAAATCACGAAACGTTCTTTGGACAGCCTAGCTCAGTGCTACTCAAACGTCGGTACGCGTACCAGTGCCCGCACGTGAGCACTTGCCAGCCGGTACGCGGTCAATTAGGAAAAATTGTAAATTGAGTAGAATAACTTTGCTTTCCCAGCTATGGGCTGTTTAGTGGGCCGCTACTTCGACGACTTACCAGTTACGTCACAAAAAATTTTTTTTCCGTAATTTTTATCCACTATTTCGACAAAATATGGCAATGTTCGATGGAAGATGATCATCCTTTTTGTATATTTACGCTGTTTCCACGTGCTTGGCTATACAGTAGCCGCAGCGTCCAGTCACGGGTAGAAAAGTGAAAAGCTCAATGGATCGGCTTCACTCTGACTTAAAATATCAGATGGTTGAAGGAGTTGAGCATGTTTTTACTATTAATTATTATTGGAGCTATCTGCTGACGAAGGTTTGCGCAACTCTGCTGAATCAAACTCTCTTGCAAGCTTCTGGATCAAAATAAAAGCAGAATATACGTATCTGAGTGGCATGGCTATTAAAACACTGCTTCCATTTCCTTCCACAATCCACATATCTACAGTATGTGAAGCCGGCTTTTCTACCAGGAGCTGTTTAAAGGGAAAACTCATAAACGCGTCGGATATCCATGCTCCTTTTCGAGTTGCATTGTCTTCCATTAAACCGCAATTAGATAAATTTGTTGAAAATAAGCAGGCGCACACTAATTCGCATTAGAATTCGAAAGACAATTAATATTAGTGTTTGGGACTTGGTTTTACGGTGTGTTCGTGACAAATTAAGAATAACTTTGCTCTTGTCTTTTCGCAAATTGGCCGGTGCGCCAAGTGAGGAAAGGTGCTCAGCCGGTACACGGCGTAAATAAGTTTGAGTAGCACTGGCCTAGCTGATAGCTATGTTCCCTCTGACTTTTTGCAGTCTGCGTGCGCAGAAAATTTGGAATGTGTGCACTTTTTTAGCAATGACCAATATTTGTGCATTAAACCACGAAGAAATGCATTCTTTTAACAAATCCAACAAACTTCCTTAACCTACCAACCGAGAACATTGCTACATCATAATTAGGGCCTTTTTTTTACCTAAAAAAACATATTTTTGACTTTATTTTAGCAAAATTTTGACTTTATTTTGATTCAACCGCTTTTGCCTAATTACTTATGTCTTATTGCACTTTTTTGATTAAAATGGTTTATAATCCGCAATTTACAAACATTTCATGCATAATAAGTGCTATTTCTTTCTCAATTACCGCACGCACTTTTACCATTGCAACTTACTATTTCGGAATAATCAAATAAAACTGCGCATAGAATTTTAATAGCAGCTCAAAAATTCAAAAAAATGCAAAAAAATCTGCGTTTTTTTCATTTTTGTAAGGGTTAGGGTTAGGAAATTTTTAATGAAGAGAATTTTGACCAGTTTTAACTTTATACAAAACTTTGACTTACAAAATCTACCAAAACAGACTCCTGAAGGCCTGAAACGAACGTTAGTACATGTTTGATCATGTAATAAGGTCTTAAAAAAATTTTGACTTATTGACTTTAGCGGGCCCTAATCATAATATGTCTGTGCGCAGTGTATTTATGCGTGGGCACAGTCTCTGAAAGTTGTGTGCGCGCGCACACGCGCACAGCTTAGAGGGAACACTGGCTGTAAATAATATTCAGGGGCGTAGCCAGGGGGGGCAAAGGGGGCACTTGCCCCCCCCCGAAATATTTTCAGCTATCACGAGCCTACTTAAGTTATATCATTCGCTCGTCTCGGTGTAGGCAGGAAAGGGCTCACCCAGTGGGGAGGGGGCACCGTGCCATATGGCCTTACGCTTCTACAACCCTTTGACCGTAGTATCATCGACAAAATTATAGCTTTTTGTACAAAGTGCAGTCTTAATTGTGTCCGACTGGCGATGGTCCGTTGTGGGCTACTTGTCGTTGCTTGTCTTTGCTAGAGCATTCATCATCATAGAACATGCCGGATGGATTAACCACATTACTAAGATCCAAGTTTCTGTTACATGATGAAGGTGTTTTAGCAATAATTAAAAAGTGCGAAAAAATACATGTTTCCTTGTTGAAAAATTGCAAATATTCTTCAGCGGCTGGGGGCTTCGGATCCAGCCGCCAACGAATTGTTACGGTTTTCACATAGAACAACACACATTTTAGCACACTTTTTTATCGAAAAATAGCATGCAGTGAGTGCAGTGACTATGGAAAAGTCAAAACTATTTTCGCAGCATGAGCGTATTCAGAGAGGGGCATTGTGCCATGCCCCCCCTCCCCCCCCTTTTGACTCTGCCTTTTAGTAAAAAAGAACAAAATTAATGGTGACAAGTGACTGAAATATGCCAGACTCTGTTGATGGTTTCCGTACATTATGGCCATTGGCCAGGGACGGATCCAGGGGGTTAGGATGAGGAGTATGCATCCTCCTACTAGACGTTTTCAGAAATGCTTTTGACGTAGGTCTATACAATTTTTTGTATAATTTCGAACCTCTTCAACAGCGATAAGCCTTACGCCTTAAGCACGATTAATCGAAAATGTGCGAACAAAATGCATCATATTTGGCAAAGCACTCAGAATTAGGGTCAAAAGACTTAAACAAAATTTGCGTGAAAATATACAAAAAGCACTAAAATAGCCGTTGCAGCATGTAAATTTTCAAATTTTTTCCGGGAGAGCATGCCCCCGGATCCCCCTAGAAATTTTCTCGTTTCTCAATCAGCTTCAAATTAGTTCCGCCGCAAAAAATACGCTTGAAAAACAATGTGGAAATTATGGCTCTTCCCCGGTTTAAAATTTCTCGCTACGCCACTGTTTCGCAGCTTACGTGTAAAAGCAGAAGCTTGGCTGAAATATGTGAAAGGAGGCTGCAACCATTATTAGTTTGAGAAATTATGGACTAAAAGTTAGGTTTAGCACCTTATTATAGGGCCAAAGGGGGGGGGGGCATGGCACCGTAGCCCCCCTGCGTGCGCCTATTCCTCCAAACCTCCACCACTGGTACAAGCCTATGAAGTTTTGCCCCCCGAAATTTTGGGCTGGCTACGCCACTGTTAATATTACTTCAAAAAGGACAAAACTTCAAGCTACATCTTCCCCATGTAATAAAAACACACAAATATTTAGATAAAAAGCAACTGTTTTTGCTCGGTTAATTTGAGCAAAGATGAAGTAGCATGCACAAATTGAAAAACGTTACTTGCTTCTTCTCGAAGACAGTGATTTAATTCCATCAATATTTGCGTCTCATCGAACATCTTGCCTTGAAATCGATTCTCATAATAATCCGCAATTTTTCTTCTTATCGAGGAAGGAAGTTTGCGAAACCGCATGTATTCTTTAACTTGCATAAACTTAAAACAAAAACTTTATTTATTCGGGGTATTGCTGAATTGAATAAAATTCGTTGGCTCACAAACATACGAAATTATCAGATCAACAAATTGCATTACAAGTTGCGTTTGTACGTGTTTTGAATTCATACAACGCTACACAAACTGGTACTGCAGTTTTTACTGGTACTGCAGTTTTTACGCAACCTGCCCAAGCAGGTTGTAGATTGCAAGTTCACAACAACATAAAAACTGCTCGCCGGTGATAAAAGTATTTTTTCTTTTTTTGTTAAAGAAGAAATGATACCAGTATGTGATTTAGAATTGGATCTCCTTTTTTCTTGGATCGAAATCTTTCAATGCTAATTTTGTAGTAATTGTTTTGTAACTATTATTTTTGTATTTTTTTTTAACTTTTACCCTCTTTGGCTATTTTTATCCAATGTTTAGTTCTCCGATTTCAAGCCATTTGTAAGTATTTTTTTTACTCCCTATGGTAACGTTTCATAAGAACTTCCCCTTGATATCTCTAGTCTCATAAACTAGAATGCATTGTACCTGTTTTATCGTTTAATGATGGTTCTTTCTTATTCATAATACTTAAACGATCACACAACATAACTACTAATGTAGAACGCCAAAGCGGTGGTGAGTTACTGGTAGCATTGCGCTTACATTTTTATCTCACTTGAGACTTACCGGCTAATTGTGCACAAGATGCAGGAAGACCGTTAAGTGCCTTTCCCAAAGGCACCACAAACAAACTTGCTGACTTTTTTCCATATTTTTAAAGCTAAAAGTCATGCAGAAACTGAACAGTCATTGATTTGATCATTAATCAAATCATTTTCGAGCCATTGGTTTGATCATAAATCGAACCCAGAGTCTGCCATTTTAAAAGCAAACGCTAGGTCACGTGAAATATTTTTGTACTGAAATCTATTTAAAATCTTGCTATGTAAGCAAGCATTCTAATTAGACCGACGTATTTTGGCTTTGGCACTTTTTTGTGATACAGCAAACGTTCGTTATCTTCACCTTTTCCTTGTAAGCGCGTTGCGTAGAGTCGATTGATTGAATGAGAGACGTCGCACTCCCAATGAAAAGAGCGAAGCACATTGCACCGGAATACATGCTAAAATAGGTGACCCATAAATCGACAATGCCTCGAGGAGCAAATTGTCCATAACCAATGCACAGCATGTGGCTGGTGGACTTGAAGATGGACCAAGAATATCTCTCCCACACGGTCACATTCAAAGCCTGTTTGATAAAATCAACCAAAATGACTGAGAAACAAAATAACAACAAACAAATCTCACAAAACTGCTTTATACAGTGCAAAAACGGAAACTGTTGACATCATCAAACATGACGAGTTTTGTGTCATATTGCGGATAAATAGACAAAGAAAATTCAAGTCTGCTGCCATGGGACAAAGGCTTCAATAACATGGGTCAAGGCAATTGCTGTAATATATGATCATTTCAATGCTTTTAGAAACAATATTGAAACAGCACTTTTTGGTTTCGTTCTTAATGCAAATGCACGGTATCAATGCGGATATGCTAATTAGATCCTAAATTGAAGATTGCATGAACTGTATTATTTAGAACCATTATCAAATTCAAAGATCCCTTACAAAAAAAGCGATTTTAAGGTTACTTCAACAAAACTTAGCTCCTGGTTACTCCAATTTTATTACAACCAAAAAAAACTATTCTAAAATGATGCAGACTGCAGAGTGTCTTATTTTTGGGAATGATGAAGATATTCTTAACCCTGGGTATACGATATACCTCATCTAAGGAGTAAGTGGATTCTAAATTTTAAAGTGAGCGGTAATAGAAAAAAATAAACGTGAGGTCTTTACAAATTCAATAGTTTTATTATTTAACCAGTACTGAAAAATTGTGAGAACATTAATGAATGATTTCAAAGAGATGCAACAGAAAAAAAAATCTATACCTAATGAGACGCAATTACAACGATATATTTGCTTTTTTTGTTCTTGTACATTTTAAATTGGACATTTCAATGAGAATAATTATGATGTTTTCGTTTGCTCTTGATGAAACTTTTTGTTTGCTACGATTTTCTTTTGATCAGGAGATTGACAGAAAATATCTATTGTATGTGCTTTAATTACTAAGAACAGCAGTTTAGTATTAGCTTTTATCATTTTCCAATCTAGAGTAGCAAAACGATATCATTGTTTTTGTTGTACATATTCATGTGATATTTTTTCAACAATTAAACATGCCCACTTACGTTTAATTTTCGTATGGATACCCACGAATCAGCGGGAAAATCCAAGAACATTGGAATCATGTATTGCAAACATCCATTAAAATGACAAAGAAAAAACATTAGCATGGCTAAATTAAAGATTCGAGCGAAAGCCAATGCAACTTCGTACTGAAAATGGAATATCTAAAAAACACCAGTAGTAAAGGGTCAATAAACTACGAAAACTGGATAGTAACTTATACGTTCATAAAGAAACTAAAGGGACTATTACTGTAGTAGTTGAAAGGCGTTTATATAACAAGAAGCGATACGGTTAAGCGTTTGTAGTCTTATTCGTTTTGTATGTACAGTGCTCAGCGCTTATGGACAATAATACCATTCTAAGACCGTGTGACAGTTTCGGTTTTGCGCTTTTGCGCTACAGGCGTTTGCTGAGGTAAATAGGTGCCGAGTCGCAACTTTCGCAATTACTCCAATGGCCCAGTGAATAATAACAATTGCATGCTATAAGCGGGATTTTTCGTCTTTATTCACGTTTTGCAGACCGTCAAGCAGGTGATCATTGGGCTCCTTCAAACCACGTGGAGAGTATAATGGTCATTCCATTAGCTGTCATTGTATTTCTAAATCTCACTTGCATTTTGTGACAGAAAATTGTGTTTTTGCATGTATTTTTTGTGGCTGGGTATTTATCCTCCTATTACAAAAAAACGATCACAGCGCTATTACGAGCTCTCTGAGGATTTACCGGCCACCAGTCTACCAATCCAAGATGGGGGATTATCCCGCCCAAAGGCATAACAGGTAAACTTGCCGGTTGTTCTCAATACTGTCCCTTTAATGCTGAGCATCAAGCAGGGAAGCGATGAATGCCAATTTTAAGTTATTGGTTTAACCCGACTTAGAATCAAACACGAGTCTACAGCCCCAAAGGAAAACGGTTTACCCACTCAGCCATCTGAGATGTAAGCGTGTCCCATCTAGCTACATTCATGACTAGCTAAGATCCGTGCGCAGGTTAGGAAGCTGCACTTTTAATTATCATGGCGAGATTAGCCAGTTAAAAGCTTCTTAAATAATATTTTTTCGAATTAGCGCTATTCTTGCCTATTAACATTACTTCTTCCCATTGTTTGATATAGCGGATAAAACGCGACAGTCGTAACAAGCGCAATAAGGATAGAATCTTGGTCAATCTCAAAAGCCCAATAGCTCTGACAGAAGAGTCTGGACGCAAAGCGACGTTGTTCTAAAGTTTTAGACTTATTTTAAAAACTAATATCAAGGCTTAGGCAAGCAAGCTAGATCGAAATTTCAATAAAAAGTAGGTTATTCTAATGTTGATAAATGGCAAACATAATGAAATAAGTTGGTTGTCAGTATTTTGCTCAATTTTGTACAATGTCTAATTTCGCAAGTTCGCCTAATGAAAACTAAAAGTACTGAATCAATTTTGATAAAACCACAAATAAATTGAATTTCTAACGTAAGATAAAACTTTGGATTCAGTCTTACATTTAAAATAGTAGTAACTCATATAAAAAGCAAACTTTCCAGATGCGAATTTAAAAAATTTTTGGAGTTTAGTGGTAAGAATCGAAAAAATACATATCTTGTAGTTGTTTGTGAGTAGGCCTACTATAATAGAAGTACTAACGCATTAATGAGCGTAAGCAAACATTTAAGAGGAGAGCTCAAGTCCCGTATTTTCTCTGGATCCACCAAAGCTTTCTTCCCAAAATAGCTGTTTTCATACCTTTTTTCAATCATGCATATAACTTACTGTAATTGTCAGAAGAAGATCAAACGGAAACGTTGATATGATGTCAATAGCGAACCATGTTTTGAGGTACATTGTTTTGATTTCATTAGGATCCAGTACAACTTCACTATCAGGACCATCCACAACTATTCCAGTTCGAAAATTAAGTAAGATGTCTACCAAGAACCAAATATCGGTAGCGAACTGCAATAGTAATGTCAGTTCTACAACATCAAGTACGGTACACTAAAACTCAATTCAAAGGATGAAGTTGCAAATTGGAGAAGCGAACCGCTTGAGCGCTGCCCTGGAGCAGCGACCGTGGAATCAATTTCGAATAAGTCAAACCAAACTCTTAAATTAACTGATTTCACAGCTTTCTTACTCGACGTTCAGTATCGTTAAAATGACAGCGTGGAGAACAAGCGCCAGTTCAGTTGTGCCTTTGAGAAATGCAGATAACGGAACAATTAGTGTGGTCGACAGCTGGTGGCCAGCTAATTGTAAGAGAGTTTTCTGTTGCTTTCTAGTAATACCGGATGGAGCACAAAAATACAACAAAAAGTTTTAATTGAATATGCTTTTTCGTTACGTTTTGAGTGACCTTGTTTTGCTTTTTAGCAATGACCCATCAAGGGCGTGTAAGGAATTTGAAAGGGAGGAAGGGAGGGCACGATTTCCTGTTTCCGTTTCTACTGAAAATAAAATATCGGTGAAGACCAAAAAAAAGATCTTCACAACTTTTGACGTCCAATTTACCCCCCAAAATTGAGTGAAGACCAAAAATAAAAAAGGGTCTTCACGTCTTTCGTTGTCCAATTTACCCCCCAAAATCAAGTGAAGACCAAAAAAAGAGATCATCGGGTCCTCAGATGTCCTGTTTCCACTGTTTCGCTGACTGGAGATATATAACAGCTTATATTTCAGCGGGGGGGGGACGACTCCAGCGCCCATCCGCCCATAGTTTCTTTGTTATTGCATCATCCGGGTTGTCTTTCTTTTCTGCCTAATTGGATCCTTTTTAATGTGACCCGCTTCAAAACTTTCTTAAGTAGCCTACGATGGCCTATGCAAGAAAGTATCAAAAAGTTCAATCTTTTTTTTAAATACGTTATAAATTCAACTATTTGCTATGCTTGTTACTTAAAGGACACCCAGAAGCCTTTGATTTTGTAATAAAAAACAATTTGACACAATTATTTGATAAACTTATGACGAAATTGTGAGTATGTTCATGCGGAATATTAAAATTTCTAGAGTTAGTATGGCTCGCTCGAAATATTATGCAAACACCACCATCCAGATCCCCGATCTAAAGCTAGCCTACTGTATATGATAAGGAAATGCTAAATTCTAGCTTTTTGCAACTAACTACTGTCATAATCATAAGTTCTTGAAAATTGGTTTCTTTCCATTCCCGACCTGAACGAATCTAACTTCAACATAGTTTTTCGAGATTTTGTAAAGCCTGTTCAATCAGTCACTGACAACCATGCACCTTTGAAACCTTACTCGCGTAAACAACAAAGATTGCGGTCCAAACCCTGGATATCCAAAGCTATTTATACTTCCATCAAACGGAAGCAAAAACTACACCGAACTCATTACTTGCAAGGTACTTCAGTGGATCGCCTGTATTACAAAAAATACGCTAACGTCTCAACCAAAATAAAAAAAGCAGCGAAGACCCTACATTATGAACGACTTCTTAAAAAGAACAACAACTCGACGCATATTTGGAACGCGCTTCGTAAACTTTTACCGAACAAAAAAGCTGCTAGTACGCTTCCCTTACTGATGCAAGCAGGGAGTCGAACCGAACCCGAACCTGAACCGCGAACCGGTAAAAACCGCTTTTTTTCGGTGAACCCGAACCGAACCCGAACATTTAATATTTCAAATTTGTGAACCTGAACCGAACCCAAACTTTTAAAATTTTATGCAAGTGATCCCGAACCGAACCTATAATATTTTGTGAACATTAACCTGAACAGAAATCGTTTAGTAACAATGTTTGAGCCTGAGCTGATTCTTAAAAAATATTTATAAAAATCTCTACACATGTACTGCGTTGCGTAACATTCTTTCTGCTTACTTGGAGTTTTTTCTCGTTCTTCCGGTAACTTTACAATAACCTCAACTAAATCTAGTCAGGTTTTTTATTTGTTGATGTTTCGTTGGTACTGACGACCGACATCATCAGAACGATAAAGCATTGACCTATTGCAACCTTTGCAACATTCTTTCTGCTTTTCAAAATTTAATGAATTTTTACATTTAAATTTAACCTTAATTGATTCGGGCATGCAATCTATATTTCGTTATTTTAATGATATAAAACCCTAACTTAGTTTTTGGCCAAATTAAAGATTTTGAAGTGAACTCGAACCTGAACCGCGAACCGGTAAAAGCCGCTTTTTTTCGGTGAACCTGAACCGAACCTGAACCTTAAAAATTTGGTTTTGATGAACCCGAACCGAACCCGAACCTTTAAATTTTGGTGCAACCAAACCCGAACCGAACCTGAACCCAAATTTTTGAAAAGTCTTGAACCTGAACCGGAACTGAACCGTTAAAAATAACATTTCTTGAACCTGAACCGGAACCGGAGCGATATTTTAAACGGTTCGACTCCCTGGATGCAAGACGGTGATCAAATCGCCACTGCGCATAAACAATCAGCTGAACTGTTTAACAACTTTTTTGTTAATATAGGAAATAACTTAACTAACAATGTAAAATCTGCTTCCAAACCCACAAGATTTTTAAAGAACAGAGTTCCATCTTCTTTCGTGCTGTTTTCTCCCACTGCTGTAGAAATAAGTCAGGAAATAACTCGACTTAAGGTTAAAAAGTCGACAAGTCATGATGAAATCCCTTCGTTTTTTCTCAAAACAGCTGCGAACGTTATTGCCCCATATCTCGCTTTATTAATTGATTTTATGTTTACAAATGGAGTTTTTCCCGACTCACTAAAAATCGCGAAAGTTGTCCCAATTTATAAATCTGGATCAAAATTACAAGTACAAAATTATCGTCCAATTGCTTTGCTATCGCTCTTTTCTAAAGTTATTGAAAAACTGTTAAAAGTTAGAATTTTGAGTTTTTTGAATCGGTACAACGTTCTTTATGCGCGCCAAAGTGGGTTTAGATCCAAGCATACCACAATGTTTCCCTTACTTGACGTTATAACGGCATGTTATGAAAAAATCAATGACAAAAAGTATTCAAGCATCATCGCCTTGGACATCAAAATGGCTTTTGATTGTGTTAACCACGAGGTTCTTCTTCAAAAACTCGATCACTATGGATTTAGTAGAACTAGCCAAAAATTATTAAGAAGCTACTTATCAAATCGTAGGCAAAACAGTACTTTCTCGATTATCCGGTCTAGTTGGGACAGCATTTCTTAAAAACCTGAACGGATAAGCGAAAAAATGGATAATTGAATTCTTTTATTTAAACCAAAACAACGCAGCAGGTAACAGATTGTAATGCTCCAAAACTTCATGCGAGGGTCAACATTACTGTAACATGATGTCAGTTTTAGAAATTTTGTTTCGAAACATCTCACACACCATCAGTTTTTCTTCAATCGACAAAACAACTTTTTTGCGTTTATAGCCATCTCAAAATGTAGGGCAAGGTTCTTTTGACAACCGACACTGTTGACTACAGTAATTAACTTGTAAATAATCATTCCAGCTGTCTCATTCCAATGGTTCTGCACCAGGCGAAGAAGCTTTGTTAGATTGCAATGGCAATTGACAAGGCTTGAGCAAAATTTATGAAAATAACTTTTCATTATTATGTCATAATGTATTATCAGACCCAATGGACGGATAATCGAATGCCGGATAAACGAGGTACGGATAATCGAGGAAGTACTGTACGTGCAAATAAAAAACTTTTCCTCATCCTTAAAACAAATAGGTGTTGGAGTCCCACAAGGGTCAGTATTGGGACCTTTATTCTTCCTTATATATGTCAATGATTTCCCAACTCGCCTTGATAACCCGCCAAAATTATTTGCAGATGACACTTGTCTCCTTTATTCTAACAATGATCTACATATGCTCGAGGAACAGTGCAATAGTGAGTTGAACAAAGTCTTAAATTGGATGGACGCAAATAAATTAACCATCAATACGCAAAAATCTACAAGCTTCTCATTGAATTACAAACTGCGGTCGACAGCTCATTTACTTAATCTTTATTACAACAATTCGACAATTCGTAACAATGACCGCATTACTTACCTAGGAGTAAATCTTGATCCTTACCTTAACTTCCGATATCATATCAAACATCTTGAAGGAAAAATTTCTCGCAACGTTGGTCTCTTATTCAAACTTAATAAAGTCCTTCCAGCATCAGCTTTAATTACCTTATATAACAGCTTTACATACCCTTATCTATCTTATGGCATTGTACTGTGGGGCACTGTTGGCAAAACCCATTTAGCAAAACTTACCAGTTTGCAAAATAAGGCAATGCGTGCCATTGGTTGTTGTGACTGGCGCACTTCGGCAAACCCTCTCTTCGCCCGCTTTAAAATCTTAAAACTCCACGACATGTACTCACTAGAAGTTGCTAAATTCGTCAAACAAACCCTACTGGGGCGTCTTCCACCATACTTTTTAGACTATTACCACAAATTCATAAATATACACAGCCATTCAACAAGATCAACCATACACCATAACCTAGCCCTACCACTCTACTCAACCGCGAGAGCACAAAATTCAATAAAGTTTCAAGGTGCAAAGATTTGCAACAATATACGATTCCCATATAAAACTAATCTCGTACAGGAAATTCGTCAAAAGTTATCGTGAAACCCTTATAAATTCTTATTAACATAAAAACTGGTCCAGCATATTCTTTTTCTTTACTGAAATCATTAAAAAAAAAAAAAAGCCCTAAAGAAAACAACTTCAATAACATGCAAAAACTATGTCGATGATTCAAGCACACTTCAGTGCTTTTTTACAATTTTTTTTCGAAGGTGACCGTTTGAATCGAAGACTTTTTGTCCCTTCACGGTCTCCTGTCGTAAGTTATCAATTGATTTTGTGCTATTTTCCTTATGTTTTCTGCGTTATTTACCGCGACAAAATAAAAGCTGACTTGACTGACTTGACTTGACTCATAACAATAGTTGCAACTGGGGTTGAATCCATTCATTTTTTTTTTTTCAATTTTGAAATTTAAATTCAAATTCAAATTCACTGATTTTGAAAAAATTAAATTCAAATTCATTGAATTTGAAAAAACGAAATTCAAATTCATTAACTTTGAAAAAACGAAATTCTAATTCATTCGCTTTGAAAAAACAAAATTCAAATTCATTGACCGTGAAAAAACGAAATTCAAATTCAAATTCATGAAGAATTTGTAAGCGGATTCAAATTCAAATTCAATCCAACTTACCAGTCACCAGTATACTCACCAGTGTCCCCACACAATTACCACCTCTACTACAGTAATTCGGTACTTGGTCAGCCAGATTATTATAATTATACGTTTAAAACAAGAATATTTTTAGGTGCTGTAGGTTTAGCGAGTAGCAACTTGTTCAAAATATTTTCACTCAAGAAATGCGTAAAATAAAGTAAAAGTGTAGCTAACTGCAAAAATGACAGTACAAGATGCAAAAAAACATAACTTTTATTAGAAAACACGAAGAACAATTAACGAAAAGACGAAAATTGCTGACGTAAAGACAAATTTCATTCTTGGCAACTTCACTTCAAATTAAAATACTATAAAAACCTTTGAAGATATAAAATCCGAGCGATCGAGTGTAAAATCCATTCTCCAGCAGGTGCACTAGGGAGGTTACTGTAGCCAAAAACCACTTCAAAGCGCCTTGCAGCGTCATATTTGCCATCATAAACTTTCTGTGGGCTTGATAAAATTTTATAAAACGTTTGCAACATTAACTGATATAAACCAGTTAGTTACAAATTGCTACATTTGCTTTGTAAGGTTTAAATCGAAAAACTCAAAGTTCGTCGAATGTTTAATCAAAATATTCAAATTCATTGACGTTGAAAAAACTAAATTCAAATTCATTGACTTTGAAAAAATTAAATTCAAATTCATTGAATTTGAAAAAACAAAATTCAAATTCATCAACAACTCGCGAACGGATTTAAATACAAAATTCTAAATTCAAATTCAATCCAACCCTAGTTGCAACAAGTGAAAATGCTCGCATAGGGAGACTCTTTGACGAAAACTCTTCGTTTTGTGTCCCACGCTCTTTCAGTTTATTTAGACTACCGGTAAATTGTCCAATACATATCAGAATTATCCGACTTTTATATCGGAAAAATTAGTAGTCGGACAAAACAAAAGCATGCGCTAAATAGGTTGGATGTTTCCGACGTATATATCGAAAAAAAAATATGTCTTACTTACAGTATTTTATCCGACTTAATTTCCCCACGGTTCGTCCTTTTTCCAATTTTACCTGTTAATAGCAACAGCCTACTTACTTTAAATGGAAGCCAACTAGGTTGATCGATTTTCCAAAAGGTAATAGCAACTGGAATTAAAGTTATATTTACTAGAAGTAGTACCAATGTCACACAGTCCCAAATTAATCTGAAATTGCTGTAGGGATGAATTATCCACGAACCAGCTTTCTCTAATCGTTCTTGTTCATGTTTAACTGCTTTTTGACTTCCATAGAGTTTCAACGACATTTTATTTATGGGGACTGTAAGGGATTCTACGATCATTTTTTTCCCTTTTATCGTAGATCGGCGACCAGAAAAACTGCCATCTTTGAGCAATCCGCTTCCTGTTTTTAGAGATGTTTTTGCAGGCTCTAGCGAATGTGTAGTCGAATCCCTCACCACATCGGAAATAATTTGGCCGCTCTGAGCCGAAGTTGGGACACTACTTGCTTTCGAATCTTTTGATGTTCTATTTGAATATTTTTCGGATGCCGGTGCTTTTGTTTTTGAAACACGTCTTCCTCCTGCATAGATTTGCGCTTTTTCGGGATCATTCTTAGGCGGAGCAAAGCCTGTTTGGTCATTGTCGGAATCAAGTGGCTCTACTTTACTTTTGGCGCCAGTAATCATCGTGGCAGCTTTTATACCTCTATAATATCAGTTAGACTCAGCTGGCTGCAGCCCTCACAAATTTTATGGTATACCTTAGCTCGCTCTAATTTATGTAATCTTGCATAAAAAAATATGAGACTGCAAATCACCTTGCTTTATTTAGGTTGTGACGTCACAACTTGATCAATTCAATTCGAAAAAGTATTTTCACTCTCATTATAGCAAATTCTTGGATAGCATAGGCTATCTTGAAATGTCATCATAAACTTTACGAGAATTATAGTAAGCTACCGTACATTGTCAATAAGCCCAGCTTATTTCAAGTTCAATTCGAGTTTCAGTAGAATTTATCATTCATTCTAGTCTTTATTCTCAGAGAGGAAAGAAAAATGACGAGTTTGTCACTCCTCTTGTAACTTTTTGAATTGAGTGCAAACGTTAGTACTGTAGCAAATTGCTAGATAAGATTTCTTACTAGGCTCTGATTTGTTGCTTCGATTGAGTGCCCTTGTCCCCCCTCCGGGTCCGCCTAAATTAACCCGTTTGCTTGCGAGTAATCTGAAAAGTTGCTGTGTAGGCATTCATTGACATTTAACGCAGATTACACGCGCGATTTAAGAAGCGATTTTACATTTAGGCCTAGCGCTAGCACACTTTTTATCCAAGTAATTGAGAAGCAAAAGAATTACATCATCTTGAGTCGTGTTTAAGCAGCTGCTTTATATGAGTTGATTTCGAAAAACTGCGTGGCATGACACCACTGACGTTTTATCATGCTGGGTATAGGGTGCAAGTCCGAATCAAGGCGAAGGCTGACGGGCTACACCCCCAGGCCCACTATCAGCAAGTTATGGAAAGCAAGTAACTTGCTCTTTAGTAAGAAATTATCAACTATGAGGCTTTTAATGTCGAAGTTAATTATAGAAACGGGGCCGTAGCCAGCCTTTACATTTTGAGGGGGCTGAATATATTCTTGGGGGGCTGAAAAATCAAATTTTTTCCATTTTTTTTATTTTTATTGCTTCCCAAACCTTGCACCCGGAGTGATTCTCGCTGACTATTCGTAGTTTGTGTTTTCAAAGGAAAACGCGGCGTAGTTTGCCTGTTAGTTCTAGAAAAAAGCGAACCTGTAAAGCAATCTAAATCTTTCTTCTTTTACAGTACTTTTCCAGTTTATTGCTGAAAAAATCTGATAAACCCGCTTGTAACGATATAACCGTTTAATATGTTTTGTTTTAAATGCTTTGTATACTGTAGTAGGTTCTAGACCGATGCGTTGTTTTCCGAAGTTTTATTCGTGGGATTGTTTCGTAAGGTTGCATTATGAAGTCATAATTTCTACTGACGTAATTTTTTCGGGAATATTCTGGACAGATCTCTCCATTACGTAATTTCACTGGATCAAAATTTGGGCTTGTGACGTCACAATCGTGTTTACTATAGTTTGGAGTGAATTTTTGCATGTCATATGGTTTCTCTTTGACGTCACAATCGTGTTTACTGTGGTTTGGTGTGAGTTTTGCATGTCATGTGATTTCTCTTCTGGTTTCTTTTTGAGAATGTCGTAGAACGTTCTCGAAACTGAGTTAAGAGTATAAATAGGCGTGAATTTTCGAGCGTATTCATTCGAGTGTAGATTTAGTGAGCGTAGAGTAAGCAATATTGTTGTATGCTGAAGGGTATAGCCCTTGTTGTATGGTCTTAGTGAAATGAGCAGTGGTACTTGTGTTTATTGAAAATTACTACGGTGAGTACCGTAGCTTAGTGAGTTAAGTTGGGTCGTTTATTATATTCGTTAGGTGAAGAGGGTCTTGGTTTTTTCGTGAGGTCAGATCTAAGAACGAATTAATTCCTACGGTTTGTCATACAATTCGTATCAATCGTCCTGTCAGCGAAGTAATACCATTTCCTTTTTCGCGACATCGTTTATGTTCTAACTTCAGCTTAACCCAACAGAGTAAGGTTACTTGGTTTAACTGGCTTTTTTAGACCACCGGCCGCTAGCTCAGTTACTAATTAAGTGCCCAGAATATCGGTGCGGAAGGTCTGGGGTTCGATTCCCGGGTCAATCAAATTAGCACAGCGTAGCCAACGGCTCGCCACCGATGCGTTCTTTCTTCGGAGCTGTGTAGTTCAGGCTCTAAGTCGCGTAGATGTGCCCCGCAACTCGTAGTATGCTTCGACGAATACAGCGAGCAGTGCCAGATTTACCATTAAGCTTACCAAGTTACAGCTTAGGCCCTCGCGGAAAAGGGGCCGCGCGCACAGTCGTGCTTTTTTCAGTTTTTATAATTTAAAATGTTTGTAAAAACCCTTCGTTTTTTAGTAACTAATGGATTTTGTAGCGCACTTTAAAAAAGTTCAAGAACATGCATATTTGTTTTATTTGACTAGTTCCACGCAGACCAACAAATAGGCAATTTATGACGTCACTATGAGGACGAGGTATCGACTCCAACCTGGTTAAATTTGGACCATTTACTCGTTTACCAGACACTAAACAGCAAAGCCTTAACATTTTAAAAAGCAATAAAAATAAAATGAAACACAGGTTTGAAAGCGGTTTTCAAAATAGAAAAAAATAGCGATTGGCGGAAGAACAGTTCAGAAATCTAGACCTACCCAAAGTTAGCCAGTTTTTTGTTTCTGCTCGTCCTGCTACTGCAGTGCTTGAATGTTCCATCCAACTAGAAGTAGGCCTACTCCCAGATACTTCTAACATCGCTGCTAGTGCTATAGTTAGGACTATTGACAGTGACGACTCTCGAGACAGTTCCCCTGACAAGCTGTGAACAGTGCCGGATTTACCATCAAGGATTTACGATTAACAAACGCGTCGTCAGTTTAGACCTAAAACTCAGTCAGGTAGTTCCAGCCCAAACCCTCAAGTTGCTTTAGAATAGTTAGGAATACTCCTCCGCCCAAAATAGTGTTAACAAACACGTTGACAGTTTAGACAAATTCATTGTAGGCTAATTAAGTTATCTTGCTTTTAACACGAGGTGATCTATTAGAATCCACGTAGTGTTTATGATTTTTGTGTGAGCAAATTTCTTTGGTAGCCTAAGTTTTCTTTTCATTTTGGGGCTTTTTTTTCGCTTCCATAAAAGAATGGTTATTGGTTATGAATGAATTTTCAGCTGAATGTTGTTGATGCACCTGCCTAAGCTGCATGCATTCGCGGTATTATGCAACTTATAAATGAGGATGATCTTGATATTTAGGTTAATTCGTTAATATTTTTGAAATATAGGTATCCTAATCCTAGGCAAAGTTAACATAAAACAAATGATCCATGATTGATATTTTTCCATTCTGCCAGTAGATCGCCTAAAGGGAAGGCCAGTACCCATAAAAGGGGCCTCATCGAAATTTTTAGCTTAGGGCCTCAAGTCTAAATCCGGCCTTGACCGCGAGTATAATGAGGATTTGATTTTGATCCTTTTTTTATTTGGCTTTTAGACCATCACATTTGAGCGATAGAGCTGTGAATCCACTGCCTCGCAATAATGGCTGTGATTGCTTACAACCAGCGGTTGTGTTTCGATTATGCATCAGTCTATTATAGTAAGAAGTCAATGGTCTATCTAACGGTGAAAATTGAAACCCCTTCTGCTTTTAGTGTTAGAATGCGAATCAGAAATTAGTTTCGAGAGTTAAACTTAATATCGATTGAAGCAGATATCTTGAAAAAAAATTATATACCATTGGGTTTATATACCGTCATCATTTCGACATAAATAGTTTTAGGGGGACTAAAATAAATTCTGGGGGGGGGTTAGCCCTCAATAGCCCCCCTGTGGCTACGACCCAGTGTAGAAAGGTGAGAGAGAGACTGAATCACCTCTTTAAATAATTTGATCCCCTCTCCCTTCGCATTATCTAACAGCTTTCACAGGTTTTTAATTACTGCTACTGTGTTAGCGCACTTGGTATGCGCGGGTCTGGTGTTGCATTGCACGCGCTCACCCAATACTAATTATTTAGTATAGTAGTAGGTCTTTTATTTCTGTACCGTCAACACGATGAAGAATACAATAAGATTAAGAAAAATTAAACGCGGTACAAAAAAAGGGAAGAGGCAACAAAACGATGAACGTTATGGCATTCAGGTAGGTTTAGGAGAAGAGGAGTTAAGAATACAAGAGCGGGCAACTGGGCATGGTTGCAACTTGCAACACCCCATAGTCTTCCACGGTATGTGAATAGAGACCAGTTGCCCATGCCCTACCATTCGTTAATCTTCCTGATGTAGTGAACATTTAACAGGTCACGCTTCGTCGCAAAGAAGCTGCTACTGCTTTCGTAATTCTACTCCGTGCTTTCATCTGCCACCTCGATTTTCATCTCATCAAAATGACGCTGCCAAGGACAGCATTAATGACATTAATCGACCTCCGCTTTGGAGTCGGTTGTTTCCGCTCAGCTCTACACAAATGGTGATTAACTTCTAAAGAGGTCTGTGAATGAGACACGACCGCGTAAAAGATTGAATCGCGAACCATATCACGCACCCTCACTAGCGTATTTAGGGGGGGGGGGATAAAGGGCGATGGCTCCCCCCCCCCCAAACAACCTTACAAAAAAAATAAAAAACGAGCAAAAATAAATGTAACTTAGATATATTTGAAAGTTATTGTGGAACTGTGTGACAATATAGTATCAGAGGGAGTGGGGGGAGGGGGGGTCGGTTGATAATAACAATGAAATGCAGACATTTTTAGTGTAAACTAACTTTAAAAGGCTATAGAGATGTAAGCGGTCGGCGTTGGGGTATCGTGAAATAACGAGAATAAATAAAGCGCCTATTATGTGCTTGCTATGCCTTGTTCGTTACTTGTTGCAATTCAAAAGTGTTTGATACCGACAGGGTTGGGAATCGATACTCAAAAAAGTAAAGAAATAATCGATATTCGATACTTCACCAAAAAGTAAAGAAATAACCGATTTCGATGGTAGGTTGAAAAAGTAAAAAGTAAAGAATATGGTAATCGATATTCGATATTATACTGAGTAATTTTATAGCTTTTTCAAAATACTGCAAACCTAGTGCTAACACCAAATGCACTTTTGCAAGCAAAGTTATTGGTACTCGCCAGAATCACAAATTTTGTCAGATGCTAGTTTCTCAACTCTCTGGCAACTCTTCCATTTTGGCTTTGCAATTTGCTTTTGTCCATAGTTAAGATTAAAAAAGAAATGTGATAGCTTTGCTGGTAGAGGTTTACGGAATGAATATATTATTGCAAACATTAGCGTCAAATAATTGAAATGACAAAAGCAATGATGCTGATAAAACATTTTAAGCAAACGAATGGTTAAACATTTAAACCACAGCAGTGACATTTTGGCCTTTGATCAGAATCGAACATGATGGACCCGGATAGTGTTTTCTTTTAATTTAAATGCAGTTTGGTACGCTTAGTGATAAAATTTTTCGGGTCTTCGTCCCATGCCCTATACGAGCAAGGGTGGAAACCTGGCTACTTGGCGGTAGAGTGTCAGTTTCAGTTTCGGTGTGTTGAAACCCAGATGTCAGGTTTCAGTTTTGGTTTGGTTTCACTTTTGTTGAAAAATCGGTTCCAGTTTCGGTTTCAGTTTTGCTTACGAGCAGCTTCGGTTTCTGGGTTTCAGTTTTGGTTTAAGTTTCATCCAAGAAAGCTATTTTACTGTGAATACGTATTATTTAAATCCTCTACTTCTTGGCGTTTTTGTTTCATTACGATAAGTAGCAGCTCAGATGGCCGAGTGAGGAGAGCAATTGCTACAGAAGTTGTCAACTTGGGTATAATTACGAGTTCGGTAAAACCAAAGACTCAAAAATTTGTATTCACAGCTTCTCTATTTGATGCTCAGCATTAAAGGAATTGTAGTGGTAGTGATGGTGATGACAATTTTAAAAACCCAAAACCTTAGAAAATTCTGAACAGGTTTTAGTTTCAGTTTCGGTTTTGACGTTTCAAGAAAAAACGGTTTTGGTTCAAGGTTAGGTTATCAAAATTTAGGCCAAATAGGTGTCAGTTTCAGTTTGGGTTTCCAAAATTTCCTTTAAAACCGGGTTTTCAGGTTTAGGTTTAGGCTTGAGTTTCCACCCTTGCCTACGAGTGCACTGCTCTTCTAGGCCATGTTCTTTTTAATCATTGCTTATGGTCCCAGTAGTTTACCGGGCTTGCAAGCCTTGCATGCTGTGTAAAACATGTTTCTACTACACGGGTAACTTACCAACAATTTGTCAATTTCGCATTAAATGTTGCTCTAGTTTGGAACTGGGATAGCACTTTGCGCAAAGTCTTGATTGTCTTCAACATTTATCAATATCAGCAACTATACGTTCGGGTATCTATCTGCTGATTGATGTGCTTATGAAAATTGACTAGGGAGTTCTAAGGCTATGCGGAGATTGTTAAAATCTTTAGAAGGGTAAATAAGCTTGTGTTTATACAAGCAGAAACCAGGCGAGAGAAAACATTTATTCAAATGAGGAAGGTATACAGAATATGACGTTATAGGCTATTTTTGCGCTTTCATGCTGCTTTATTATTTTTAACACCAATTTTTGGACTTTGCTGCAAATGAAAAAGTCATGAGCTCTGCAGGCTGGCTCAAATCTCGTAGTGATACCATAACCCTTGCACACCGCATACCTGTCCCCAAGGGCTACAAGCCCCCAAATATTTTGCTCCCCAAAATTGTTAGACTAACTTGTTTCCATACATTGAGCACTTGACTGTAGCTGTCTATTATTAACAGTACACGCCGAGTGTGTGTGACTGTACTTTAGATGATGTCTTTTCACAACGTTTTAGGACTCCCCTTAACAAATTTTTTGTAGCCCCCCTCCCACACTCCGGACATGCCTGCAAGACCAGCTTCGGCTATTACTTTTTGCTCAACTTCAAGTACTGAGTAGTTATAGAGCGCAGGCCTCCCGGAACAATGACAGATCGAACAAAAACTGGAGTTTGTTAAGCAATTATATTGATAAATTCAATAGTCAAGCGGTCTCACTGCTGAGCTTTATGCACTAGTAGCAACTTATATCAACCTTGAGTTTTCGCCTACGTTACTTCTCGTACCGGTACTGTGTAGGCCTATGATTGTTTTTCAGGAAACCAAATTGCAGCAGGCTACCAGCTGATCACTAATTCGGCAGGCTACCAATAAAGCAGTAAAATTACCGGTACCTATATACTTACACTACCACTAAACTGCAAACTTTGCTTCCATAGCGCATTACAAGGCCGAGCTACCTACAGCCTACCGATTGAGCAGTCAGCCGTATGCGCTAAGCTTTTTCTGGAATTTGCTCACGGTCACGCAGTGGCTTAAAGACGAGCACCGGACATTGCATGCGGGTGCGACCATAGATGCAAAACAACTAGTTGTTTTAGCAACTGTGTTTTATATTTTCAGTGGGGGTTTTGGCACAAAAAAATTATATCAGCAAAAAAGGAAAGACATACCGACAAGCATTTTAAATTTACTAAAGTGAGATAAAATAATCTCGACAAAAAGAATCGATTATCGAATATCAATTTAAGCCGAAAAAAAGTGAAGACAAGGCCATTTTCGATACTCATTTAAAAAAATAAAAGCTCCAATGCATTCGATGAACAAAAAGTAAAGAATATCGATATCGAATACCGATTACAATCGATTTTTCCCAACCCTGGATACCGATTCGTGTGTCCTAGCTCATACGAGCAAAATAAAATAGGGCGAGGACATAAACAGATAACGCGTTAAATTTAATTCAAATCGGGTTAGTATGCTTTTTTTGCACCTTTACCTCATCCAAATCCGAACTGGTACGAATTTCAAAGCAAAAATTTGTCATTAGTTTTGAGTTTTGTTTATTTCTAAAGTGAAAATGATTGTCTTGATAAAGTTATTTGAGTTTGCTTGTCATGGCGAAGCCCACAGCTGCTAATTCACCTTTAAAAAAGGCTATTTTGTCTAACGTAGAAGTTAGTGCTTTTTTCAATTTCAAGGCCGGCCTTTTGTCAATGGCTATTTTTATTGCATAACAGGCTTGCTAACTCAGTTAGCTTTGGATAAAAACGATAGGATCCAAACGCAAGTCAAGTTGTTGTTGCTCTGACTTAAAGTAACAAAATTTAGATCTAAATATGGATTTTATAGCGACTACATGCAACTATGCTTATAAGTCAGTCTTGACTTGCATGTTTCAGCGCCTCCCTGTTTTGTTGCCCGCGCCCTTTTCTAAGCCTTCATCAATTTTAGTGTGAAATTTGTGTGTTTGCGCTATCGCTACTTTTCAGCGTAATGGTCTTTAGAAATAAAATGATTGATTGATTATAACAAGCTAAGAAAAAATGTATTGTAGCCAGACCCAGTAGCCTACTGGGTAGAACAAGAAAAAAATTGGAGTTAACTAATTTTCCAATGCAAGAAATATACGACCGTTTTGGTAAAATTTCGACGGGTGGTTCTAGCTATAGAAATAATACGAAAACCAAGTGCGTATGCAAGGGGGGTTCGTGAGTTCAAAGCCCCCTTCCCTATTGCTTCGTCAACTTTTCAGGTTTATAGATTAACCTTGGTCCTTGATCTGCGGCTGTGCCGCTGTAGTAACTACGTAGCGTGAGCCCTCAAGAACCACAAGCGTTGCACAATTCCGGAATGCCATTTATTGCGTCACAATTTTGTGAACCATTCTTGCCACAATCGTAATTACGAAAAAAGTTGGCTAGTGTTAATAGCAGCTTGACTTAATTTCGAACTTCCGAGTCCGATTGTTCCGAAATGGTCAGGTGCGTATCAGTTGAGAACAACAGGTACTGCCCTTGATAGTGAAATGCACTGTGTTTTTATATTTAATGAACTAATTGTAGAAAGTTCTAATTAGCATCGTGAAGGATGGCAAAAGACTTCCGCCTTACATACGACGGTAATACTTAGAAGGAAGGAATTAGCATAGAGGGCGGTGACGGCTCGTGAGTCTAAAACTAGGGGGTGCTGCCAATGTTCAGAAGGGGCACGTGATCTTGCTCTTGCGTCTGTTTATGATAACGTGGTGGCCTGGCTGAGAGACAAGACGTGCTGTAGCATGTAGTTCTGTCTGGCAGCTTTAAATCTAATCAAATTTGCTCTAAGCGAAGCAGCTGAGAGCCTACAGGTTTAGTTTAGATAACGAGGATCACGGATGTATTGTTCTGCAAGCTGTTAAATTTTTTAATTATTCATTGTGAGATTGATTGCCAGTTTACACATAATTTATTATATTTTTTGTATCTTTGTCGAAAAAAACTTATCGACGAGAAAGCGACGAAGACGCTATACGCGCAATACGAATCCAGATTTTAGGTTTAAGGTGTTGCCATTTGTTTCCAAGTTTCTTGGTTGAATTTTGCTTGTTGATGCTTTAATTTGTTGCTTGTAAAGAAACCATCAAGCATAGATAATCATTGTGAAGCATCTTATCCAAGGACTCAACAACAAAGCGTATTGTGAGAGTTGAATCAGTCACCACCTTTAACGATGGTCGATGTGGAAACAACGCTCCACCCACTGCGTCACGTTCACTTTATTTGGGTGTTGCATCGTTATGACTAGGGCAGGGGTCGGCTACCTTTTGCACTTAAAGAGCCAAATAGTCCGTTTGTTACTATACGAAACCCAGCGGGAGCCGCAAAACTATCGTCAGATTCAAAAACTTCGGTTATTCCGAAAATGATTCCTAAAAAAGTTTTTTTTTACCTCCAAAAGGAGCCACAACTGCAGGTTCAAAGAGCGCAGGTTGCCGACCCCTGGACTTGAGCAACCAAAAGTCGCTTACGGATTGTACGCAAATTAAATTTCAGAGTGATTTTTCAGAAAGCTTTCAATGCATTGTTTCAAATCGTTGTTTCATAAGTCAAAAGAAGCCAAAATTCAGCGTTTGCGCAAAAATATTTTTACGAAGTTTTCTTACTTTTTTTCGTGTTTCTGTGAAATTATTCATTCATTTATTTTTTCTTATTTTTGACAAAAACGTGCAACGGTGCAAAACATCAAACATCTGAGCGTTTTCTAAACTGGGAGGCGTGGACTAGTCTAAAAAGAAGCGCAAATGTTAGTCATGATCATTTAAAAATATGGCTGGTGTATTATTTTGTGAAGGAAAGCGTCATGATTAATATTTTGTGAGGGAGGCGTAGTAACACAAAGTTTGAAAACCACTGCTTTAATGCGTACGCTTACGGGCGATATTGCAAAGCTTGCAATCTTAAAACATGCGAGAATTGTGCAACAGAAAAATATTTTTAATGAAAGGCTTCAGCACGTCCACAAAATCTCAACACACCATAAAGACCAGGGTTTTCCCACTGGGGATGCTTGCACCCCTTGGGGGCGCTAGGAAGCATTCCAGGAGGTTCAAAATGGCTTATAGATTTTTATCTTGTAATAAGAGTGTTTTTATTTTCGGTTGCTCAGTGTCAATTTTTCAGCGCTGTTACGCTCTAGTAATATGTAGTTCCCAGACGTCTAAGTGGCGTAAAACCCTTAGCCTCTTTGTGGTTGGTTAAAATCAAGCTCTGAAAACAAAATGCGTCTGATTCAGCAAAAGAGTAGTGACTGGTTTAACTATCCTATACCTTGCATTAGCGACACTTTCAAAAAGGCTAAAAACTCTAAAATTGATAGCTCCGCTGGGGGAGCTTACAGCGTTGTCCCAGACCCCCTAGCTGAATACCTGCTGGGTTTTTGACGCAAATTCATCACAGGAAAATGTTTAAGGTCAATAACACATATAAATTCATTTCAGCCCCTACCATTTCAAGCATTTGGTTTGCGTGGCTGATTGCAGTCGCATATTTTGTGAGGGGTGCAAGAACATATCAAAAATTTTATATGAAAATATTTGGGAGTATGAAAATGGTTGGGAACCGCCCTATTATTGAGATAATATAAAACAAAAAAAAGAGAGAGTTCCTAAAATGCTTAAATGTGAACACTTATGTTCAAACAAATTTTATGAAGTTACTTACGACAATCGACAGACAATAATTAATTACCAGATCCTGACTTCCACGTTAAAAAATCATTCGTACTCCAACTAAAATCTCAGTTAGTGATTCAGCTTTTTTGCAACTTTTTGCTTGTCAAAAGTTGCCCCCCCCCCCCCTTATATAAATTTTAAATACGCCACCGCGCACCCTCATGCTGTTCCATTTATTGTGTACCCGTACCAAATGGAGAACATGGTGTACGCATCTTATCCTGGACTACAGAACAACAAAGTGGGCAATCCAGCAAATGCTCAGTTATACTGTAAGCAGCTCATCTAGGCGAATGGATCGATAACCAGCGTCGGCCTCTGGAGCCCTTAGACACGGGTTCGATTTTGAGTGTGGTGGCATAGCAAACTTTAAAATTGATATTCGCAGGCATCAAAGCTTCTTTGTTTGACGCTTAACTTAAAGCGACGGTGTAAGAACCAAGTTACTAGTTGCGCCATTGATAATGGTATTTACCGCGAATCCTACACCTTAGAGTAGAAGGCAAGTGGCTGGCAACTCTTAAGCGAGCTTGTTATGGCGCTTTGATCGCTTTCTCGCGACTGGAGGATAAATATGCAACTGAATAAATACCCCATAATTTATAAAGTTGGGGCTGTTGCACGTCACGACTCTGGCGTGGTAAAAGGATCGATTTTAGCGTTTAGCCTACTCATAATTATGACGACGACCTACATTTGCAACCACAGCAGTGGCGTACTCAGGATTTTTCAATGGGGAGAGGTTTCAGTGACGTTACATCGTGACGACGTACAATACTACGTAATACTACGACATCACGATGTGACGCCACTGGCAGTGTCAATTTAGATTTTTAACGTTTATAATAATTTTTCATCAAACCATACGGTTATAGCCTAGTGTTACAGATGTCGCTATCGATGCGGAAGATTTGGGGTTCAATTTCCAGGCCGGTCAAATCAGACACAGTGTAGCCAACGGTTCGCCACCGCTTCGACGTTTCTTCGGACCTGTGTTGCCCAAGCGCCAAGACGCGGGGTCGGACCCCGCCACTCTCTACCATGCTTTGGTACTGCAGCGAGTTTAATAAAAGGAGTACAGTGAATATTTCATTTCATTTGAAAAAGAATTTGTGTGCAGCCATAGCTAGGGGAGAGTGGGGTTGGTTGACTCAATTTGCAGTTTTTCTTCACTTGCGGCCGCTGCGAAGATCCGTTATCAGTAAAAATTGGTCAAATCATAGCCAGGGCTTCTCTCTCTAATATGAAATACTTTTTTGGAGGTTATTAGTTTTCATTGAGTGATTTAAACGCATTTTCCTAGAGGTGGTATTTTTGCCCCCACGGGGTTGGTTCAATCGCATGATGGGGTTGGTTAAATCACTTTCGATTTGCAATTTCTTTCAATTACCAAACATTTTTTTTAATTTTTTAGTTCATTGTATTATGCTCAACACATTAACGAACACGATAAATAGCTCACACAACAAAAAATCAGGGTTTGTAGCGCACATTACATGACTCTAAGTTGGCGCTTATGACCATACGCACACTACACTCTAAGTTGGCGCTTATGACCATACGAGTGGTGCAGATAAGTTAGCCTCTGCCGATGCATAATTCATGGGCCCAAGTATTGAACCCTTTAACCAAACATTTTAACCAAAGTTCGAGCTTTGATGCGATTTATGAATCGGTTCATTGTGCTGCAGGAAACTCCAAAACTCTTTGCTGCCCCACGAACTGACATTTTATTCTCCAGAACCTCACGCGCAGCCCGCTTAACTACATCCGCATCCTTTCCTCGATTTATTTTGGCTTTCCAATTTCCCACCATGATTATCTTACTCAACTAATCTTTCATAAACACCTGTTATAGTTCAACTACCAGGAAGCCTTTTGAAAAGTTCTCGATGCAGCATTAAAACTTGTTGCTTAGTCAAGCTGTTAGCAAAGTTTCCTATTGGGGTTGGTTAAATCATCTGATGCAACCAACCCCAAGGCGCCATGCTTTAATATTTTAGCTAAAACCCATATTGGTCCTGTAGTCTATGTTTTGTTCTGCAAATAAAATCCTTAGTTGCAAGAATTATCTTCACTTTACGAGCAGAAAATGAAAAATTGCAGAAATATCGAAAGTTACTTTTAGGTGTTTTTAAGCACCTACCGCAAAAAAAGTATACGTAGCCTTGCTCAATCCATCTTTCATTCAGTATGCGCGAAGACTACTTCTGGCCAGGGCATGCTATGGAATGGAATGGAAGACGATTTTTCCATATTCCATACTGCAAAATTTCTTCCATTTTATACTAAAAATTTTCCATTCCATATTTCTTTCCATACTAAAATTTTTTTCGTATTCCATTCCATTCTTCCATACCAATGAAATTTAACGTGATGGTAAAAATGCACTATTATTAAAATATTAAATATTGCGACATGAGCGTTATCTGCTGGATAAGCTTTCCAGCCTAAAACTAGTCATGCTCATTCGTTTGTACATCCTACATTGCAAAAAACAATGAATAAACACATGCATGTAAACATAAACGCAGTGGCATAGCAAAAAATTTTAAAAGGGGGAGCCATGATTTCTACATTTTTTTCAAGCGTATTTTTTTCGGTAGAACAAATTTGAAGCTGATTGAGAAACACAAAAAACTCTTGGGGGTCCGGGGGCATGCTACCCTGGAAAAATTTTTGAAAATTTACTTGTTGTAATGGCTATTTTAGAGCTTTTTGAATAATTTTTAGGCAAATTTTGTTTGAATTTTTTGACCCTGATTTTGAGTGCTTAGCCAAATATGATTTATTTTGTTTCCACATTTTCGATTATGCGTGCTTAAGGCGTAAGACTTATTGCTATCGAAAAGGTTCGAAATTATAGAAAAATTGTATACATCCAAAACACTTTTGAAAATGGCTAGTGGGAGGATGTAGCCTATACCCCTGGCCTTCATCCTACCCCCTGGATCTGCCCTTGACCATGAGCTACAGAAATCATCGAAAGAGTCTAGCATATTTCAGATACTTGGCACCATCAGTTTAGTTCTTTTTTACTAAAAGGCAGAGTCAAAAAAGGGGGGCATGGCACAATGTCCTCCCCTAAATACGCTCCTGCATAGACGTAACCAACGTGTTGATGCTTAACGCAAAAGAACAATACAGTCAGTCACCAGGCCTACCTGCAGAACCGAAAAGTGACCAATTATCCTCATTCTAGTTTGGTAGTACTTCGCAATTTGTCGTAACCTAAGTTTTAATGTATACTGTATATGTAGTTAGTATGAAAGTATGGAAGACGATCTTCCATTCCATTCCATTCTGAGCATCTTCCATATGCCATACCAAAATTCTCCTTCCATTCCATACCATTTTCCATTCCATAGCATGCCCTGCTTCTGGCAAAGCAAAAATATGTAAACAGGTCAGGACTTGTGACTTTAGTCTCGGAGCAGGGTTTACTCAGTGACTTTCATAGATTTACTGATTCAACCAACCCCCGATTCAACCAACCCCACTCTCCCCTACTGCAGAGACACCGTATTTAAGGAAACTTCTACTTACCAACTGCTTCACAGCAGCAGCATTAATGACAAAAATGCAGATCAAGCAAAACACATCAGAAAAGTTGGACTACCAGTATTGTTGCATATCGCATCGTAATGAAAGTTTCGCAAGATTAAATTAGAAAGTTGGACCGAACAGAAAAAACATGATAGCAATTTCGGCAAGCTCTGTACGAAGAAAAGTCGCTTTATTTCAAAATTAAGTAAGAATTAGTTTTTTCTACAATTGTCAAGGGGGGGTGACTCCAGGCCCCCTCCCTTGCATACGCCACTAGGGGTCATCTCCGCGACTGGGAACACAGAAATGTCGCAACATTGGCGAGCTGTTGGCGACACCGTGCCGATTTGACCGGCCCGGGAATCAAACCCCAGACCTTCCGCACCGATAGTCTACGAGCTTGACCACTTAGCTAACGACCGGTACCGGCCCAGAAATTGAACCCAAAACCTCCCGCGCCGATAGCGATGTCTTTGGTTAACCCCAACTTGCTGGTTTGGTTAACTCAAAGTTATGACATCGCAAGCGGAACATACGCCTACGTTGCAACCATTCTCTTCCAAGAATACCTCCTGCGCTTGAACGTTGTGTTGTCCAGCCTTGATAGCCGTTGAAAACAATCGCTTCATGACATCACAACACGACTCCAGCTTTAACAATACCCATTGATTTTGTCCTGGCTTGCATTTTGCGTTAGTAGATGCTTTTTTTAAGAAACTGGCCGATGTAATGGACAGACATCATTACGGTCCACATGATATCTGGAACGTAGACGAAACGGGGCCCACGAAAGTCATCAAACCCACAAGAGTTGTCGCAAAGAAAGGTGAAAAACAGGTGCGCGCTATCACAAGTGCAGAAAGAGGGACTCTTATTACTGTGTGCCAGGCTGGAAAAGCAGCAGGAAATGCTATCCCGCCAAAGTTCCTTTTTCCAAGAAAGCAGTTTGTTGGCCACATGATTCGCTACGGGCCTCCTGGTTGTGTCTGAAGATCTAATGGTAGTGGGTGGATGATTGCGGAAGATTTTTTGGAATTTAACTTGGAAAAACACTTTGCTAAGCATACTATGGCGTCTGAAAGCGATCGGAAACTTCTCCTGCTAGACAGCTATGATTCGCATCTGTCAGTTGCTGTGATCTAATATGCTGAAGAAAATTACATTACTATGTTGAGTTTTCCACCTCACACCAGCCATAAGCTTCAGCCTCTCGATACATCGGTTCATGGACCATTTAAACGCTATTTACAAGCAGCCCAAACTTCGTTGATGAGAAGCTATCCAGGGCAAAGAATGGCGATCCATGATCCACCTGGTCTTGTGAACACAGCTCTTTTGAAGGCTAACACTCCTAACAACATCATTAATCGCTTTAAAAAATGTGGCATCTGGCTTACAACAACAATGTTTTTGAAGATTATGAGTTTGCTCCTGCTAATACCACAGACCTTCCACCTCCATCAGAGGAAGACGCTGCAAATGTACCACCTGAGCAGTCTGAGGATGCGTCTAGAGTTATCGCCCTAATTGAGATAAATGACGATCAACCTTCTATTTCAAGTCTATGCAAGAGACAGCTCACGTTTGGTTCGGATAACGGTAAATCTCCAACAACATCATTTAGTCCAGAACTGCTGCGACCTTAACCAAAAGCTACTGCACCAAAGAAGCGAAGAGGAGGAACGAAGCGCCTGAAGTGTGCCATACTCACGGACAACCACAAAAAAGAGGCCATACAAATGCGCAAGAAGAAGCCAAAAAAAGCCAAAAAGCAATCCGCAAGGAACACCCAAAGTTCATAGTAGGCAAAAAAGAGATTTGATAATAACGAGACTTCCGCTTCATATTTCTGTGACCAATGCGGAGAACCCTATGAGAACTCATCCAGTAAGGACGATTGGTTAAAATGTTTCGTTGAAGAGTGCAATAGTTGGGCCCATGAATTATGCACCGACAGAGGCAAATTTATCTGCACCACTTGTATGGTCATAAGCGTATCATGTAGCGTGCGCTACAAACACTGATTTTTCCTTGTGTGTGCTATTTATCGTGTTCGTTTGCTGTTCGTTAATGTGTTAAGCATAGGGTTACCATATTTTCACTACGCAAAAGGAGGACAGGTTCTTTGAGGGTCATCATGTCCGCAGATGTCCGTTCATTTTTCTGCCCAAAAACAAGTGAAGATAAAAAAAATTAAATGTCATCACGTCCGCAGGCCGTTGTTTGCACTGAAACTTTCCAAAATTTTTCGTGGAAGAATGATTTGACATGTCTTCACTGTTCGTAATGCCAAAAAGGAGGATATTTGGCCAGTTTCTGGCGTCCTCGGAGGACAAACTTGTTTTGATCAAAAAGGAGGACATGTCCTCCAAAAGGAGAATGTATGGTAACCCTAGTTGAGCATAATACAATGAACTAAACAATAAAAAAAAATGTTTGGTAATTGAAAGAAATTGCAAATCGAAAGTGATTTAACCAACCCCATCATGCGATTGAACCAACCCCGGGGGGGCAAAAATACCACCTCTAGGAAAATGCGTTTGAATCACTCAATGAAAACTGATAATAACCTCCAAAAAAGTATTTCATATTATCATTTAACCAATTTTTACTGATAACGGATCTTCGTAGCGACCGCAAGAGAAGAGAAACTGCAAATTGAGTCAACCAACCCCACTCTTTCCAAAATGTTTCGAATTTACAATGCTGTAATCCTTGTGCTGGCTATAAATTATTAAAAATGAAACAAATGGTTGTTTTTTGTTTTGCTGCAGTCGAGCGGTTGCGTGCTGAACTGATATCGAAACAGTAAGTTACTAATGGCCATTTTATAGATTTAGGATTCGGTTAAGGATTCAAAATTCTGGATTCGATAAAAGAGATTCGGAATTATTCTAAAATGGACATCTCTTGTTGCATCGCCGCGTAGATGGGCCCCGCTAACTCGTCACGGAGCAAGACAATTTGACGCTAACAAACTTGACGCGAAGACGATTTGACACGAAACGTGTGTAATGGGGTTGGCTGGTTAGAAAAAAATTGAGGTGAGGGGGGGTTGCGGTCCCGAATTGTGACAGCAACCCCCCCGACCCCCACCGCTTTCCAAGCTGCCGACCCCTACTCCACTTCACACGTTTCGCGTCAAATCGTCCTCGTGTCAAGTCGTATCGTCCTTACCCTGAATACGATGCAATTTACGCAAGTAAATTACGTACGAAAATGTATGAAAATATGTACGTAGATTTCAAACTAGGGTACGTAAGTTAGATGCAAAATCGGACGCAATCGCATTTTGTGTAAAGACAAATGATATCCTTCAGGTTCGTTCATCAAAAATCGCACGAATAAGCATGAAATGGAAAATCGAATGAAAATCGCATTCTGTACAAAACCATCTTTAATTTCCATTTTGCTTTCGGATAAAGAGAGTCCCACGTGAAGTTTTCGGGGGGGCCTCAGATGTTCTAGCGCCGCCACTTGTATATGGAAATCATTAAAATTTCTGGCAAACCATTTTATTCTAAGAAGTGACAGAGCTCCTCGAAGCCAAACATTTTCGCTACGCGTTTCATGAAAAATCAATTGCAAATCATAGCGCTTTTAGATTGAAGGTATTCGCTACCGATACGCGTTGCAGGCAATGGACTACCGGTAGCTTATCTCTGTCACAAATTTGCTGAAAAAAAAAACAGAAAACTCTTTTGTTTAAAATTAAGTATCGAAAAGCGGTTCTGAGTATCATTATTGCCGTTACTTTTACAAAAATGTAGTTATCGGTATCGTCGTTACTTTTCTTGCTAAAATCGGTGTAGCCTATCATGGACATTCCATCAGCTCTGGCTAAACGTATAAAACACATCCAACTTTTTACGGTACTTATCACTGGGAGGGACGTTTCGACATCCCTTCCAGGATAATTTTTTTCTTTGCTGGGGGGGACGACTGAACTTACCGGGGGGGGACATGTTCCCCCCTACTTCGCACACTGCCCCTGATGATCTAGGCCACAAATCGTTATGTAGGCCTACTGAGTTTAACTCTATGATTTAGTATGCCTATAGCTTTAATATTTATTGCAAAAGTTAATTATGTAAATATTACAGAAATCTTGAACTTTTGTACAAAGTTTGATGATCTAGCCACAAATTGTTATGTAGGTCTTCTGAGTTTAACTAGGTATGATTCAGTATGCCTATCGCTTTAATATTTATCGCAAAAGTTAATTACGTAAATATTACAGAAATCTTGAACTTTTGTAAAGTTTTCGAATTTGGATTCAACCTGAAGCTTGATCGAATGCATTAACGTTTCGAGTCTGCAATTCCAATCACATTTAATTTAGAATTCCTAATGACTGCTTGCGATACCGAGCAATGCAAGCACGAGATAAGACGGGTGTACACTAACGCTTACCGTTTTTCTTACAACCTATGCCTATATCAATGAAGTGCAACAACAAATTATCAACTGGACTTTAAAAGTGATGATTCATTTTGAACATTCGCGTTTTGACAGCTAAGAACTTCCACATATGGCGAACCTTTATCCACCACAGCGGTCAAAAAAGCAAGGCTCAAAGTCATCTTTTAATTTCATGCAATGAGAAAAAGTCTGATATAGCTATCGGCACATATATAATTTACGGCAGTAACCAAATACCGGTGCTTGGGATAATTTAATGTCACAGCAGTAGGCCTATGCCCTTTCACAATGACTAGTTGAATAACAACAGGCCCGTTAGCTTAGTTGTTAAGCGCAAGCTATCGGTACGGGAAGTTTGGGGTTCGATTACCGGGCCGGCCAAATAGGAACAGTGTCGCCAACGGCTCGCCACCGTTTTTTCGGAGCTGTGTTGCCCAGGCGCTCAGCTGCGGAGATGGGCTCCGCAACTCGTTACACGTATCGGCGTAACAACGCGAGTAGGCTATAATGACGATGTGATTTTTAGTTAAATAACACTGACCACTTACGACAAATGGAACTAAAAGAAATGAAGTCGATAAAACGAACTCGTATAAATAACATAAAACAGAAGGGCTTTTCATTTCATATCGTTTTCACAACGCGCAGGTCTATAAAAAGAACAAATCACCAAAAAAATTGAAAAAGTAAATACGATTTATCCCGAATCAAGTGTAATGCAAACCGAAACATTTTACGGTTTTACAACGTTACGATTCACTTCACAACTTTATTTCTCACATAAAAATGAAAGCCAACAGTTTTTACTGATATCAAAAGAGCGCAAGAACTCAAACAGAACATTCTTAAAACCAAATATGAAAAGAAACACAGAAGTGGCTGCAGGCACTTCGTCACGAAGGCTACATATTTTCACCAGAATCAAATAAAAATAAAATAAATAAATAACTGAGGTTGTTTTCAAATTATATTGAACTGATAATTCAACGGTAATTGAGGGAGACTGCGAAGTGAGCTTGCGCTCTTCGAGTCAGCAGCCACCCGTTATATACGTCAAATGCGATCGGCTCCAGCCGTGAATCGAACCCATCACGTAGGATCTGTCACCTGCGCGCGGTACCGCTAGGCCATGTCGCTGAATCACTCCAAACCAAAGTCGGTAAGCATCGTGCGCTTACAATGAGCATGACCTTTGCTTTGCATATCCCGAAAATCAGAGCTTCTAAATTAAAACAAATTCGTGGGCAAAATCTAATCCATTTTCACTATACGAAATTCACTCGCAAGTCGACGGCTAAACTATACATCAGTTACCAAGTCAGTTACCAAAGTCCTACCGGTACATAACCTTTTTAAACTTACAGCCCAAATTGCACGCGCATGAAAATACATTACGTAAAACCCAACACTATAATATAAAATGCATTTCAATTCCGTGCAAACAAAACAGGTCAGTGTCAGAAATTCGAAAAATTTTTGGTAAATAACATTTTTTCTTCGCCATTACGAGCGAATTAAATTACGTTTTTAGAAAACATATAATTCTTTTAATTATATCTCCACGATATTTGTTGTTGCGAAAAACGCTCTGCGGTAACAACTCAGCTTGGCGAATCTTCGCGCCAATTGCAGCAAGGAGATCATTGTGAAACGTGAGAAAACGAACTACCTTCCTAGCCTGGGTCTGTATCATGCATAGCGACAGCGTGTTCGTGAAAATTGAAGATATTGGTCGTCTTAAAATGATAACAATCACAAAAGTATCATTTTTATTTGGTTTTACAATCAAATCTGGTTTGCTATTTATTTGAACCAAAGCGTCTATTTTAATGGTCGATTATTCTTGCTGTCACAAAATTAATACGAAGACTGGCAGAAGCTTGTCAGAAACCACACAAGGTAACTTCTTCAACTAAGTCTCATAATTACAGCACCACTGCGATACGTGTACAAGATTTTTTCTAAATTGTAGAAGTGAAGCAATATATTGTCCAGATTTACCCGTAAATACTTTTTCAGTAACAAAAGTAATGATGAACAATGGGAGCATGAACTGAAAGTGTCACTGAACGTATTAGTTATGATATTAAGCAAGCCGACCGTGGAGAAAAGCAAGTTGCTTTTTGAGCTCCATACTAATACTTATATCAAGAAAAAGTTAGTTGAGCGAAAAACGACCAGATGAGTCCAGAAGGGCGAAAAAGGTGATTATCGGTACCGGTAACCATTTTTCGTGCACTACGTTGTGTACACCCTCGTTGCTTTTTCAGGCTTCTTGGGTTTCACTTAAATTCCCGTCCAATGTCAGTCATCATAGCTAGTAGTAGCCCAACGTTATCCCTTATGTTATTGATACCATATAACATCGACGTTTTTGGCAATACACTAAATTATTAAGGCGGACGAGGTTACAAAATTAAATAAGGTAAAAAACACACATAAAAAGCAAATACTGAAAGTATCGCCGAAAATTTCCTACTCTTCACCTACAATTGTTAAATTGTAGACTACAGTAATTCTGTTACAAGGAATAAATTGACCAAAAAGCTTGACCTTACATTCGATAAATTTTTTGAATTAAATTACTAATAATTACTATTATAATACTTAAATCCAGATCTGAAATATGATAGTAATACTTAACGCAAACACAACACTTTTCTTTACGACACAGACTGCTACAGGTTTTAAACTCATAAAATTATGTCAATTTCATGCATATATGAGGAATCACTAATTCACAATACATTTGCTATAACATACAGACTGTGATACATTCGTTAAAAATAAAGAATGACATGTCTAAAATGTGGCTGCAAGCACTGAAGTAGATAACATGCAAAAAAAAAACTTAGGTAAAAGTTGAAAGATTAACTTAAATACTGTGAACCACAATCTTAATATTGCAGCTGGACGTCTCCACAATACTGTACATTCTCATCTGTCATTATCTATCACACTTTGCCATGTATAAGAAATTGCATAAAGACACCAGCAAGTTTTCATCAACATTTACAATCCAACAACATACAAATGATAATTCAAGCCTATTTTGTGAAAATCCTATATGCTATATAGCATGCTTACGCATCGAACGTTTTATGTCACCGAAGAAACTTTCTGCAGATTATTCCAAATGTCTTCGGCGCATTTTGAAATTGACTATCTCGGATGCTATCAAGGATATAAAAACTTACAAAAAAAAATCAATGTAATTAACTTTAAAATGGCACATTTATCTCACTACGGTACCACTCACAGTTAAGGAGATAAGGGGACTTCAAATGTGACCAAGATTTCGGGAACATCCTGTATATTACGAGTCGTTACGCTATGCGTAACTTTTTTTCCATTAACTTCCACACTGGAGCAGAGCTGAGCATACTACATTATTTTGATGTAAATTTGCTACATAAATCTCTTTCAGTGATTTGTATGACTGAGTAAATTTAACTGCAAAAGCTCACGGAAAAATAGAAGACTAGTCCTCAACGCCTTTTACGTTTCGCCACCACTTGGAAAACCCTTTTGAATTCCACAAGCTAATCAGGCCTAATATCAAAACATAAGCAAACATAACGAAAAAAAATTTGTGGCGTCGAACAAACTGTCTTAAGCCTCCTTCATTGTTAAAAAGTTTCTTAGGTTTTGATCCAGATAAAAGCTGTTGAATAAGATCTCTTTTCGCATCGGGTGCATAAATTAAAAGATATTTCACTCGAACTAAATCGTCGTTGCGCACCACGTAATATTTGTCTGGTATTTGGCCCCCTTCACTGCCTCGAATAAAAGACCTTTTTTGACTCGTAAGAGATGTTTTAATTTCAGGTTTTGATTCTGGGTCCGCAGGGCTGCCATCGGAAGAAGTATTTATCGTGGAACGTTGCCGGAGTTTGGGATCGGAAGCGTTGGTCTCCGAGGAATTATGTAGCGAGTGGGAAGACCTCTTGACAGAGCATTTCACGTCGGGGTCATCAATAACTTGACAAACTGCAATGCAGCTTAAAGATGTCCCAAGCAAACTGCTGTTCCATCCCAGGCCAGTGGGACTGAATGACTGACAGACTCGAAGATCACAAGATAAATAGATTCCTTCACCAAATAAAGAAACCTGTAAAAGTTAAGATGATTCGCAAAAGAGTTGGGGAAACTCGAGCGCTTACATAAAGAAACTGGTACGACTATGTCAACTCAAGCTATCAACTCATTACATCCCGCTCTTTTTACCAACTACACGTTAAAAATAGAAAAAACGTATCATGAAGAAGACGGTAAACTTAACAATTAGACGTCAATTCCCGATTGCTCTAAGTGAGCTTTACCTAAGGAAAAAGCATAGTTGCGCACTACAATCGTGCAAATATTAATACAAATTTTCACTAAACTGAAATTAACTTGTTGCGTCCGACTCTCAATTATTTGCGTTCAAGTAACCTAATATTGGCATGCACGCATAATCAATCTAAAACTCATAGAGCATACGTAAAAATAAGAAAAAAGTTAGTTTGCTTATCATGACCTAAAAGGTGACACTAATTACCTTGTTCAAATTATTGCGCAAACCATTGTGTAAAATAGAGTGAAAGTTTTCTGCTCTGCTTCCATGGTAAGCATATATTAGATCTCTTTCGCCACAAATCTTTTTAAATTTTGAATCTTCTTGCTCGTTGTAATGGACCTCAAAAATATAGTCTGGCTTGGCGGAAGATAAATCTTCCGTTTCACCACAAAGTTCTCTAATTATCTGAAACTAAAATTTTAAAAAAATTACGCAAAAAATATCAGGAAAATTTGTCAAAAAAAAATTCTTTCCAGCTGTCACATAAAAAAAATTATACATAAGATAAGTGGAAACATCACACTGAAATCGGAAAAAATTGCAAAATTTTCGCTTATCATCAAGAAAAAAAATAAGGCCATCTTACTTTTTTATATATACAACCAAGTGCAAAACAGGAAAGTATCAAGTCAAAATTGCAAGTCTAACTGAGCAGTGGACAATTATTCGAGCAGTTTTCAAAAATGAACTTCGCTAAGTAAGCACGTATGTATAATTGTACATGTCCAAACAGATCACAAAAAAAATTTAGAAAGCTAGCAACCTTTTAAGGTTGCTAATCTTATATAACTTTTCTAACTATACACATAGCCATTATGATAAAATTACTCAGTCTAAATTGAGAAATGGCTGCTTCAATATCGTAGATGGCTTAACTACGAAGTTATTTCCTAGGTGGTTATGTAATTAATACGCTTATCACAATTCTTTCACAGCAATCAAAACGCCAACTTCGCATATACGAAAAATAGCAGTTAATACACTAACCTTTTGAGGCAAAACTCTGGTAAGTTTGAAACGTTTAGGACTGATTGTCCACTTAACTAGTTCTACAGCTCTTTCATTCAACTGGCTTGTATCTTTCCAATCAATTACATGAAATGAAGGTACTTCCGTTAATGTAGATTGCTGTGAACACAAAAACTCATGACAACTGTTATTTTTGGAATGGGCAGAAACACAAGAAAATTACCCGAAAGGCAAGTCAAAGTTTATATTTGTTTGTAGTTCAAACAGCCGTTCTGCAACACTGCAATTACAAAACAAAAGCTGACAGTTATGGAGAAAAAGTGGGCAATGCCAGATTTTCAGCTCGAGTGGCAGCCATAAATTTATCATTGTCGATCAAGCAACATGGCTAGTGAGTAAACGGAGTACCGGTATGTAACGGTTTAAAAATATTTAAAATCATTTTCTTGACACGTAATTTAGCTCAAACCGCACAAACACGCGGTTAAAACTCTGCCCCCAAACCAGGCGTACATTCAAAACCACTTGGCAATAAAACAAGGAACTTTGATAAGAAGGGACAATTGAGTAATTTTGATAAGAACAGTCTTAAAAGGCTTTCATTTTGGCACATCATACAGCACAAAGAGTCAGATTATCACCAAAATTCTAGATTGCATTTTATGTTAACACTGATAATCACACCTTAAGGCAGACAAGATCAACAAGTACCACTGACTAATTACAAAAAGCACACACTAAAAGGTTTGTTAAAAAATAAGGTTTCAAAAAGTAGCAAACACTCTCTCACCAACAACTTAAAATCTTTTTCGTTGTGGGTTTTGAGGAAACTTGTTGGAAAAGGTCGAACAAGGCTGTCATGCTTGTAACTGTTTGCCGCAGAGACGAAAAAGCTCATAAGCAAGTCTGATGACAATATGTCCATTATCAAAGGAAAAATCAGCCAATTTTACAGCAACATAACAGCATCAACATGGTACCATAATAGGCTATATCTGATGAAAATCATAGGCAGATTGAAAATTGTGTTTTTGTAGCTTCCATCTGATTAGAGTAGATTTTATTGCTACAGCAGTTTCCTTAAAGTAAATTACAAAATGATACGTAGGCTATAAAATATTTCAAAGCGATAAAATAAATTTGCGGACTAATCTATCTTCAACATTCCCTACAACTTAAAAAAATTGGCCCAAAGGATTTCAGCTTTAGTTTCATGCTAAGAAATAACACATAAGCCATATGTGATGTTAATTTTGTATTCCCAAAAGAACTCTATCTTTGGGGTTTGAATATTTTTCATGATAATGATCACACACATTTTATAGAAGATAATGACAATTAATTGCAGAACTCTCCTGGTCTGTCCTGACGTAAAAAGATAACAATTGCAACTAGGCCTAGATTATAAGAACTAACGTTTGTCGAAAATGCACAAACACAACACATGCGAAGACAAATGAGAACCTATACAACATTCATACTAACAATGGCCGTGCTTGATGTAATTATAGGCCTACCATATTTAAAAATTGCCCAAGAGCGCTACAGCTAAAAAAAGTCTACTACAAATCTCCACCGAGTTGTTGGAGCTACAGACTCCAAACTGTTTGTATATACTGCACTACATTTACAGCAATCACAAAACAAATTACTGAAATTCAATAACCACAATGACGCAGCTTGTAACTGACTGAGGACAACTGGCTGATCAGTAATCATAGTAATCATACAACAGACTAAATTGCATCAAAAATATACGGACACACAGAATTTTCACTTCTTAATAAACGGCAGTTCATTGCAAACTAGAGCTAAGACATTTGACCCAACTTCTGGAGCACCACAGGTTCTATTCTAGTAACCTACAAAAAGGCACACAACTTTCAAGAAACTCTGCGTTGAAAGCAGCTATAAGGCCTAATAAAAAAATGTCAAGGAAATAATTATTTGCAACTGTTATGCTTCAGTTAAATATGAAATACGATGTAAAGTTTTTGCCTTGTCTTAATTTAGGTACTGATGTTAACGGCACCTCTATATACACACTAGGAAATGTAGCACTAACACTTTGGTGATACGAAATATTAAGCAAGAGATATACAGGGTGTCCATGAGGTCTCTTTACAAATAAAAAAAAATTAAAACAAAGTGAGATGATGAGATATTGCAATGAGGATTGTTTTATGTTAATTAGTATTTCATAAAATTTTTATTGCTTCTGAAATTTATTGTTTCCGCTAAAATTTATGTGTGTTTAATGATTTAGTCATATAAACCCCATAAAATTTTCACTTCACAAGAAAAATCGCTACGTGCATCCTGGTTCGGTGAGTCAAAATCACTGACTTCTTTCTTTCAGGTTACATAAAGGGTATTGCATATCAAACAAAATGATTGACCTGAGGCAAAGAATTTTTAACGCTGCAGCAATCATTGATTGGGTTATGGTGCAGTGAACATGGCTGAAAATTGAGTACTCTCTTGATGTACTCTGTGCAACTAATGGCATCCATATAAAAGTGCATTAAATGGAGTTTTGGTGATAATATTTTTAACAAAATGTTTGGAAGTGCATTGAATGTGTTAATAAAAACTTCATGAAATGCTGATTAACATAAAACAACCCTCATTGCAATATCTCATCATTTCACTTTGTAATAATTTTTTTTAAACTGTAAAGAGACTTCATGGACACCCTATACATTACAAGTAAGGGTTGGGGTTTTGGGTTCAGAATAAAACTAGAATCAAGAGTTGGCATGGGTTTACAACCCACAAGCTGTAGTACACTTGATGTCATCGCAAATCTGGAAAAGTTGTCACTGACAACAACTGGTTGACGTGTTGCAAAACACAGTTAGACAGTAATAGGATGTGACAATTAATTGGTATCGCCATCAATGAGTATCGGCAATTTTTTGAGAATTGGCATCGCTAAAAAATGGCTGATATCTGATCGATTCTGCGGAAAAAATCGTTTGTGGATTTTTATAGTTTTTTTTTTTTTGAAAATATTTCATGTTCCTTTTCCTTAGTCGTCTAATTTCATTTCCTCTAATCATTAGCAATTCTCATCACCCACTTCATTTCCTTTTTTACTGTGAGTCTGCACCACATTTGTTCCTGTCTGAACTCTTGTGGGCTGGTTAGGACTATGGGTGTGCCAATTAATCGATATTGAAATCGGCGGTATCGGCAATTTTTTGAGAATTGGCATCGGAATAATTATTTTTTTGGGTATCGACATCGAAATCGGTACAACTCTAGACAGTAATACCACGAAATTACCACTGACTATTTGTATTTAGTTGCATAGTATACTCCTATTACGAGAAAGCGATCAAGAGCTGTACTAACGAGCTTCATTAGGAGTTGCCAGCCATCTGTCTATCATGCCAAGATGGGGATATGCCACTAAGTGCCTTTCCCAATAGCACAAGAAAACTTGCCGGCTTGTTCTCCACACTGTTGTCCCTCTAATGCTGAGGTCAAGCAGGGAAGCTGCGAATACCCATTTCACAGTGGTTTAACCCGGATGAAATCAAACCAGAGTATACAGTTCCAGAGGCAGATGCTCTTACCACTCAGCCATCTCAGCAGCTACAATTCGTAGCCTTTTTGACAAAATTTTGAGTGAAAATACATCCACATTTCAAGTTTAGTTTTCAACACCTTAGTTTCAATTTTTTCAAGATAAATTCACATTGAGCACTTCATTCACATAATAAGCCAATCAATTAAAAAGGTACTTTCCAAACCTTCAAACGCATGTTTTGTTCAGTTAGCTAGTCTTAAAACAAGTTGACCCAGAGAGAGAGAGATATTCGTTTTGGGTTTGCCTTTTCGAAAAATATCATTAGACACTGTACAAAAACGGTATATACTTGAATAACAGTAAAATTGAAACGATGAACAATTTATATAATGATTAAAATTTCGTTTATTGCTAATGGCCAAGAAGCATCAACTAAATTGTTGAAGGCCAGATAATTGATCAAATTTGAATAATATGCTACCGCTTAAAAAACGCCTTGCAATACATCAGTGTTCTGCAAATGTACCGTATATACTTTATCACAATATAACTGTATAAAGTCATGATTGAATGCATCTGAACAAGTACCATAAAGTTATGATTGATTTATACCAACCTCACTAAAAAACTAAGCTTTTGGTACAGAGCAAAAATCAAGTTGTTGAAATCGGCAGTACATTTAAACAAAGCAGCAAAAATTACACGTAGACGGACACAAATGAATAATGTGCATAAAATGAGATCTTGGTCCATTAATACCATAGATTAGCCAAGCAAGATAAAAACAACCTTAAAACTAACCAATTGTATAAACAAATAACAATGCATCCACCATTTCACCAAATAAATTAACACGATTTATTTTTTGATCTGACACAAATCCCAACCGCTTGGCCACCCTTTGACTAGCACGATTTGTTTCTTGTATGTGCATTTTTGCTTCAGTTATACCTAGTTTTTTTGCTACGCTTTCTAAAAGATATTTGCATGCAATAGTTATTATTCCTTGTCCTCTAAAATCTTCATCAAGCCAATATCCTATCCAACCACAAGTTTTTTCAATGTCCACAAATCCACATGTACCTATCATTTTCATTGAAACATCTGTTTTTCGTGCAAACACTGAGAACAACTTGTCATGATTCTCATCATTTTCTTTAATAGGACCCTTCATAAAAATTCCAAGTTCAAACTTTTTTCCTTCAGAAATTGCAGCTTGACTTTGCTGAATAAATTCTACTTCGTCTTCTACTTTTTTTACAAGGTTTACCCAAGGTAGAAATTTCCCCAAACTGTCTCTATTTTTGCATATTAAATTAAAACTTGCTTGAGCATCACTGATGCGTAAAGATCGCAAAACAATAGATTCATTCACATTGAAGAAAATATCTTCTGGATTGTTCATTCCAGTTTGCCAAAAGTTTTACAAACACTATCACTGTATATATTAAAGCAAAAAGCAACTGCGTTCACTCTGCACTATCTCTAGGCCTACTAGCTGAAAAAGATATATTGGTATCGGTAAGCAAAAAGAGGAATTTTTAAAACATTAAGCAATTTAAAGTGCAAGTTAGGCTAGTGTCAAGTCAACCAGAAATTAAAAAACAATTTAGGCTAGTGTCAAAAAGAAGACTCTAATCAAAGAAATTGCAGCACCATTATGTATGGTACTTACCCAGTACCAGTAACCTAGTACCGGGTAATCGACAGTGCAGGCCTAATTCCAACTTACCCATAACTGACAGTGCAACACCATCGATTGGTACCGGTACCTATAGCAGTCTTTCTAGTTTATTTGTTTACAGACTTGGGCCTAGTTTATTTATAGTTCATCCTCCTACGATCGCAGATGAGAAAGTGATGGAAGACGTATAGGCTAAGGAGCTCACTAATAGCCTATATAGTCAGTTATCAGTAGTTGCAGAAGGTCATCTATCTACCACTCATGATAGGGGAATCCTGCTAAGTACCTTTCTTAACACCACAACTAGCAAAGTTGGCGGCTTGTTCTCCACACTGCCCCTTTATTGATTGAATGATTTCTTCATCTTTATCCTCCTAGGCCTATCACGAGAAAGCGGCAGAGGCACTATGATAAACTAGGCCTACCTGTACTTACGATGAATCCAGACTCGCTGAAGAGTTGCCCTTGTTTTGGAGTTTTCCACTTGAATTTTGCTTCTGACTTCTTTAATTTGCTGCTTGCTGGATTCCACCAAGCAGAGATAATCATCATGAAGTATTTTATCTGACGACGCAACAACGAAGCTAGGTTGAGAATTAAACCGTTAACCTTGCAATCATGGTCATCGTAAAAACGACGCTCCAAACCACTGCGCCATGCTGCCAATCCTTTAATGCTCAGCAGCTCAGAGCTGAGTTTCAAGAAGGGAAGCTGTGGATACCTGTTTTAAACTTACTAAGCTTGACCTGACTTGGATTCATTGCTCCAGTCTACAGCTCCAAAAGCAGACTCTCTCCTGCATCTATTTGCCATCATAATTTTGTATGGACATTGGTAGGGTACTGGGTAGATAGGCTAGACCAGTAGTCCATATTCTCACATTCTTTTCCGAATATTTGCAAAAAATACGGCAGTGTCTAGGGCACTGACTCAGCTTTCATAATCAAACCTAATCAAACGATGCTCGGTGTTGCCAGATCTCAATTTACCGGGTACTCAAGTATCTAGATCGTTTACCAAAAGTATCTAGAAAGTAGCTAGATTTTTGATTAAACCACATCTGAACAGCAAAAGTATCTAGATTAGTATTTAACTACAAAAAGTGCGTTAATACGACAAAAAACAAGCGATATTATGGAGTCTGACATGAAGTAACTTATACACAGCATTTAATAATAGCACACATTCAGTTTTTCGAAAAATATTCTGCTTAATGAAGACACATTTTAGTCACAGTGACATCGAAACACCTTTAAACATATCATAGTCACACATTCAAGCAAAAAATGAATGAAAATAAACACAACAGAAAAATATCATGGATCTGCTAGTCAAGTCATATTATCAGCTTTCAGCAATTGACTCTATAATGGTTTTAAATGAACTGAACTTTGAATTCAGCAGATTCATGAACTTCTTGGTAAACTTACGCTCTAACAGTATAGGCTATACATATATTAGCATAAGCATCTAATATCCTTTTCAATACTGTAGGTTTACCCCTACAGTATTGAAAAGGATTTGTCAGCAGTGTGGCGCAGTGGTTTGGAGCGTCGTTTTTACGACGAAAATGGTCGCAAGGTTGACGGTTCAACTCCCGACCTAGTCTCGTTGTTGCGTCCTTGAATACGATGCGTCACGATGATTATCTCTGCTTGGTGGAATCCGGCAAGCAGCAAATTAAAAAAGTCAGAAGCAAAATTCAAGCGGAAAACTCGAAAACAAAGGCAACTCCTTAGCGAGTCTGAATTCGTCCTGAGCATTTTTTTTTTAAATTTTAGTAGCATATTTATCCTCCTATCACGAGAAAGCGATCAATGCGCTATACGAGCTCTTATGCGGAACGGTGTAGGAGATGTAGGAGATGAAAATCAGAAAACGGTGTAGGAGATGACAGAGCATGCTTGCTGACTCTTATGCGGAACGTAGCAAAAACTGCAGATGAGGAAAGTTACAACAAAGCGCTACGACATCTCAGAGAAAGCGATTTATGGACGCGCAATGAGAAATTATTTGGACAATACTTGGCTGTCACAAAAGGTGGTAAACAGTCAGCACGATAGCTGTTAGAAGCTGTATGTTATTGTTTTCTTTTAATTTTTTTTTTATTAATATAATGCATTTATATCTCAGAGAAAGCGATTTGTGGATGCGTAATAGGAAATTATTTGGACAATACTTGGCTGTCACTAAAGGAGGTAAGCAGTCAGCACGATAGCTGTTAGAAGCTGTATGCTATCGATTTCTTTTAATTGTTTTTTTAATGATATAATGCGTTTAGTGCAAGGAACCAATTGCAAACCACGCAATAATAAATCTGTTTTTATCTTGCCTCGTTGTGGACAATCATGATTCGAAGACCTGGTTCTGTTGGTGTGTCGCGATCCCCAAAAGCAAAAAACAAAAGCGAAATAATGCGCAAAATCAGAATAGAAGCCTTTGACAAAATTTCGTTTGTAATACGGCGGTGGATGCAACTTTACCGCAACCAGCTTCGAATTTGTATCAATACAAACAATGGAGTGGAGAGACAGAATAGAACTCTGAAGCAGTACCATATGAAACGGCGATCAGACAAGTTTCTCGCTGGATTAATGACAGTTCTCCACAGAGAATTTTTGCCTGCAGCTTGGTTACGGTAAATTTTTTGTAATTTTTTCTCGTGTATAAAGGAGTTAAAGTTTTTGATAGTTTCGAAGCTTAAATATTATAGGACTACTTACTGAAACAATATAAAAGGACGATATCTTAGTGTGTCCATGCAAGAAGTTGTTCCTGAAAAATTTTTGTTTGTAAGAATTGCTGTTACTTTTCATATATTCATTTGAAGTCCATGCACTTTTATTGATAAATTAAGCATTATTAGCAGATGGATTTTGGTGCATAAAATTACGCTTTAGACCGGCCGTTAGCTTAGTTGCTTAGCGCACACGTTATCGGTGCGGGAGGTCTGGGTTCGATTCCCAGGCCGATCAAATCGAGTATAATGAAGATTTGATTTTTTGAAGTAGGCTACGCTTTACATTACTGAATGTTGCAAACTTACAATTATGCCTACTCTTGTATCCTTGGACTCCTATTCTACTGCATGCATGCCGTAACGTTAATCGTTTAGTTGTTCTTCTACTATTACATCTCAGATGTAATCTGACGAGATGAGCAATGGGAACCTTGACAGTGAAAGACAAAGTCCTTACTGCACAGTCAACACGAAAGTAAAAAAGTCTGTCGTCGCACTTACATGCGATACCATGTCTATCACTGCATGAAAGTCGTATCTTTCCTTTATTAAAATTCCAAACCGGCTTTACTTTAAGCAGGGCAAAAACCCTTTCTTACTGTAAAAGCTACGTGTTTTCTTACTTTTATCGGATGCGACTTTCTGAAACAAAATCATGCTTTTACAAACGCAATGTCGAAACTCTTGTTTGCACAACTTCTTTCGTAATGGATATTGGATACACAGCAGGTTATATGACTACTGGTGAAGGTCCTGCCTAAAAAAACCTAACGATCTCATGTTGCAACCTCAGCGGTGAGATTGGAATGCAACAACCAGTACGTCACTTAATGCCGTGAGGGATTGCGAAGGCACAAGCATAACTTGTATTTTCCGAACTTTCACTTTTCTTGAAACACATACCTGTAAGTGCTTTAAAAACTTATTCAAACTGTTTCTTAAAAAGTTCTAAAACTATGTCGATAGATGTATATCACCACATATGGGTAGCTTTCCTCTATTGCCCACAACAAGGAAATCCGCAACCAATACAAAATATAAGAATTTGTGAACTTTTGTGCAGGATTTTTGCCGTGAATATCTCTTCAGTACCACAAGAACTATATTGTTTAGATATGCTGCCAATAATAATAATAATAAGTTAGATTAATTATTATGGTTAATTCTTGAAGGATTTGGTTTGCTGCTTGATTCAAACAGCTCAGATGGCTGAGTGGTAAAAGCGTCCTCCTCTGTAGCAGTAACCACGGGTTTGATTCTGAGTCGGGTCAAACCAATGACTTTGAAATTGGTATTTACAGCTTCCCTGCTTGACGCTCAGCATTAAAGGGACAGAGTGGAGAATAAGTCGGCAAGTTTACTTGTTGTGCCGTTGGGAAGGGTACCGGTAGGCCTACTAAGCGGAATTCTCCCATCTTGGTGAGGTAGACAGGCGGCCGGCAACTTCTAAGCGAGCTCGTTATAGCGCTTTGAACGCTTTCTTTTGATAGGAGGATTAATGTGCAACTAATATAATACAAATTCGTAAAGTATTTTGTCTTTCACAGCTACCTGCAGAGAAGAATCAAAATACAAACCCAAGTCTGCACTTACCACTCGGTCATTTGAGCAGTTAACTTCTTTTATTTGGTGCTCGCTCGATTTTACCAAGCAAGGATGATAGTCTATAATCAAAAGTATCTGAAAGGACGCGACGAGGCTACGATTGGTAGTTGAACCTACATAATCAAGAGATTAGAGACTAGAATATAATCAAGAGTGTAGCCAGAAAAAAATTCAGAGGAGGCAAATTGTGTAACTTTAAAATTTGGCGTCATTTAGGCTACTTATAGCAGCAATGCAGCACACTCCCCTTAAATTGATGAAAACATAAATTTTGTGGAATTTCTGTCTAAGTCGTAAACCGATCGCTAAATTACGCTAAAAAATTTATGTTTTTCTCAAAAACGTCCAGTTGGTGGTAAATTTTTATTAGGCAATTGTCACCATACTACGCTGTTGACCCAGACACACTAATGTATAATCATTCATGAACGCATAGATCATTTTACTGGTGGAAAATAAGTGTTGGCAGAGCACGTAAAAGAGCACACGCAGCAAAACGGGTAAGCGTTGAAAAACTAGGCATGGCTGCGTGATTTTAACAATGAAAAAAAACAATTGGATTTAACAACAAAAACACACGCACACAATGAACCAACACAGAAACAAAATTAATTAGTTAGTTAGTTAAGCAACATGCCATAGCAAACGAGATCAATTTTGCAAATAAACTGGATTAGCACCAAGATTTCAGCCTGTGACCCCAGCTATTGGGAGGCTAACAGGTTCTAAACCTTGCCCAAGGGTTACCTGGAGGGAGTTGTGAATGGGTACCCTCATTCATCCGCACTTGTTGAAAAGACAAGTTTACAACCGGGTACACTTTTTACTCATGTCCAGGAGTGAAGTTTTTATTCATGTCCAGGAGTGTTGAAAATTAGAAAGCGACGAGATACAGTGTGTGTATAGATAGGCCTACGGACAACGGTTACTACCAGTAGGTAGTAAGGGGTCAGCACATGAGATACTGCTGCTAAAGTCGAAATCAAAGTTCATCATCAGTTTTGATTCAAGTTTTGATCAAAAAAGCGATGTTTTCGCAGCAGTGTGCAACTGCGCATCGTAGGCTATTATAACAACAGAGCGCTTAACGGGACGATTTTTTTCAATCAACATAACGTAAATTGTCTGTACATCACTTGCCTGCAACGTAGCAAAAAAACTTCAGCGTTCATCGGCAATGTTTATAAAATTTAGAAGTATAAGAATTTGTAAAGACACGCCCCCTTCCACCACCAACATAAACACATTACACACGTAGTCTGCTCGAAGTCAAGAACGATTAAAACACCTGAGGCGCTAAAAGTTCGTACTTTTATTTTGTTAATGATAATTTGTAATTTAAATTTTAGAGAGAAGCCATGGCTCTTTTGCCCCTCTTTTGACTGCGCCAACTTGAACCGACAACCTTGCAATTCTGGCTGTATCAAAAACGACGCTGCGAATCATTCTGCAACGCAGCCACGCACGCCGTATGTAACTTTGGCGCGTTAACCTGCCTACGAGAAGCCCAGAATTGCGCCATGGTTAGACAAACATGGTGCCGGGGGTACTTCAAACTCAAAATCTTTATAACCTTGCACTGAACAGCTAAATGTACAAACAGACCAGTGCTTTTTGTGGCACCGCCCTGGGCTCTGTTTTTTATGGAAGGTCCTATCGAGAAAGTATGTATTCGAATACATTTGATGAATTCATCAAGGTATCTTGCTCCGCTCTGCCGACGTCTTGCGTTAGCCTACTAATCTTCGCAGTTTCTGTCTATAAACAGTTCACTTTTTACCTGTTTAATTTATGTTTTATGTAGCCGTAAGCCTGCAAGGCTGTGATTTTTTAATCATTGCGATTCTACCTAAACCGGTTTTTTAAAAGCCTATTCGTCCCTCAACTCGGCTAACTCTTACATTTTAGCTAGTTGTGTCGACTAGGAGGAGGCAGGAGCTGAACATGCATTTTTGGCAATTGTGGCTGTTCCATTTTACTCGATTTCACTCCCCGACCTGTGCCTGTGAAATTTGATTGTTTTACGAGTGTGACGCAATAAGAAAATCTGCCAGCCAATCAACGCATTCTGGAAACAGTTTTTTGAGTTGCAATTTAGACTCTACCTTGGTTTTTAGGGGCCTTAGGGCTATCGAATGTTATGCAGTGCTGGTACCGGTACCTACCTGTAGTATACAGGTCGGGTTAGATCTATCTGCCCCCAGCTGCCCAGGTACGGTTAGGGTTAGAATTGATTAAGATTGCGTTTGTTAAGATTAACCTAACTTACACCCTAAACAAATGTAACCCTTACTGGTACCGGCACTAAATTTAACCCTAACTGAACCTGGGGCTGTGGGGGTCGATGCTAGGTGTTACTTCCAGCCCAGAAATGATATATGGGTCATTATTAGATAAGGTAGACTATGGCATTGGGGTCTAGTCTGTAGTAACAATATACTGGTAGGTAGGCCTAGCCTACCGGTTATTTATTTTTAAACAAGTTGAGTGTGAAAAAAAGTAGAATTAAGTCAATGGCAAAGTCAGTTGTCAATAAATCTCTCAGCCTTGCTGCTTGTTAGAGTTGTAGTCTGGTAAATATTGCTTGCAGGAAGTTTCTGGGAAATGAGATATTGTTTTTGCAATATGATACCAGTAGTCTGGTAGTCCCAGAGTCAGATAGTGTGTTCTGTGTTCCAGAGCAAAAGTTCTAATGAGAACAGATAGCGGTACAAATCAGTTTGTCAGCTGGTCAGTGCTCTCCTTCAAATGCGAGTTTTTTCACTGCTTGTTATAATTATGAAGAATTATACTGCTGAAACAGCCTACTTACCAGCTTACAATGCTAATAGATAACGTACTGCAGGTACTGGGTACGTTACCGGTATGCTATTCAGAATCTACGGTAGTTTTAGAAGTACCGGTAGACTTTTAATTATATACCAGTACATTGAAATTAATGTTCATTACAATGATTACCGGTAGGTCTGTCTGACTTGTACCGGTACCGGTAATTGTGCTTGAATTTTCTGTGAGTTGAAATAATTTACAGAAAACAAGTGATACCACTTTAACTGTTTACAAAACAATATTGGTATTTAAATGGTACCTATGCCTGTATGCAATACAGTGATCTAAAGTTTTCCTTTTTATGTTTGGGTTGAATAAGATAAAAAGTTTGTAAAAAGAATGGGCTTCGACTTTACTTTGTGATGAGTTGCTGGGTCGGTTATGGTTACTGGGCTAGAGGTTCTGGGCCATGGGCAGTCCGGGTTGCAAAAAAGTGAGCCCGTGCCATCTTTAGTTTGGGTCAAAGGTTGAAAGCAAGAGCCACTGACCAGAATTAGTGTAGTCTGGGCAGATAGGTTGCTAACTGTACCGGTATCTTCTACCGTGTATGGTATGTTTGCAGAGTAGACTGGGGTTGCAGTTTTGTAGCACAGAGCATGGGCTTCTTTGTTGTGGTTTAAATATTGCAATTTTTAATGCGAAGAACGATACCTGTACCAGTAGCCTAGGACTCTAGGCCTAGTTCTGATATTCAGTTGCGGATTTGTTTTAAATATATCGGTAGGCCTATCTGTCTAATCCGTAGTTTTTTAAATTGGAAGAATACAAGTTTAGTTTTCATATATCTGTGTATGGACTATTCGGTATCTGTTATTTCTTCAATTTTTTTTATTTTGAGATTACCACATCAACAGGCCTAGTGCGTTATAATTCCTAGTGTACACTGCCATAAACTGTAAACAGGTACATATACAATTCTGAAGCCTTGAAAACTTCTTGTACCCCCTAGAACGTTTTGTTTTTAAATGCTGGTGAGCATGCACTGCAGAATAATGTTGCGTAACATTCAATGCATTGTTGCACCCCACACTGCCATAGGCGCTGGGCAGTTAAAGTCAGCTTGCACCCGTAAAGGGTGCTATTGTAATCTACTGTCTAGGAACTCAGTTTTTGGTTTAAAAACCCAGGAATTAAAAAAGGCAGTGTCTATTTTGACGTTAATGGAAAAATACCGAAGCTTGTTTGAATTAAGCTGCATCTTAACACAGGCGGATATATCATGAGCACGAGGACTCCTAGGGGCACTAGTGAGTTATTAGTAGGGGTTAAGGGCCTAACCTGAACTCCCCGAACCCTAACCCCAAACCATGGCTTAATTCAAACAAGCCCCAAAATACCGTACTGATTGCCTAAAAGTATAGGCGTCTACATGCATGACTGGTTTTGAGAAAGTTAGCCAATCAGTTGTCGGTATTTTGCCGTAAATGACAAAATAAATACTTCTTTAAAAAAGTCTTTGATTTAGGACCAAAAATGAAATTTTGAGATGTTGAGTTGAATTAATGGGTACCGGTAGTGTTTGGTGTTGACATTGACATTGTTATGCTATTAATACTGTAATATGGTGTCACATTGTATTTGCAGCCATCTAGTGTATACTGACTGCCTACCCTACGCTTTCCCCAAATTGAATTGCTATTAACTTTCAAAGTTGCATTTGGTAAGACTTTCATGTGTTTTGTCACAAAAAATAACAAATTTACCGATGAATTTGAGGCAGTATTTTGCCGTTAACAACTAGATTCTAACTGGCTTGCATCCATAGACATCGATTTTTTCTTGAAAAAGGCAAATAATAGGGGGTCGAGAATTTTTATAAGAACTTTGTTTTTTATGTTTCGGGTGTCCCAGAAAAAATGAACCACTTTCTTATTTGTTACCGGTATGTTTTTTCGCAGTTATTATAAACTCAAAATTATAGAAATTCTATACATGGTAATGCAAGTATAATATGGTATATTATTTGCACTTTTACATAACATCTAAAAAATTGGTTGCGAATTATGCGAGTATTGCCAAATTAAAAATGATAATTCAATAAATTCAATATCACAAGCAGATAGTGGTTTAGCATATATATTTCAGTCTATGCTCAATGTGACCTCCATATACTTCCACAACTAAACAAAGGTGTTTCTTTCAACAAGATATGCTCTTGCGTCTTCTATAGATTTATCTACAGACTTATAATGTCACAACTTGCAAGCAACAAAGTGCTTATAAGACCTTTACTCTCATGAATTTCCTCTGATACCAGTATTAGATTTTTTGAAACATCATTTTCAATTTGGCAATACTCGCATAATTTGCTACCAAGTTTTCAGATATTATGTAAAAGTGTAAAGAATACTCTTGGATTACTGTGTATAGAATTTCAAAAGTTTTGAGTATATAATCATCGCAAAAATCCTTAACAAAAAGTGGTTCATTTTTTTGGGACATCCAATATACTAAGGCGCAATTAGTGCATGAATAAATTAGTCGTGGCTTAAAAAATATGCAAGTGAAATAACAATAAAATTTTCTGCTTTCCTAAACTTTCACCGTCGTTTTAAAGTTGGTATGTGTATGTGCTAAGTTATTTGTGTTCAAAATGAGTCTCCCCTAGTTTTCTGATACTTTGAAAAAAGCTCAGGCGGAATAGGGTTTATTACGATTTTTCAAGGTCCAGTAGCATTGTCGCTGAACACACGCTGATAGTTTTCTTTTTGCTTTTTATATAGGGTGAGCGTGACATTGCGACAAAACATTACCACGATTTTGTGTTGTTGTACTTAGGAACTGTTTTAGCTACTGTGCATGCATTAAGTGTTAACGTAGGTATCAAAATATTGCAGGGGCCAGACACATGTTGCCTCCTTCGATGTTAGACTCTAGGGGGCACCGCCCCCTGCCTCCTCCAGATTGACGCCTATGCTTGCATCTATGCACATGACTGTTCATTGGCTTGCATCTTCATGCATGACTGGTTTTGAGTAAATTAGCCCATCAGGATTTACTGCTGGCAAAATAGACATAACCTAAATTTATATATAGCTATACATTTTTGCTTTCGTGTTATATACATAACTCAGTTTTTTTGATATCACCCCTTCCAATCTTGATATGCATATAAAATTGTAGATTACTTATTATATTGTGTTGAATCTTGTGTAGTTGTGTATATGCATTGTTGTAATGTTGGATATGTTTTTGTCGATCACGAAATGGAATGAATAAATTGCACAATTTTGTTAGTAGCTATTGGTGGCAGTTATTAATCAAAGGATTTGCATGATCTGTTGATTTTTGATTGCCTCAACTGCATTTTTGAAAATAGAGGGCTGAGAAGTTAATGTGTATATATTGACAGACTTAAGAGCATATCTGTGCAAAACTGTTAAAAACAAAAACTAATGCGGGAAACATGTCACATTATATATACTGGCACCGGTTATATATTACATATATATTATATAGGAAATTTAGCTGGTGGCCTTCTTTTACTTTAATGTTAAAGTTGATGACTATTTTTATTGAACTGATGTAATTTTCAAAAATAATGCTGTAGCTGCTGAGTTTTGTGTCACCCGCTGTAAGTTGAGTTACACCACAGTATGCAATGCATAGCGTTCTGTTGTGTAATGTGCATGGGTTGGTGGCTTGTCGCAAAAAAAGAGAAAAAAGTATCAATGTAGGACAAAGAGCTATGGCACAGACAAAGAAGTCGCTCAACGTGAGATGTATACTCGGACCCTAAGAAATACCTTGTACTCCGATGAGCTGTCCTCACAACAAAGTAACCTGACAAACGTCCTTTTCCCAAAACGAATTTAATAACACCACCTAAGGTAACTAGGCTACTCTAAACTTTGTTAAAGCCATATGACTGTAGCAAAAAGCCACTCACTACAGCAAGATACTTGCCACCTTATGGTGCAATACCATGAATAAGTAGGGCTGAACCTTTGTACACTTATGGCAACTAATAACAGGTAATATTACACTCGCCAATGCTTATGGTGCATAAACTACACTAAAATAATAGTACACAAAACAGCTCAGTATTAACGTTTACAAGCTAAATTCCAGTTTTATAAAACTTTATGCTCTCTTTAAAAAATATGAGAAGTTAATGCTATGGTAGTTAGATTGCTTATGAACGAAGTACTATGACGTATTAAGAACGTAACTCATCTCTATGAGTAAATCAAGTAAATTGAGGACAATCCCGATTGTTACTGAACATTACTGAGTCTTCATACAACTGGTATATAGGTATTATATGTTGCTACAATGTTTATCATGCAAAGTTTACATTTGCATAGGTTAGAACTCGAATCTCAACTTTTTGCAACTAGCACTTCTTGCTTAGTTTGTTTTTGTCTATGTGATTTCTTGTCTTTCATGTGAAATGTTTGGTAGAATCTTCTTCCCCGGATGATCGATGCAAAAGGTTTTCAGTAAATATCAATTCTTATGTATATATTGCTACAATGTTTCATCTAAATTCAAGAAATCCTGCTCTGCTCGATGTGCATTCATAATATTACGGGTCACTATATTGCCTTTTAGACTTTGTTTTTTTTACTTTGTTTTTTAGATTGATTCATACATTTGTACTTTTGTGGCGTTTATTAGACTGTAATTCATAACATTATTGTTGCATTTCCTTACAATCAGAATTATCGATGGCTTCAACTGGGGACCTTCAAGTTGATGGGAACAAGGCATCTTCATCTGCATCAAGTAAAAAGCCAAAGAAAAGTATTTTAAAACATACCCCCAATGATCATACACATGATGACCATAAAGGTGCCTCGTTTGACGAAATGAATATTTTAGCTACATACCATCCTCCTGGAAAAGACTACGGACATATGAAGATTGATGAGCCAAAAACGCCATATCGATGCGACAATGAGGATGTTGATGATTTGGATCCTGAAGATGTATCTCAACGTTTGTCAAATGTCAATGAGCTTAATGCTGAAAGGAAACGGTACGACAGTGGAAGTGCTAAATCCGATAACGATTTCGAAGAAGAAGATCGTATGTCCCCTGAAGAGAGAGAACGACACAAAAAATTTGAGGAGCATCGCAAAGAACATTACAACATGAAAGCTCAAATCCAACGAGCTAAAGAACTATTGGCTAAAGAAATGGCTGAACTCGAAGATGAATAGACATCATGAGTGCCCGAACATACACATTTTTAATGCAGTATGCTGCCGTTTTAGTCTCACAGAAAAATACTGCATAATAAATTTGGTGGACTAATAATATATGTACATTTAATTGGTGCAATATCTCACTATGATTTTGATAAATAGCTAACTTGTTATTGGTAAAAGTTTCAAAAGTAGTTTCTTGTGACTACCAGTATATTCTGGTATATTACCAATGTTTTATTTCCTCTTTCCATAGCAGATCACTTGAACATAACATCAGGTTGGCAGCATCCATATTTATCGGCAAACAGTTATTATGAGTTCAACATAATGCAAGGTTTCTACTGATAAAACAGTAACACAGAAAAAATTGTGCGCTTGAGTAGTTATCAGCAGAAATATTTTGAGTGGCTTTCAATCAAGCATGAAAAAATATCAGCTAGCATGTTTTTAACATAGTTTTTTCAATCTGCAATCCTTTAATTGTAGAATTTGGTTTTCTGCGTGTTTGTGTCGCTTCTACTTGAAAAAAAAATTTTGAGTAGCTTCTTTAGAGAGTGTAGTGGAGTCTTGTTGGTTGTAGTCATTGGCTAACAAACTACAAATATTTGAAAGTCAAGGTTATTTGTCAAATCATATGGAATTTTATGCGATGTATTGAAGCTGTGTAAGTTTTCTTATATCTGCTGTATTTAGCTTATAATTTTGCGGTAAAGGATTTGAGTGTATGTATATTTGCGAGAGTTTTTTGAACTACTAGCTTTAACTAATACCTTTGATAACCAAGCCAGAAATATAATATTGCGTTGGAAGTGCATTTGTGCCAAACTAAACACCGTTCTTCAAGTACAAATCAAGACTTGCCGGTTTGCATTACCTTCGTCTGCGACATATTTGCTTTACTCGCACGTATTTGGCAACACTACCCGTGTTGACAGAGCAGCTTGGTTTTATTTACGAAAATGACGTTATTCCGTATGTAACACGTAACGCTGGTTGTGGCGTTTAACCTATAACCATTTCAGTTTGATTCATGCTTTGATAAATCGCGAACATTTAAAAGCTGCGTCTAATTTTTCATATTCGTAAATCATTAAAAATACTTTTTTGACTTGACACCATTGATTTCTGTTTGTCAGTTTGAAATGTCGCATAGCTTTACCAGTAACTTCGTGTTTAGCTTGTTGCACTGTTGCAGTCAGCATAAAAGCTATTGTGGTTATTTGCTTGACTTTGGAGTGTATTTTTCTTGCTATATTTTTAAGAAACCGTTGTATCCCTGCTCTGAAATATGTGACGTCTAAATATTTGCATCTAATTTATAAAGCTTCATTTTTGGGGTAACAGGTTTTGACGAACGTTGCGCATTTTTTTTTTTTAATATCAAAAAATATCTGCAGGTGATAGAAGGAGTTTGGATATTAACGTTGAGAAGTGTTAACTTCCACCTTATGTTTGTGGTACGTGGTCCAGAGCTTGGACTTTGGTTTGGACAAGCTGCTGCCAATATGCATGTGGTACATCACTTTCAATGAGGTTGCAAATCCCAATCACTCGAGAATGGGTTGTTCAACTTATTTCAAACAGCCAAGCATCTTAAGAATTATTCGGAATGAAGTATTGATTGAATGGAAATGTTTTCGATTTATGTAAATTTGTATCCACTGTTCTGTAGCTCGTGACATTCTAGCACTTTGCAAGGTCATCTCATGCTGGCACTCGCGAAAAAACATGCAATGGTGTCAATATTTTGTATGGTGATCATTTTAGTGCTAGTTTGTAATTGACTTTGATTGCTGATAATTGAGGCTTTACGTTGCAGAGGCGGAAAAGATGCAAAATTTTTGAAGGTCACGAGAAACGTGTGACATAATCAATACATTTGTACGAGTAACGGTTATTATGAAACAATTTGTTTGCATACATGATACTATTGACGTTATTAAATGTTTTGGTAGCAAGAAAGAATGTATATACTCAGATTTTTTGTCAGTTGCGTTTTAGGTGTTATAGCTTACTTTTTTGCTTGGAATTCGACAATACATACCTATACTGGACCATAAATAACGAAAATGCAGCATCTTCATCACAAAATTCTATTTTTCCGAAAATTTAAAAAAAATTCCGATTTCGCGGTTTTTGTTTTGAAATCTTGAAGGTTTGTGAATGTTTTATTTTTTTAACTTCTGAGCAGTTTTAATTCAAGAGTTGACTAAAACCATACCAGTACATGTTTCAAAGCATCATTGCTTGTGGCATTAAAACGAAATCTACTTGAACTTGAGATGCTTGAGCTTGACCTATTCATATTTCCTTTTTTAAACTCTCGTTTTTCTGAAGACCGTGACATTTGTCCGTTTTTGTCACGGAGAAATTATTTTTAATGTGCTTGATGGTCACCGCTGTGCTTTACGACGCCAATACATTGTTTGTTTTGACGATAAAAACGAAAAAAGCAGAAACTCCATTTGTTCAAAAAGATAGAACCGTGCCCAAGAGATTTAACGGAAAATAAATTTGGTTTGTATAGTCTTGCGATTATCCTCTGGAGTATAATTTAGTCTGGCGTTGCGCGCTGCAAGTCTATTGTCATCAATTACCTTCATTTTACTTCAATTAGTGCCAGTTCAGTCAAACATTTAGGTAATATTAGGAGTTGTAGCATCTTTGAATACAACAGATAGCCTATATTCCATAATTACCATCTTCGCTTTCATTAAGAAAGCAACGTGATGGACATTGGACAGATAGCTCTTCACTTGCATTATGAGGTCAATATTTGCATACTTATATACATAAATGGATGGATATTGAACGCAAAAAACTTCAAGTTCGAACAAAAAAATTTAAAAACAACTTTTTAGCCGGTTGGTTCGTTGTTGATCTGGATATCAGTCGACTATCGATCAATACAAAGGAAATGAGTTAGCGGGTATCATTGCTTCTCTAGTGGACCTTCAAATTTTTAAGTTTGTCTCTGTCGCATTGCTTTGCGGCTCCTAAATATTTACATTTTTAGACAACTGAATTGTTTTGGTTGATATATTGCGTTCGAGTAGATGTGTATTGTGTAAATTGGAGGCCATTTCCAACCGTGTAGGACTATAAGATGATTTTCTTTTGTCTAGCACGGTAGTTCTCAACCATTTTGACCCATGGACCACTTTTTCAGAGAAAATATCCCATGGACCACTTTGGTAAGCTGATGCTGTATGATATACATTTCAGACCAGGAGGGAGATAGGAATTATCTCCTTAAATTTTAAGGTAACGATTAATGTTGCGATTGGTTATTTCAATGTTTTTGAAAGCAAATGTTAACTAAATGAAAACCGGGGAACACTCGCCAGTGAAACTTGGAATTGTTTTGAGCGTATGCCAGAAATACACATTTCACAAAGGATTTTCGCTTTTGGCAACAACAATTAAACACAGTGAGCCTTTCGTCGACCTACGCAGCATTACACCCGTAAACAGTGGCGTAGCCAGCCAAAAATTTCCGGGGGGGGGGGCAAAATTTCATTGGTTGTCCCAGTGGTGAAGGTCTGGAAGCATATACGCACGCTGGGGAGGGCTACGGTACTTGGCCCTGTAACAAGGTGCTAAACCTAACTTTCAGTCTATAATTTCTTATACTAATAATGGCTGCAGCCTCCTTTCACTTATTTTAGCCGAGCTTCATCTGCTTGTACAAACAAGCTGCGAAACGGTGGCGTAGCGAGAAATTTAAAAAAGGGGGAGGGGCATAATTTCCACATTTTTTTCAAGCGTATTTTTTTCGCGGAACTAATTTGAAGCTGATTGAGAAAGAAAAAAAGCTCCTGGGGCATGCCACCCCGAAAATTTTTTGAAAATTTACATGCTGTAATGGCTATTTTAGTGCTTTTTGTAAAATTTTCAGGCAAATTTTGTTTAAATTTTTTGACCTTAATTCTGAGTGCTTCGCCAAATATGATGCATTTTGTTCGCACATTTTCGATTAATCGTGCTTAAGGCCAGTGATGTAAAGTAACGAAATACTTTTACTTGAGTAGTTTTTTTTTGGGCTACTTTTACGTTTACTGACACTACTCGAGTGACACTACTCGGGTAGTTTTTATTTTAGAAAAGTACGAAGTAATCGTTGAGTAACAAGTCTCTCTTGAAATCCCTTGTTGCACCAAAAATTTTGCGTTGCAAAGTGGCGTCGCATGCAATGTCACTGTTATTTGTAATTACTCTACTGCATGACCATAACCGCAAGTTACAGAAAATGCTTAAAATGTCCACAATAATTATTCTCTCCATAAAACTGTAGGCCTAGCAGTAAAACTATCGTACTATTTCTCTTTCAACCTTAATTATGGAAAAAAAGCAAATTGCAAAGCGAATGTTGAAGTGTTTACAGAAATAAGCAGATCTCCGCTTCCGAGTTAATGCTTATGTAGGCTATTCATATGTTTATCCTTGTGTGCGATGGAGGCGCTATAACGAGCTCGCTTATGAGTTTCGAGCCACCTCTCTGCCAGTCCGAGATGGGGAAATCTCGCTAAGCGTGGTTCCTAAAGGCCCAACAAATAAACTTGCTGGCTTGTTCTTCACGCTGTCGCCCTTGATGCTAAGTGTCATGCAGGGAAGCTATAAATACAAACTTTTAAGTCGTTGGTTTAATCCTACTCAGAATCGAACCCCGAGTCTACCGTTCCAGAAGCAGACGCTCTATCCATTCGGCCATCTGAGCTGTAATCATTTCATTTGGTTTACCATTTTGCCACCTTCAGAGCTCATCGGCAAGTGCGCAGTTGACACTTTAACGAGTGAGAACAGTATACTTTTACTTGAGAAGTTTTTAAATGACTACTTCTTTACTTTTACTTAAGTGCTTTTTTTAGTCAATACTTTCTACTTTGCTTCGAGTAGTTTTGCCGTCAGCAGTGTTCCCTCTAAGCTGTGCGCGCGCACACGGATTTCAGAGGCTGCGCACACGCATAAATATACCGCGCACAGACAAATCATGATGAGGCAATGTTCTCGGTTGGCAAGTTAAGGAAAATTGTTCTTGGACCTGCTAAAAGGACGCATTTCTTTACAAATTGTACCGTCTACCGTGAGCGAAAAATGTACCAGTAGTAACATAACCAAGAGAAGTTGCGCTGTTTGTTTTCAATAGCTGCCATATTGAATTTATTCATGGGTTTTTGCACAAACGTGAGTCATTTCTTAAAAGTGCGCACTCGCCAAAGTTTCTGCGCACACAGACTACAAAAAATTAGAGGGAACATTGGCCGTCAGTAACAATACTTTTACTTAAGTACAGTTTCAAAACACTTTTTACACCACTGCGTAAGGCGCAAGGCTTACCGCTATTGAAGAGGTTTGAAACTATGGAAAAATTGTATACATCAAAAACATTTTTGAAAATATCTAGTGGGAGGACGCATACTCCTCATCCTAATCCCCTGGATCCGCCTCTGGCCATAATCTACGGAAACCATCGAAAGAGTCTGGCATATTTAGTCACTTGGCACCATTAATTTTGTTCCTTTTTACCAGTGGTGTAAAAAGTATTTTAAAACTGTACTTAAGTAAAAGTATTGCTACTGACGGCAAAACTACTCGAAGTAAAGTAGAAAGTATGGACTAAAAAAAGCACTTGAGTAAAAGTAAAAAAGTAGTTATTTAAAAACTACTCAAGTAAAAGTATAGCGTTCTCAAACGTGTCAACTGCACAGTGCACACTTGCCGATGCTAACTTGCTCTGAAGGTGGCAAAATGGTAAACCAAAAGAAATCGTTACCTCTCAGATGGCCGAGTGGATAGAGCGTCTGCTTCTGGAACGGTAGACTCGGGGTTCGATTCAGAGCAGGGTTAAACCAATGACTTAAAAGTTGGTATTTATAGCTTCCCTGCATGACGCTTAGCATCAAAGGCGACAGCGTGAAGAACAAGCCAGCAAGTTCATTTGTTGTGCCGTTCGGAACCACGCTTAGGGAGATTTCCCCATCTCATAGTGGCAGACAGATTGCTCGAAACTCCCAAGCGAGCTCGTTATAGCGCCTCTATCGCAAAGAAGGATAAACATTTGACTAATTAAGCATTAACTCAGAAGCGGAAACCTGCTCATTTCTGTTAACATTTCAATTTTAGGTTTGCAATTTGCTTTTTTCCATAATTAAGGTTGAAAGAGAAATACGCTAGTTTTACTGCTAGGCCTACAGGTTTATGGAATGAACATATTATTGTGAACATATTAAGCATTTTCTGTAACTTGCGGTCATACGGTTACGGTCATGCAGTAGGCTAATCACAGACAACAGTGACATTGCTTGCGATTGCGATGCAACTTTGCAACGCAAGATTTTTGTGGCAACGAGGGATTTCAAGTGAGTCCAGTAACTCAAGGACTACTTTGTACTTTTCTAAAATAAAAACTACTCGAGTAGTGTTACTTTGTACTAAAAGTACTTAAGTAAAGGTAAAAGTAGCCAAAAAAAAAACAACTCAAACAAGTACTCGTTACCGGAAAAAACTACTCAAGTAATCTACTCAAGTAAAAGTATTTCGTTACTTTACACCACTGCTTTTTACTAAAAGGCAGAGTCAGAAGGGGGGCATGGCACAATGCCCCCCCAAATACGCTCCTGCTGCGAAAATATTTTTGAATTGTCTATAGTGACTGCGCTCACTGCTTGCCCTTTTTTGATGTGAAGCCCCCAGCCGCTGACGAATATTTGCGGTTTTTCTACAAAAAAAGCTGTAATTTTTCGCACTTTATATAAAAAATAGCCTATACTTTTATTTACTGCAAAAATACCTTCAACATGTAACAGAAACTTGGATCTTAGTTATGTGGTTAATCCATCTGGCTTGTTCTATGATGATAAATAGGCCTACTCTAGCAATGACAATGACAAGTAGACTACAACGGACCATCGTCAGTCGGGCACAATTAAGACTGCACTTAATGCAAAAAGCTTTGATTTTGTTAATGATAGTCAATTTTGTTGCCTGCTATGGTCAAAGGGTGGTAGGGCCATGGCACGGTAGCCCCTTGGTGAGCCCTTGTCTGCCTACTCCGAGACGAGCGAATGATATAACTTATGTAGGCTAGTGGTAACTGAAAATATCTCGGGTAAGGCAATTACCCCCTTTACCCCCCCCCCCCGGCTACGCCCCTGCCCCTTGATTCCATCGCGATACGTACACCACAAACAAATCTGACTACTATAGTATGTATTTTCTAGATTACGATAGAATCATTATATTTTGTTCATAGTTGGGCAAGTTACCTTTTTTTCGGCCGAATGTCGTGATATGCGTTGTTTCTATGTATTTTGATGGTCGTTGAATAAAACGCTACTATTACTACTAATTCAAAACGTTAGCCTCGTTAACCACTACTTCGTTAACACAGTTGTTTTCCTCCGTTAACGTTAATTCGGTAAATTCAGCAGAAGTTAATTAAATTTGTTAAATTGTTAATTTTGACTTAAATTAGCATTTCGTTTTAAAACAAAGCTTAAAATTTTTTAATGAGTGTTTGCGTATGCATTTAAACAATTTTTCTGCTTAAAAGCGATTTGTGTTGTTTTTATCTCGCTTTTTGACCTCATTGGTCGTATTTTGCTTGTTTAGCATATCGATGTCAAACTTAACCAGCAATAAGAAAAATCAGCGTTTGCAAAAATTTAACGGAAGTTATCAAGCACTAACAGAAGTCAACTTGGTCCGTTCATTTCAAAAAGAAATTTACCGAACTAACTAGTTAATGAAGTTAGCTTTGTTATTAACGAAATTGTGCCCACCTCTGGTTAAGTCACAAAAGTACAGAAAACACAAATTAATCAATCTTGTGCTCTGTAGTTCTGCCAACTGTCACTAACTTGAAATTAGTAATGAACGATACGCAGTGAGAGAATGTGAACATTGATAACTACAGTAACTTCACAACTGGGGCAGTTTGAATTTTCGCTGTCAAATCGGCAGCGTTTCCTAAAAAAAAGATGATGATAATTCACATAAACAGTCCGGAGTCTGGAACAATTATCTAGAAATTCAAGGAGGACCACAAGTTGTCCAGTAAACCAAGGTTGAGAATCAATGGTCTAGCCTACAAAACAGATACGAGTACCCGGTAGTCTGTTAATGCTTCGTTTTTTAAATGATTTTGTTAAATTGCTCATTTAAATGAATCAGGATTGGCACTCGATCCAAACTTCATGCTCGATCTGCTCATAAAATAAACTGATAAGTTTTTCAAAATCGATTGTTTGATTTTCTGTCATCTTTAGTGATTTGCGTTCGTGAAGTTGGCAAATAACTGTTATTGACAAAAGATAAAGCTACAAAGCCTCACGTACACATGGGACGTCATTCGCAGACCTTGTATTCTGCTAAGACAATATATTGATGCCGTCCATTGCGCTCTAAATTTAGTAAAAAAGTTAGAAGATTTAGAACACAGCGCGTTTGTTTTGACTGTCAAAGATTTGTGCTTCAAAAACTTAATGGGTCATTTTCATAATCATGTTGTTTGAACTTAATCCATACATGCAACCTGTTGGGAAGGTTCTACGTCTAACTGTTGGCGTTGATTTTGGTTTATAAACATTGTTACGCTACCATAAAAATTCATCATTACCACTTTCTCAAACCTCATCGCAAAGTTTCATATTTGTTTAATTGCGGCGAGAAGTAATAACAACACTGATTTAAAAACAGCCACCATAAAGCGAACTAGACCTCCATTCAGCAGCAATTACTTGATTAATTCAAACAATCCGAAAAAATAGTCAGTTTTTACCCAATTTCCGGGGCCTTGGTCAGCACAAACAACACACATGTAAAAAATGCAAGTCAATTACTCTTGTTCAAAATGGGTTTAAAACACAACTACCCGAACGTTACTTGCAAAAATTGGTAGGCTATGGCTTTGTCGTGATACAAACGAGTGGATTTAAAAGACAGCTATATGACAATAATCATTCTACTTAGCGAACAAACAAATTAATGCAACTGAACTTGAAGAGCATGAAGCTCGTTCGCGTTGTTTTGGTAGCATTTTCCTAAGTGTAATTGCTAATCTTTGTAAAAAAGGAAAATATGTAGCCGAAATTATTCTTCTCATAGGGGTTTAATTTTTGTACGAAAACTCGTGCACTTTCTTTGCTTTGCAACGAGTCGATTTCAACAATCTGAGCAATGCATAGAATCGACTTAAAAAAATCGAGAATTTTTGCAAAATATTAGCCACAATATGGGTAGCACTGAAATAATTGCATAAAAAAACTAATTATAGCTTGGAGGTGAAAATGATTGTTAATTTAACCAGAAAAACTAATACTGTTTTTGCTAAAAGTTGTTTTTTTGTAACTGTAGCCTAAATTGCGAAAAATAACCAGGCAACTGACAAACAATAACATGTTGGTGCAAGTCAGAAATTAGTAAATCACATACACTAGATCTAAATGCAAAGCAATAGATTATTACCGGTCATTCGATCTCGGGAGATCGACAAAACGTACTGAGCTTTTGAGTCGGATCGTATAGTTTGACGGTATGCAGTAATTTGATCTTGAAGACAATACAGTTGCAGCAGCAAATACTTCCATAAGCTCATCATTATTAATCAATTAATCAACAAAAATGTCCTCAACACAGTATCTATGCCAAGTTCAGGTGAAGAATTATTGCTAACTGCCAATTGCTAGTTCTCCAAGCAACAATAAAAGTGGTAAAAACGAGGAATCCAACATAGCAGTGATTTTTGCAATGGACAAAAATGGCTTAGGGCATAAAAACGGGAACCTGAAAAGCAGTAACTCCCAGCAAGTAAACTTGATTTGAAATCAATCTTATCGACTAACTTTGTCATCAGTAAAAGTAGCGGTAGAAATAAGGCTAAACATTGCCAGCTGGTACTGTTAGCCCTAACGTCTACGACACAATAAGTGTCAAAACACGTCAAAGTCGAAAATTAGGTAATTCTGGCATGACTTAAAATAGTGAGCAGATAAGCATCATAGGGAAGTGCACTTAAGGTGGTCGATGAGCTTCTTTCCCTGTAGGTTCAAAAATATTGGATATCTAAGAGTCAAGCATTGCATAAAGCATAACGTTGCATTAGTGTAGAATAAAAATTTATGAAAAACGGTCTACACAAAAAAGCACTCAATTGGAACAAGCAAAACCACATGAGCTGAAAAGAAACTGGTCCGAATGAAAATCGTTTATTTACTACGCTTAACTTCGGAAGTTTAAGCAACTAAGTATACCGGATGAAACTGACCTTAAGCAAAATGAATCAATAGGCGAGTGATTTATCTTTAACATGAATTGTGTCCATCGGTCTACACACTTAACTGGTATAGGTAAAAATCACTAAGATCGGTTAGGAAAAGCACGCAAAATCTGTACTATTGAGATACGATGTAGTTACACTATACGTGCTAGCCTACTGTTATATCTAGTGAAGCAAATTAACACAGTATTGTCATCGTTTAAAGTGATATTCACTTTAAACTTTTGTATTAATTATGGAAATAAAAAAAACATACAGCAAAATAGAAACTAGAGAGGCAATTGCTTTGAAAGTAATAAACGCAAGACTAGTACCAAAATACTCGCATCATGACGTAACACCGCGAAGTACAGAACACTCGTTTCAAACTGCATTGGTCTTTCTACACTCCTGAAAAGTTAACAAGTTTCGGACAATCTTTTCACGCGTGTCCGTTTGCAAATCCGTTTTTCTTCTTAAAAGCATGGTTGCCATTTTGTATGTGAGCCTGGATTTCACTTCTTGTTTTATTATTAGTATTGGGGAGAAATATAGCGACGTAGATTGCAAAGAGAGCGTTGAAAATTGCAAAAGGAAGAAAAGCAAAGTTTTCAAGCCATTTCTGAAATAAAAAATAACACACTCTTAAACACAAAAAAGTTTAAAACTGCTATACTGAAGGGTAAAACGGTTAAGATACAATAATCGTTTTGTAACTTGATCGGAACATATAACGTACAAAAAACATTCCGTGCTATGTTCTTCTATTCTAGACCAGTGATTGTCAACATTTTCAACTTCTAAAACCGAATAATATTTTTGTATTTTTTTGTAGTTGCGTATTTATCCTCCTATCACGAGATAGCGATCAATCCGCTATACAAGCTCGCTTAGGAGTTGCCAGCCATCTGTCTACCGCACTAAGATAGGGGAATCCCGCTAAGTGCCTTTCCCAATGGCACAACAAGTAAACTTGCCGGTTTGCTCTCCACACGGTCCTTTTAATGCTGAGCGCCAAGCAGGGAAGCTGTAAATACCACTTTTAAAGTCATTGCTTTGACCCGACTCGGAATCAAACCCAAGTCTACAGCTCCAGAGGCGGACGCTCTCACCACTCGGCCATCTCAGCTATTAAATAATTTGGTTTGTCATGCAAGTGCAGCATTTTCATGAGTTTTCACAGAATAAAAGGTTTCAATTTAATATCTGATGCAGTAGGTAGGCTAAAGCCTGATTCACACAGACGTCGTTATCGCGTCATATGACGCTGCTGACGCGATAATGACGCGTACAAACGACGGCCAATTCACACTGAACGATTTCGCGCAATAACGACGCGTTAGAAACGACAGCCCGACAGAAAAACTTGCTTTGAACGACGTCCCGACTAAGTAAAACCGAGTTCTATTTTATCGTTGTCGTTCGGCGCGTCGGGAGCGCTTTGGCTTGGTTTTGTCGAATAATTTTCAGATATATTTGAAATTTTGGCTTTAAAACTTGATTTATTTTGTATTTCGAGAGGGTTTTTCAAATTTTTTCTTAGAAATTGCTGAAATATTATTCCTACAATAACTGAAAAAAATGAATAACCTAGCATTAATTTGCATTGTATTACAATGTGAATTATAGTCGGTGGGCTATATTTCATTGAATTTTAAATTATTAATAAAGCCAGAAAATTGCGCGGTAATTAAACTTTCTAAAGTTTCCATCAACCATGCCGAATTTTCGTTTACTTTTTCATCAGTAGACCAGCCAACTCTTAAATTAAAACATCTGCAAACGTTATGTAGGTTGGCTAATGAAGCTTTAAAATCGACGGTAATCAGAGTAAGCCCAGCAGAGCAAATTTTGCGAACTGTTCATTTTGGACCCTCTTGGGATCGGCGAAAATTAGCCCAGCTGCAAATTAAACTAGACTAGAAGAGATTTTGCAAATATATTACAAACAATTTCGTTTTGTTCGTAGCTGTTGACTGAAAAGAAACAAATTTTTGTAGTTTTAAATGGTGCAATAGAACTTACTAGACAATATCGGGGTTTTCTGCCGGTATCAGTGCCGATCTGCAACTTGCTGCTATAGTGCTAATCTGCTAGCAGTGCGAATGCCGCAACGCGTATCCCTTGGAAACGATCGTATCGCGCGCGGTGTGCATTGCTCGCTGATACAGCGTCGTTCCATCGTATCAGACTGACATTTCGAAATCGCTGAGCGCTTGGAAATTTCCGATCGTTGTCGTGTCGTTTGCCAGTGTGAATCCGGTTTCAGTCTTAGAACCTTGCGGCTAACATTTACAGTAAGGGCAATGCGTGAAGTTCTATTTGCACTAAATGCGGTTTTAATCCGATTTGTTGTCGCACGAAATCTCATCCAATTTTTGACGTGAGCGGTTGACAAAAATATCTTCTACACAATTCAAATCCAAACAATTTTGCTTTATATGGCTTATTTTGAAAGCACCTTACGGTTGTTTTCCAAAATGCCGGGTAAAGTAACGCAACTTTACGTCATTACTTCAAACTGTGTCGTAGCTACTTTATGTACGAAAAATCGTATCATGTTCTGTGTAAACACACGTTAATGCATGAAATAAAGGGTGATTCGAGCAAGCGAAAAACATACACAATAGAGCGATTTGACTTACCAGCAGAAATGGGGGAATGAAACTAACAAACCAGGAGAAAATCCAAAATATTCCCCCTCCGAAGAAGAACGATTTCTCTCTTGTTGTCTCGGTAGTGAAGGCACTTAACATTGGAAATAGAGCAACGTTGATACCACAAGCCCAACTGAAACAAAACAAACTGTTGCAGATACAGGCTTTCAAAACACATCTGCTCCAGCACAACAGAGGCCTGATTCTGTTTTTAATAGCCTCGACAACCGTTGAGTTTTGCTTTAAGCCAAATTAGTGAAGTAATTCTGTCATGGCTACTTGCTATCATATCTTTCAAAATAAAATGCTGCTGCAAAGAATATTTTAGTGCGTGAGCTATCGCTCAAACGCGAAGGAGAAACTTATAAAACCAGATGCTTTTTTAACTTCATTAGACTTAAAATTCCAGCTCCGAGCAAAAAATGTAACTCATTAGATATCCATACTCAATGTTCAATCCACATGTTCAAGTCAAACTACTTTTTATACGTAACAATTTGAGGACGCTAAGAAGCCTTACTCTGCGTAAAAAACAGCTTTTTTAATGCGCAAGCGAAATCTACAATCACAAGGTGGTGCTATTGGGACAACTTTTGAATTTTTTTAACACGCAATGATTTTGAAACAAAGATAAAAATAAACGAAATGAGCGCATTCAGTATATCATAGTATCAACATGCATGCAGAGCCAGATCTACGTCAGTAAGACCACTTACGCGACCACGCATATAGTGACAGCGACAACGCTGACATAACGCATATCTTCGACGTCATCTTTGGTTGCCATGGCAATGGTTAACAATGCAAGTGACAATGACATCACGGTTCCAGAGATTATATTGACCGGTTTTGCGCCAAAGCGATCAACGCTGAATGACTGCAAAGTAAAACGTAAAGCATGAAGAAAAGACGTAGCAAGATGCTTTGCGCTTTATGCTATAACTTCATCATTTCTTGCTTGACGCTCAGTTTATTCTCAACATTAAACCCTTATGCTGCACGTAGAGTTAGCTAAGGCAGGGCCGGGCAAACTACGAGCCGCATGCGGCCCGCGAGACCATTTTATGCGGGCCGCGGGCACTTACAGAAATATAAATTTTACCGTGAATCAAGCCGAAGAACATAATTTTCGCTCCTTACTCATATTGAGTGGAAAATTGGACATGTGTGGACGTGATGACTTTTTTTGCTCTTCATTTGATTTTTAAAAGAAAATATTGGACATCTGCGAACGTGATGACCTTTTTTTTTGCTCTTCCAATCAGTGTGGCCCTCGGCTTCAAATTTTTTTCAATGTGGTCTTTCGTGTGAAAAGTTTGCCCACCCCTGAGCTATGAGATTCTTTTTTATGGCTTATACAGTAGTAGAATTCGAACAAAATTATCGTAAAAAACAATTCACTGTTGTATTTAACTCAGTGCCAGAGATCGAATCAGAGTCCAACTTAAAAAAAAAAATCAAATCTTCATTATACTCGCCGTATTACGCCGAAGCGTGTAACGAGTTGCGGGGCCCATCTCCGCGGCTTAGCGCCTGGGCTACACAGCTCCGAAGAAGCGTCGCAACGGTGGCGAGTCGTTGGCGACACTGTGCCGATTTGACCGGCCCGGGAATCGAACCCCAGACCTCCCGCACCGATAGCGTGCGCTTTGCAACTGAGCTAACGGCCGGTGCAGTTAAAACGCATACCACTACCCAGTCTCGCAAAAGACACTGTTTTCCTGCATGCTGCAATCTAAGTTAAAAAAATAGAATCAAAACCAACAGCTGTTTGGAGCATTATAGCAAATATATTTATAGATTACATTACAAGGTGTTTTGAAATCGCTAACTTGCCGAACTATATGTTTCAATTTTATTCGACAACTTCTGCTAGTTGAAAACGGAAGTTATTATGACGCAACATCCTCAAGTGCAAGGCAACAGGGATTATAACATAATTTAATATGAAATATAGTTCATGTAACTTAATCTCAAACTCTTGACACGAACACTGCAAGCACCTCGGCCTAACTTACAGCGTCGAACAGTGTTTAGAGGCTAACTTACAGCAATAGGGTCGTAGCTTTAAATCTGCATTTGACATGCATAGTGCAGAGGTTTTTAACCTATGGGCCATGGCAGAGGTGGGCCACAGAGCTTGACTAGAAAGCAACATCGGCATTGCCTAATCATGTCATTATGTTTGCTTTGTGCTTTTCAGTAAAAGTTGTTGGGCCACCGTCATATTTTACCATTTTAGTGGGACATAAGCAAAAAGCAAGTTGAAAAACCTAGGCATAGTGAGTTACGCGAAGCTTGTTAAAAAAACAAAGCCTCATTAAGTTGATCAAATTGTTTCACTCAATGCTTGTGAATTGCGCCATTCTTAAGATTTCAAATTACAGTAAGGTCAGTCGTCATGATATTAAAAATTACACTTGTATATAAAATGTATACCAAGCGGAATATGATTTTTTGATGCATCATCAAATTATGATCTTTCTAAACCTGTCACGTGCAAAAAGTAACAATATCATTCATGGGTGTGTCATTGGGTATGTTGTAGCATTCCAGGGACAATATCATATCACTTTGAAATGCGTAACAACTCGTTACAGAGCAACAATAGCGCTATCTGTACTTACCCCACCGCAAGCGAAGACGAATTGCACAGCATACACGATAGTTGAGGCTACAGTAGCAGCCTGACCTTTAAAATTAGCCTCTTCAAATATCGCATTCGAATACATTCCGATGGCATTAATTCCACATAATTGTGCTGCAAAAAATGGCCTAATAAGAACGTTTTAGTAATAAGAACGCTAACAAGAACAGCTTGCAGTTTTATCAAGTTTTTTTCAATTTTACAGTTTCTACTGTATGCAATTCACTAGCCTTAATATCAGTTGTTGATGGTATTTGATCTAAATAAAGCGCAACTTAATGCAACCAATTCAAATTTGGATCATTTTTTCAAAAAATTTAAAGCAAGAGAACAGAGAAACAAAAAAGGAAGTGATCTGGATTTAGTAGACCGACATACGACCAACGGGGCTGCTCAAACAATTGCATCAGCTAATGATCGGAGGTTTACTTTACTCTGCTTAATCGCAGTTCATCTGACTTTTTGTCTCACCTTGCAAAAATACCATCACAACAACCAAGAGCTGACGGCGATAATTTACCGATTTGAACATCGAGCTCCATGAGACCTGCTGCACGTCACCAGTCAGCTGATAATAACTTTGAATCTCGTTCACTTCTCGAATTACATCTTCCTGAAAATATGATTTTGTTACACAAATGCAGTATCCTGAATGTTTAAAAAATACAGCCGTCAACCAATTTGTACTAGCCACTTTAGCTAATGCTGTCCCATACTACTTTAGAACTGAATACAACGGCAATGCTTGATAAAATTCACATCAGTTATTCTTAAAAAAATAAAGCACAGCAACACTGTTCGTCTTTATGCTTAATCTCCATTATGTAGTCAATTAAACAGTTAGAAATTTTTATCTTTTGTTTTTTATTGGCAACACTAAAGCCACATACAAAAAAAAACGACCTAATTGCTGTCTGCACCGATTTAGACAACCTCTGAGGAATCAAACGAGCTCGGGAGCAGATGAACGACTGAACATAACGCTTCCATCTAACGTGAACATTAACTTTGGAGTAAGTTCAGAAGGCCGAAAACATAGCAACGTAAGTAAACAGATAAATTTGAGTGGTTTTCGAAATAATTTAATGCTAAATATTCATCTCGAAGGGTTTTTGTTGGTTTTATGTTTTCGACGTTGATATTACAGCAGTGTAAGTAAAAATTCGCATAATGTTTGCATTTGACTGAGGCGTTCTTGTTAGAGCTACTCTTATCGAGTTAAGTAAATATTTTTACGCATATTTGGAGGAAATTGGAGAAAAGACGTTGCGCAATAACGTTGAAATATGAATGGAAGTGGTAGATTGGGACGAATGAATTATCCTGCTGAATAACAGAATGCTTTTTGTTGTTCTTTCAAATTTGGCCGCAAGCCCTGTAATAAAGCAATTTTGTGATTGGATGAATTAAATATAAACTCGACAGGGTGAGATGAACAACAAAAATGCAGTCAAAAGACAACAATTTCAAGACAATAAAACAAAGCATATTCTTTCTCGCGACAAGCGATCATAATTTGTTTGGCAACATGTGTAACGTTTTTTACTAATCTTAATCACGCGAAACCCTGCTGATGCAATATAATCGCGTGTCGCGTAATCGCGTGCCGATTAAACCGTTCTAATGCAAACATTAATTTGCAGCAGAAACTATCTAAAAAAAGATAAAATTTTGGGTATAAAGTCACAGCATAGTTTTATTTTGGGTAGATGATATTTTTACCCAAATATTATGGATAAATAAAGCCAACCCAAATCATATTGTTTGGGCAAACTTCAAAATAACTAGGTTTAGACATATTTTCTAAACAATTATTTTTTACGGTGTGAAGCTCTGCAATCTACACTACAGAGTTTCGAGTATGAATCTACTCGTTGTTGTCATTCCAATAAAATTGAGACCAACAGCTCAAAGGAAACACTTGAGAGTCTTGTGCTACAAGTCTTGAAAAATACCAACTACATAATTTTATCAAAGGACATTTACAGTAAATACGAGATGAAAATAATTAAAAAGAAAAACTACAGCCAACTTTTTTTCGTATTATCAAAATTTTAACTGCTACGATAAGATAAAGAAGAACTTTGGCCTGGAGCTTATTTTTGTGATCTATGTTTAGAAAAATTGCAAAGAGTTTTGGTAAACCCATTTCTTAACTAAAATCTACTTCCGAAACAGGAAGCAGTCAGAATAATGGAACACCAAAAGCAAAAAAAGCACAAAACAATTTCGCTATGGCTTTCGTTCTTGGCCTAATAATTTTCTTTCATTCAAAATGCAGGTGCAACAATATCGGAACAAACCCGCTATTTAACCACGAGATCCACCGCTTAACCTATTTCACCTCAATTAGCGCAAAAAACTGACAATTTGCAGTTCGTAAGTACAAAAAGAGCGGCGCTTAACGAGTCATTCCAAACAGTTTGTGCGTTACATAAACAAGCATTGCTCAAACAACACCCAACAAATTATCGCCTGCCATTGTCAACCAAAAATAGATTTACGAATAAGTCCAAGTTATGTCAGTCACAGTGGCGTAGCAAGGGGGGGGCGGCATTTTGGATAAGCTTCATGTAATTTTTTTTCCTAATTATTTTAAACAACCATTACTTTGCTATATCGCTTACTTGCTAATCGTAAATCATCTTACTGTGTTGCTCAATGCCCAGACGCAAAGTTGCGTAAATGGACCCGCCATCTCGTTTACGCTTCAATATGTTCCAGCGAGTATAATAAAGATTTGATTTTCATGTTCATTATGTCACAATTGCGTACTGTTTTCCTTCGTCTTTGCATTATTTGATTCGCCATGCCTCCCCCCCTCCTTTGGCGATGTAAAGGTGCTAAAACCTAACTTTAGTCTACAATTTCTCGAACTAATAATTGTTGCAGCCTCCTTTCACTTATTTTAGCCAAGCCTCTGCTTTTAAACATAAGCTGCGGAAATATTTTTGCATTGCCCACAGCAGGAGCGTATTTAGAGGGAGGGGGGCATTGGGTCATGCCCCCCCCCCCCCCTTTTGACTTTGCCTTTTAGTAAAACAGAACAACTAATGGTGCCAAGTGACTGAAATATGCCAGACTCTTTTGATGGTTTCTGTAACTTATGACTAGAGGCGGATCCACGGGGGTAGGATGAGGGTTATGCATCCTCCCACGGGCCATTTTCAAAAATACTTTTGATGTATACAATTTTTCCATAATTTCGAACCTCTTCCATAGCGATAAGTCTTACGATAGCGATAAGCCTTGTTATGAGGACGCGCAGACTCGGCGACCATGCAGCCTTCGGCTGTAGAATAATGATCTTTCGCGCTATACGACATGGCCTAGCGGTACCGCGCGCAGGCAAGGGCGCAACCAGGATTTTGCTAAGGGGGGGGCTGAACTATATACTTTTCAAAGCAAAAATTCAATAGCCTATTGGTGCATTTGTATAATTAAACGAGGCACGGTGTAGCTTTAACTACTGTATAGCGATTCTAGGTAATGCTCTAAAAGCTTACCCAGTGACGTTCGGAGCGTAGTCACGGAGCTTTAACCTTGAAACCGAATGTTTGACTCAAAACAGTTCAGTTTATTGTTGAAAGAGACCAGATTTTTAAATAAAACAACTGCTTTGTATGAAAGTGCAAGATATGTTGGTGAAGGTAGGAGAAATTCTGCCTTTTTAATGGTTGTGCAAATCTTGAACTACCGTAACTTTAATACGCAAGGATGATTAAATTTCTCACCGCATATCTGTCCTATAGTCTTTTCCTCCCAAACAGTAACAAACCGCAGAAATATGAACTGAAAATCGATCAATGTAAATAAAAGAATGTTGCTTTTTCCGTGACTCTAGCAAGTAGTCTGTTTCTACAGATGCTTGTGTCACAATATATTTTGGAATCAAACACCAACGATTTTGGCATCTGATTAAAAGAATGTTACTATATATATAAGCATGCTCAATACCACGGTTGTGATGCACAACATAGATGTAACAAAAGTGTGCCCTTAAAAAATTATGAATCAATGTAACCCTCCATTTTGCTTTCTTCCTTTAGCACTCTCACTATAGCAACGTATCTGCATAAACGAACGACAAAATTTAATAACATTGCAAAAACGACAAAACTCTCCAATGACTTCATCTCTTATCTATGCTCAAAAAATCGGCAGCACGGTCAAGTGGATATTGCGTTTGAATGATCTCCATTTAATTTAACTCCTACCCTCTGTCGCGTTGTTCGTCCTTGGATAAGACGCTATATGCGACAATCTCTGCTCGGTGAATTCTAACAAGCAGCGAAACAACGTACCGGTAACAGGAATTTAAGGACACAATCGGACACTCAAAAGTCATATCACTGGAAACACCTTTCGGGTACGGTTTCGTTAAATAAGTAGAGCCTCTGTTGCTTTCCCGTGACAGGAGGATAAATATGGACCTAAAAACAAGTTCAAGGAACAAACTCAGAACGCCTATTGGCGCTTGTTGCATATTCGTTCAAAACATCCTGTTTGTCGATGGATCGAGCATGGTGAATTGCAAGCAAAGCTAGACCAGTTAAACGTTCTTCTCCCATTGTCTTTCGCAAGTACGTTTTCAAACGTCTCAAAGTGCTAAAGCTGCGCTCACTTGTTGCGCTTGTCACAGGTAGAGTGGCTAAAATTATAAGCAACTTTCGAACGTTGGGAAAAACGTCAACATTGCATGCACGTAGAGCTTCAACTGCATTAGCTGGAAGAGTGGAGACATCTTTATACTTCCATTTTTCCCTCCATCGCGAGATTTCAGGAACTGTAACAACTGAACTATCAATATCTTGTTGGTATAACTCTAACAAGTAGTCTGTTTCTACAGATGCTTGTGTCACAATATATTTTGGAATCAAACACCAAAGATTTTGGCATCTGATTCTTTGATCTGCAAATCGTTCAGTCATTTGCATAATTAAATGGTCGATATATGGCACATATATTGATTGGCGGTAATATACCTCCACGTCATCCGTTGAATAATTTTCCCGATATATTTGTTCAGTAGCTCTTCGAGGACATATCAATGCAATTTCGTGAAGTTGGCACACGTTCTGAACTTTCTCGAAAACTTTTCCGAATGAAACATCACCATCTGCGCGGTCGTCTTCGAGAGACTTGATCAAGCTTTCAATTAGCTCATTGGCTGAGAATATGTCCAAATCCTTTTTTTGCAACATTTTTGATAATGGCAAGAATAATCCGGAAAATTTTTCAAGCACGAAACAAGCAACCACAAAGCTACACTTTTCAATACTATTCAGTAAAGAAGTTGCTTTGTCAGAAACTCGGAAAATTTCTTGAAATTTTCTGAGTGTCTTCACTATTGCCGGAAAGAGCTCTAAAAAAATAATGATGGAGTCATGCCTCTCTACCCACCGTGTCGGACACAAGGGTTTTAATCGTTGGTGGCTCGCGGTTGGAACTTCTGTGGTAATGTTATCCTACAAGGCATGAACTCGATGCGGCGAACAAGATAGAAAAGTGCAAACATCACCAATTGTAGATAAGGTGTTGTCAATAATTCTCAACTTTGAACCACTGTTTATTGACAAGTTGAATACATGACTTGAACAATGAGTGTACATGGCGAGAGGATATAGCTCTTTAACTCGAGCTTGAACACCAGAAACCTTGCCACTCATGTTGCTTGCACCGTCGTAGCCCTGACCCCTTAAGTGATCCCGATTAAGACCTAGTTTGCTTAGCTCCGAAAGAATAGTAGAAGCCAGATTTTCGCCAGTGGTCGACGAAACGGCAACGAAGCATATGAATTCTTCATACATCGCATTGTCTTTAACAAAGCGAATAGATATACTGAGTTGCTCTTCTTGGTTCTCATCAGAAGTTTCATCGGCCAAAATCGCAAAATATTTGTTCTCAGCTATATCACAAAGTATTTGGTTCTGAATTTGGCTTCCCATTATCGAAATTATATCATTTTGGACTTTCCAACTCAAATAACTTGCATTGCGAGGAGAATTAAAAAACAAATCAGCCGTTTCCTTATCCAAACATTCCAATCGTAGCCTTAGAGCAGCTCTAAAATTACCTTCATTATGATTAGGCGCATCTAAAGTAAGGGGCCCGGAATCCCTATGACCTCGTAGAGGCAGTTCTTGTCGGCCACAAAATTCGATGCACCTTATTATGTGAAGTAGTCGTTTTCGATTATTGCCAATCGTCTTGAGCCTAGAATTTACAAGGATATTTTGAATATCATTTTCCGGATCCTGAGTTGTGAAAACAAAATTTTCAAACAAAGTAGCAGCCATTTCATGATATTTGCAATTTTGATGTTTGAGGTAATAATCTTTTGCCTTTTTATAGTTGGCATAAGGAATAGAAACAAGCGCTCCTGGTGTCTGGGCACTTCTTGTGACTGTTTCAGAAGCAAATGCAACACACCATTTACATAAGGAACCTTGCAATGCATCGCTGTAAGCTAACCACTTGAATTCATCAAGCCAGTGTCTTTGAAAACTGCGTTGTTGCTTTCCAAATTTCAGTGAAGGAAACGTATATGACAAAGGTGGAGTCCAACAGTTTAAAAGAATCGTTCTTTTATCTGAATTTGAGAGAGTTTTATTAACATATTGACCGATGTCATTTGGAAACCAATTTCCAGTAGGCCTAATCGCAGTTGAAGACTGCGAAGATGAACTTGCATCTGTGTTTAGTCGCTGCACACTCCCTGCTGGCGCAGACTCATCTTCCGTACCTTTTCGCTTTTTATTACCGGTACCAGTTTTGACTAAAAATTTATCCATATGCTTATCTCACCCAGGGACATCTAGAATCTCACCACTACGTAATTCGGTAATTGAAACAGCAATTTTATCTTGCTAATAATGAAATCTAGCTAAAATGTCTGGTTTTATTATGATCTACAAATCTGCAAGTAACTGAAATAAAACTTTGTTGCGTCATAAGGAATTATAAAAGTAGATATTGGTCAAGCGATGCACCGTTCAAACGCGATTATCACAAGCCGATCCTTTTATGTTTTTAATAATTTACTGTAACTGTGAAAGTCGTAATGCTGATCTGCCACAATTCTGAAACGAGACTAGAATAGCGTAGCAGTACATTGTTGAGGTTGCTCGCACATGTTTATTACTGTAGAATCGATTATTTTCTTCTTTTTCTTTTATTGAATCTGACATGCTAAGGGGGGGGCTTCAGTCCCCTTAGCCCCCCCCTGGTTGCGCCCTTGCGCGCAGGTGACAGATCCTACGTGACAGGTTCGATTCGCGGCTGGAGCCGATCGCAATTGACATATTTAACGGGTGGCTGCTGACTCGAAGAGCGCAAGCTCACTTCGCAGTCTCCCTCAATTACCGTTGAATTTTCTGTTCAATATAATTTGAAAATAACCCTCAGTTATTTATTTATTATACCTCGACACCCGTGTTTTTGTTTCATCGCCTTATAGCTAAATTGAAGTGCGTGCTTTGCCGGCGTCTACTAAAAAAGTTCTGTTCTGCTCTTACGCCTTAAGCACGCATAGCCTAATCGAAAATTTGCGCTCAAAAGGCATCATATTTGGCGAAGCACTCAGAGTTAGGGTCAAAAAACTTAAACAAACTTGGGCTGAAAATCATTCAAAAAGCACTAAAACAGCCATTACAGCATGTAAATTTTCAAACATTTTCCGGGGCAGCATGCCCCCGGACCCCCTAGAGCTTTTCTCGTTTCGCAATCAGCTTCAAATTTGTTCTGCCGAGAAAAATTTACGGTTGAAAAAAAGTGGAAATTATGGCCGCCCCCTCTTTCAAAATTTCTTGCTACGCCAACGGTCCATAGTGACTGCATCATCGCAAGCCCTTTTTCGATAAAAAAGTGTACTAAAATGAGTGTTTTATGAGAAAACCGTAAAAATTCGTTGGCGGCTACGCCCCCAGACCCCCTTGGCCTGCGGTAGCTGGGGATTTCACCCCCAGACCCCCGGTTATGGACCCCCTTTTGCCAAATCTTGGGTGCGACACAGACATTGCATATCATATTTGCGTATTATTGTTGTGTTGACTGCACGGAAATGAAAGACACTAATTAACTAACCTTGTTAGAACACAGTGCAGCTTCGTAATCATTGTCGTAGTTTGCGAGTCAGCGCGCTTTTAATTGACGCATATTTTGTCATGCAGAATAGATGACCGGATTTGAAGCTGATTAATGCTTTAAAAATTATTGCTCATTTGGGGGCGGCAATTTTTTGAACCGCCCCGGGCGGCAGAATCTCTAGCTACGCCATTGGTCAGTCACTCAGAGTTATGGTTTATTACCTGCGACCGCCTTAATGAAAAAGTAGCGTTACAGCTAAGCTTCATACAAAAACTGTTTAGCTGTTGCTGTATTTTCAAGGTAGTCTTTACAATATTATTTACAACGTAGTATTTACAATTTCCCATTATCACCAATAAAACACTGATAATGAACAGAAACAAGAAAGCGTCATACTACTTCCTCAAAAATCTTTAATTATTGGCTAATCAAAGGTCAGACCAGAAAAATGGAGGTTCACCGAGTGAAGCAGTCCATATAGGCCAGAGGTGGGTAATTTTTCTAGTCGGCGGGCCACATGTGAAAAAGTGAAATCTTTGGTGGGACGTATTATTAGATGAATCGTATTTAATATCTTAAACAACTGCTAAAATTAAGGAATTGGAATCAAACTCCAAGTCTGCCGATCCAGAAGCAGACGCTATATACCACTCGGCTATCTGATCAGTTCTCGACCACTACATCCACTCGACCACTCGGCCATCATATTTCGGAATGATTCTACAGAAAAAGGTAGGGCTCGATCGAAATGAGTATAAATAAAAAAATTGCTCTGAATTCGGCAACAGCGGCGTGGTGTATCGGTTAGAATGCTTGACTACGACGCGTGGGGTCGGGATTCGATGCTGCCCTAGGTTTGATTTTACACACTTTCTTATGTCTATTTCGGGATGGGGTAGAGTGGTGGTAATAGAATAAACAAAAAATTATCTGTAGAACCATTGCGAAATATGCACGGCGGAGCGTATGTTGTCCATGCCTGATATAAGCTTACTTTCAATCAAAAGCTCAGAATTAGATCACAAGGCAGTGGCTCTTAAACTGGGTTCGATCGAACCCCAGGGGTAACATAACAACCCTAGCGGTTCGATGAGTCGGTTTCACGGGTTCGGCGGACATCAAGAAATTTGAAGGCACCACTACATCACATAAAAAACGCAGCGTGGTTTAATTTTTTGTTATTGTGCAAAAAGATAATGTTTAGTCTATGGTGATTAGTAACATGAATTAACATAACAAGAAAGTTTTTTGATAGTCTGACAACTAATGCGTTTTTGCACAACCTTGCAACAGCAAAATAAATAGGCCTACTATTATCATGTAACTTGATTGAAGAAACAATACGATATGTTATGTAGCCTATCGTGTTAGTTACTTAAGAGCGAAATCTCTACTTTTTACGTTTGGAGGTCATACAGTATTTTGTCGTTCGCGCCAGATAAAGTTCAGAACCAGAGCGCACACTTAATCGATAAATTAATTTGAAACAAAAAAGCCAGATTTGATGAAAATCCTACTCTGCCTGCTTACGGCTATAGTTGTACCCAATGACAAGCCGATCCTCACAGCATCGTACGAAATGGCGAACCTGATTGCGAAGCACGGTAAACCACACACTACTGTGTATCAGATACACATTTCACTTTGTGCTTTATTCGTTGCAAAACATTTGTCAATTTTAGCCGGAGTTCGGTGAGCGCCTGCATGAAGCTTGAGGGGTTCGGCAGCAGCTTAAAAAGTTTAAGAACCACAGTCATAAAGCGAGTAGAGGTTTATGCTCACTTAAAGGAAACTAAATTGCTTATAGGCCTACCAAGTTTTCAACAATGTTAAACTTTTACCAGCATTCCAAGGCGCCTGCTGGTCTCGATTTGATAGTGCTAGTATTAAACTTTGTGTGGTAACCACGTTATGTATCAGTAATATTTCTTTCATTGCCGTAGGCTCAGTTGCTTAGCGCACACGCTATTGGTGCGGGAGGTCTGGGCTTCAAATCCCGGGTCGGTCAAATCAGCAGTGTCGCAACGGCTCGCCACCGCTGCGACGTATTTTAATTTGCTGCTAAAATGTGAAAATTGCGAGCTGGCTAGTGCTTTTTGATTGTTATCGCAGATTAATCTCAAACCAATAAAAATTTTTATCTCCTTTGGTCTAACTCGATGTTAAGAGATATCGGTATTGCGTCATACGTCAATAATTGCTCACTATGACGCAAAAGAAGAAGAATAAACACGATAAAGTCATACGAGGTCGACACGTGCCCTAGCAAACACATTACCAACGTAAAAAGCCACTTTTCAATTTGGACACTTCCTGTATTATCGACCTTAGTGTCTAAAATCCGCTAGGCAGATAGCAGTTGCCGTCATAATAAACTTATTAGTCAATTAAGCCTTTAACCATTACAAAAGATTTAGTAACAGAAGTCAATCGAGGTCAAAGGCTGTTAAACTCAGCTATGAAAAGCATCAACCTCTTTACCATCATACTATATTTTATTTAGTAACAACAACGACTCTAATCTCACTATATCACCTCTTCACCATCGCAATAATAATATTTTATTGAGTAACAACAACGACTGCAATCTCACTACATGAGGTCAAACACTCTAAAAAATTATTATTTTTTTTATAATTGGCGATGTTTTCGTGAGTTTTAAACCAGAATCGATTAAATTTTTAATAATTTTGCTGAGCAGGCAATATAAACACATGTGAATATTTTAACTCCATTAAATTATATTGTTTATTTTTGTCTTAATAGGCAAAAAAAAGTATTTTAATCAAATAATGTAAACAAAATTATTGTTATTGAGCGCATAACTTGTGTTGGATTAATCATTATTTAGCTTTCTGTGGCTGGAAATTACTTTCTCTATTTTCTTCGATGTTTCATGATGAGGAAAGCACTCGTCGTTATAGTTTCCTTTCTTCAGGGTTGTTTTTTGATTTTTTTTATTGTTGTTTTTTTATTTATTTTTGTTTATTCAAGACACTTATGGGCTGTTTCTCTTGATGCTCTCAAAAAAACAAGAACAACATCAACTGTACGTAACCAAAAGGTTCAAGGACGAGTTCACAATTTTTCAAGGGGGGTTGGGGATTTGGAATCAACAAAATGCCTGTCTTGCGGTTATACAAGTTTGGAAATATCGACGTACTAACGCACCTATTAATATGCATAACTACAAAAAAGGCTTAAGTAAGCTCCCTTCAGGACACGCCGATGCGTTTCCAAAAAAAAAATGGCAACTTTTGCACAAAAACACATTGTAAATGACTTACTGCGATTACAAGATAAGAAACAAGGTGATGGAAAAGCGCTATGACTAGTGTTCTAAAACAATAAACGTAATGAACTTTCACAAGTTACTACGAGTTGGTGGCTGTAAAGTAAGCCACTTATACCTGCAGGCTATAACAGAGTGACAAACCACGTTGCAAAATAATTAAGCTTGCGACATAGTGTACAACAGAAATGCATTTTGCAGCAGCCTATATGCTGGCAAAAATGTAGTTTGGTCGTATAAACTCAAAGTCTGTATGGTAGGCTGTTGGTTTTTTGATAAATGTAAAGCTGGACCACTGACTAATACAGATGTATCCTACATAGTTTTCAACTTCAGCTTAAAAAGTTGCGGGTCAACTAAACAAAAGCTGCATATATACACCGATGTCAATTTTGTCCATTGTCGTTGGCGGTATAACTACAGTTAACAAAGCCATTCATAACAATCTAGTAAACCTTGTTTATCGAGGCCCAGTCTCAACATTTTTGTAGTGCAGAAGTAAAAATCTAATGTGCACATGCACAGCATCTCATAGAAAATGCTTCCCTTGTTTAATGCTAAGGTTTTAATTCACAGACACGAGAAACACAGATGGACAGAATTTCTGACTGACGTGGTCGTGAGTTTATGCAACATATGTGTTTAATGGTTTAAAATCGATACCAAATTGCATTGTGAAATTTCAGTAGGTTTTTAGTTTGTTCACAAAAGTTTACACTGTACAAAGTCTTTCCCACAATACAGCCTCTCTGCTGCATTACTTTTCTCCCAATCAAAATAAGATTTTCCAAAATTGATGAACATCTGGCAACATAGATATTTTAATTTCACCGCATTCATTATCGGACATTTTTTATCGGAAATGCATCTGCTGCGGACATTCTAGAACTTGTACGCTTGGTCAAAATCGCTCATGATTTACTGCAGCACCTTTCAACTAAGTGTTCTGTACATCCAAAGGCGTACAAAAACTTTTAGAGAGCATACCCCTATAACTAGGGGTTATGGGGAGTACAACATATCCATAAAAAATTAAATAATTCTTGTACCACACATTACTGTATACATCACTCTTGGATTACCGCTTCTGCAAACTACGTGATGTCCAAAGAATTACGAAAAAATATCGTACACAGTTCAAATTAAAGTTGACCAGGCACAGCCATAACCTGCAAATTGAGAAAATTGACAAAACAAACAAGATTGACCAAAATGCTTTTGCCTACTCGCGCTTAGAATGTAATTTATTGAGATTAGACAGACTACTTCAAGAAGACAGCTTACAAAAAAAAGTTTCATTAATGCATACGAGAGATAGATTAGCTTGTAATAACGTTACCAAAACCTAATCAACACATACCTCAGTCACTTCTTTTCGCAACTTCCAGAGCATCATCTTGGCTAGTCGCTTGTTGCCATGACGAATCAAATATGAGGGAGATTCTGGAAGCCATGGGGACATAATGAGATAAATTATAGAAGGCAGAGCTGAAAGAGAGAGAAGGGCAGGCCACAATTCAGCATTTCCAAAAACCTATGAAGCACGAATCAGAGTTTTATCTCTACACGTCTCATAGGCTTTCTTGGGATTACCGTACTCAGTTTGGCGCCAATTTAATTTAAGCACACCCTCTTTTTAATTGGTTGCGGTATTATCTTACTTTGCAGTGTCGAAGTGTAACCGAAATCAGAGGTTGCGCAGTAGTACATGCCATCACATAAAACTATTTTACCTATTTCATATAAAGTGCTGCAAATACCACAGAAGTAATTTTGATAGGGTTTTTAGTTAACCTGGAATAAAATTGACATTTTTTTCCAATGGAGAAAAATTAGAGAAAAATGTTGCAAATTTATTGGAAGTTCGTCAGATACCAGCACAAATTTGCACTCATAATAATGGTTCGTACAGAAGATAACAAGACTTAGTGACAACGTAAATTCAACCAAAACGTTTTACGAAACATTATTAAAATGCTCTTGTTGTGCTTTTACTACTTGTGATCGCCTTGAAAAGACAAAAAAACGATAACATTTTTCAGCTGTGCTAGCAGCAGCAATAAGAGTCTCTTTCTGCTAAAAATATTGTTCAAAACAATGAGCTTAAAATTAAATACATCATCTTTACGAAATATTCGGTGAATTAACGGATATTTACTGGAAAGGAAACATCACACTAACGTAAATTATACAAACACTAGGATAATATGACTTTTATAAATAATATTCAAAAACAGGAAGAGAGAAACTCTTCTGAAAAAAAAACAGCCAGTAAATGATTCATCAACCTGTTTCGTGGGTAAATAATATAAACAATATTTCCTCACAAAAAATTAGTTCGTATATTTTTGTGCTGACAAAAAACTTTCCAAAAAATACTCTTTGAAACCAGATGTTGTGGCCAATACTCAATAAAAAAAACGTTAACAAAATCTTTTTCAATTTAAAATACCACAGTAAAATTAAAAAATTGCTAAAAAAACAAATAAAAGCAATTAAAAGTACAAAATTGCTAATTTTAAGAAATCCATATCTAAGCTGACAATAAATGGTAATCAAATCAAATCAAAATCAAATCTTCATTATACTCGCCGTATTACGCCGAAGCGTGTAACGAGTTGCGGGGCCCATCTCCGCGGCTTAGCGCCTGGGCAGCACAGCTTCGAAGAAACGTCGCAACGGTGGCGAGTCGTTGGCGACACTGTGTAGATTTGACCGGCCCGGGAATCGAACCTCAGACTTTCCGCACCGATAGCGTGCGCTTAGCAACTGAGCTAACGGCCGGTTATAAATGGTAATGTTATTCCAAAATAAAAACGTTTAAGTTTCCATATTTTCTTCATACAATAATTTCCAAAATAATATGGCGGTCAAACATGGCTTGAGAATTAGGGATACTTAGTAAAACAGGCACAGTGTCGCGCCTGGAAGTGAAGTCACCGCCACTACAGTAGTGTTCCGAAATCATAAAAAATTGTGATTGCTAAGTCGCACAGTTGGGTAAACTGTTAAGTAATACAACAGGCGCCTTCTGACTGGCAACTGAAGCATATGAAAGAAGCCGACGAAAAGTTTTGACAAAAATCTAATTTTCAAGTTGGAATTCATGAAAAACCCATTTATTTGGGTTTACAGTTCAAATTCCAGTTTGTAAATTTATGAATTCCAATTCAAATATTGGTGCTAAAATATTTGGTACAATTTTTGTTTTAATATTTAATATTAATATTTTTAATATTTCATCTATACCTTTGATGTTCATCAAAAAGCAAAATAAGGCTATGAAGAAATTGCAAATTAAACTAATTTGATAAATAGACTGTACTAGTTTCAACAAGAATAGAAAGAGAGGACGATTGCTCGAAATCCGTTTGAAATAGAAATGAACGTTATTGCGTAAGATGAAAAAAGTTAGGCTACAATGATTGATCTTGCTTTGGAAAATACTTGTTTACGAAATGCAATTCAATAAAAAGCCATTTTTGAATCAAATATATTTCGTATAAACTTATCGCAACTTTTTTCTTTCGTCATGCAGTCCGGATCCAATCACTTTAAGATAGTAACCAACTACATCGTAATAATTTACACAAAACGTAGTTTATTTTTACGTTAAAATACGTTCAAATCCGAACAAAGTGGCAGTAATCGAAACCAATGATTTGATTACAACTTATACTTATTAATAATTACCATTGTCCATTGTCCACATGTCCAATTTCAGTGGGCTTTAGTTCTTGGTTCTACTTTCTACATCATGATCATCATAATCAACTAGCAGCAAGAACTTAAAGCTCACTAAAATTGGACATTTGGACAGGGTAAATGCGACGTAAATTCCGCTTTCAATGTTTTAAAAACTTCACTTAACTCGCCAAGACTGATCCACTCAATGGCTGACTTTTGTCGCAAAGAATTTTTACAACACCGTTACATTTTTAGAGTCATAATTGAAAGAACAAACAAATACAAGAAGGGAAAGAATAGACGAGGGCACAAATACAGTCAAATATTAAGATAGTTTTCACACTACTTACACTCGGGTAACCAAAGCACAGCCCTATAAGACCTCCCAGAGACAAATCCACTCCAATTTGACTGAGGTAAAAAGCTTGTCGTGGCTGGGCACAGCATTCTGTCACTACGATTGGAATTAAATCTAAAAACGTGATATTAAATAGAAATTCGTCAGAAAACCGCTTTCGCCCTGAATTATTACCTCATAGTTGCGCCAAATTGTTATTATTGGGTTATCCTTGTTTCGCCGCAATTCATTTCACTGCGTGCCATTAAAGAACGCGGTTCATTCAGTGTGAGAATAAAGAATTTCTATATTACAGTATATTGGTTCACAATCTTAACACTAGCATAACATTTAAATACCAATCAACAAACCTCAATTCACTCAACCAATAACGACTCTATCGACCCGGTTTTACACTCATATATAGCCTGTAACTACTTGTGGGTGGGTTACGCGTCTAAAACATTTTACTAAAACAACTTTAAAAGTAGATTTATGCTAAAATGCATTGAAATGAAATTGAGCAGCACTTACTCATTCCAAATCCAGAAAAGAGACCCATGACGAAACGGCCAATTATAATCGCTTCATACGAGGGCCCAAACCAGCCTCCCAGAGTCATGATGGTCACAGCTAACACATTTGTGAGATTCATCAAAATCATCGAGTTTTTGCGGCTAAAAACTTTCAGAATGAGCTCAATGGATAGAGCGCCGAAAAATCCGCCGGCCAAAAGCATCGAGACCGATAGCGATATGAGCAATGTGGTCTGTTCTGATGACATTGATTCGTTGTATCTTCCCTGAAATACATAAAAAGTTGTAGTTGTGGCAAAAATGTAGCAACGTTAGGTGTTTTGGGCTCGATTTCCTATTCTTACTTCTACAACATTTTGAGCTGTTTTATGTTCTAAAGTTAAGTTTTTTTAAGTGAAAAATGAATATTTAATGTGTAAGGTTCACTATTAAAGCGTTCAAAATACAGTGTTGTTGACATTCGTGCTCTTGTGACTACAGCATACGGAACACCGACTCCAGCAAAACTTAGTAAGGTCAAAACTTTCGGGCACTCTCCACAATTTTTGAGTAACAGTCAGGATTTAAACTCTGTGAGCTGAGAACAGTTGATTTGAAAAAAATGAAAGAACATTTCATTCTTATGACACACTCAAACGACCCTGAGTTATAGCGCTGCCCTAAAAACATGGTGAATAAATAGCAGTCATTTTTCTCGGGGGTGACGCATTTTCGAGATGTCTCCATTATTTTTGTTATAAGAGGAAAAAACGTTCACTTTTGCTCGTGATGAAAATGCTAAGTTCACATTCAAAACTGTACATCTTTGGGATCGGGTAAAAACCCACTGCCCATCAAAACCTGCTTTCTCTTTCTATTAAGGCGATTTTTTTCAGCTATGCACAAGTATAAAGCATGCCCTTTGAGAGTTGAAAATGATCTACATTTCTTTCCTCTTTATTGTTGCTACTTGTGAAGTAATCATCAAATTTGAAAGCACTATGTTAACGCTACGGTTTTCAATCTAAATCACACAAGAAAAAAATTTACATTAAGTGAGCGTTGGTCACAAAAAATCTCTTAAAATTAAAGCAAAGCAAGTTATAATAGTTTTACCGGGAACCTCCCTTTGAACGGAGACATCATTGGGTAATGGGTTCATCATTCATAATGCTTTTCACTCTCACTATTTTACTTTATGAGCAATACACTATTAGGCGTTTACACAGACTTGCTTGTATTTTATTGCAGAAGCGAATCAATTGTTGGGCTTGATACACTACAACCGAGTAGCACTTATAAAATCAAAGTTTTTCGGTAACTACCACTTGAATTTAGCGACGAATCTGTCACCTGACAGCATATTCTCGACTTCTTTTGTGAGTCCAATTTAATCACAATGAGTTTACGTTAAATTGTGACAACAAGATGCTGCCACATAGCAATTGGAGAACTAGCATGCATTTATAAATTTCATTGCCCGAATTTAATTTTCAATATTCCCAACATTCCATCAGCCTTTTGGCAACAATCCATTATATTTGTAGCAAACAGAAACTGACTTGTGATTTTACTACTCACCATATGAGTTTCATTGAAGAAGCCGCCGAGAATCATCATCGCTGGGTTGAGAGCCCCAACAGCCATCCCAGTTGACAACATCACCGACGCTACCGACAATAATAAGCTCACCATGGCATAGCCAGAATTCTAAACATTGTAATATTCTTTGACTGTTAAGTGAAGTGCTTAATGAAAAGCGGTTAGTGCTTAACACAACAAGAATAACGTATGACAGAAGCATGAATCCAACGCAAAAAGTTGTTTCACCCAGGAGACTTCATCAAAAAAAGCCTAACACAATCCAAGTCGATGAGAATAGACCAGAGTGTTCCAAACTAGGGTCCGCGGACCCCTGGGGGTTCGCGACGACCGCACAGGGGTCCGTGACAATGTTGCAAAAATAAAAAAACTAGAACTTTCAAATGATTTTTAAACGCAATTAATTACTGTATAGTGATAAAAAATCTTATAGAATGTTTTTTTTCTTCTACTATCTCTGGATTGTTGAGTAATTATTAAAGTTAGTCATGGATTATGATACTCTTGCCTTTATTGTTTATGAATTGCAATGACAAGTTGAATGCACGAGCAGAGATGATAGACTAGATCAGAGAGACCCCGATGCAAGCTTATTAAGATATAAGTTTATAAGATACAAGATGAAAGCTTTAACGGCCTACTTTCTTTTACATCCTGTTGGTAGAGCTAAATAATAACTAAAAGCATTGCAATTGTGTAAATGTAAAATCAAATCAAACCTTTATTATACTTGCGGCAATACGCAAAAGCGTGTAATGAGTGGCCGGACCCATCATCTCCGCGACTATGACTTTATTAGCGATCGTGCAATACAGCTTCGACTACTAAGAACCCTCGAAATGATGACAAACTGCTGTTAGCGACGCTGTCTCTGATTTGACCGGTGCGGGGATCGGACCCCAGACCTTACGAACCGATAATGATGTACTTTACTACTACGCCAGGGATCGGCAACCTACTGCACTTAAAGAGCCATCTTAACCAATATCCCAAAATATTAAACACACTGTGAGCAGCAGAAACAATACGGCAATCAAAAAATTTAAAAAGATTTTTGTTTCTCCCTCTACCAAAAAAGGTCTTCGTTTATCCCCACAAAAAGCCGCAACCAGAGGATCAAAGAACCGCAGGTTACCGACCGCACTACGCCAATCGTCTAAATGTACAATTTATGGATAAATATTTGAAACAAAAGCTGTGAGAAGCAACCCCTTCCGTCCCATTCATGTGATTCATCTTTGTTGGTAAAAATAAAATTACGATTAAGCACAATTTATTTTCGTTTTGCATTTTATGTTTTCATAGCAGTTGGGTGAAAAATTAACGCGACTTAAAAGTGGAGTCCGTGGTAACCTTGATTCGCAAAAATGGGTCCGTGGCACAAGAAAGTTTGGGAAACCCTGGAATAGACCATGATGCACCTATGCTGCAGTTACAGAAACCCGTAAGTATAGTTAACGGTTCAATTTGGTTGGCTGCAACAGCATATCTTTTGATTACAGTAGCGTTACCGCTAACAATATCCCATTTAGTACAATCAGGTGGTTAAACATTCTAGCAAAGTAATACTTTGTCAAAACCAATCCACCTCTAAACGCTCTCAATTATTCTGACGATAGGTCAAATTGCAAAAATATATTCACATATTTTGCTCAGTATTGTAATCAAAATCACAGCAAAAATGTAAAACCTTTTTGAACGAAAAGCATCATATAATACCTCTGGTGTTTTTGGTTTCGAAATTTCTTCAAAATAAGTTTTGTTTTCATCATTTTTTAGCAAAGGTTTTTCCCCATTTATAGGGTGATTATCCTCCATCTTCTCGATTGATCTCCGGAAAACTCACAATTTATTTTGTTTACTTAATATTACAGTATTGTTTACACGATTAGTCTTTAAACAATGCTGCAAAAGATGAATAACGTTAACAGCATAAAGGTGCGTTTACCAATACGCGACATGCGTCTACCATTACAAATTATACTGGCCTGCGACTACCTGCGAATAAGGCGATATAAAATTTGCTAGCCTGCGTCAAGTAAGCTGATTGTTCGATAATTTCGTTCAAACCTTTTCTTGATACCGGGCGATGTACCGATACAATCCGTTGAGTTCGCATGGTTTTTGTCGAGTTGTCCCACCAAAGTTCAACGTCAAAATAAGATAAACAAAAAAATTAGGTAATCGCGTTGTCGCCTGACGCGCATCGGTAAACACACCTTAAATTTAACTTGACGAAATTGTGTAAGTCACTCATATTTTCAAAATATTGCCGACCAACTATCGGTATACTGTGTGATGTGGAACTTTGTTTGGCTCCACAAGATCTTTTCTAGAAATACAGTAAGATTAGTTGCAACTACAGCCCGCACTTTTGATTCACCTATGAGACAGTTGATCACCTATGAGACAGACATATATTTGATCAACATCAATAATTAGAATTTCAAAGCCGAATATTTTAGTCATTTTTTTGAATACTTTTTCCATAATTATGAAAACTTTCAATTGCAGGAGCAGCTATACCAAAATAACATTTCTGAAGTTGCAGTAACAAACTACCGCGTAACAGTATTGCGTAGGAATAGGCGTAATTATCCCCGATTAAAATAGAAAACACTAGCAGAATCATTTCTTTATCGTAAATCAATTAAGGCAATATGCTACACATGAAACATTGCGGTGTCCTCGCATGTCTACTTTCCACACTTGGAAGCATATCGCTGTGCTTTGAAGTATTAAGACGTTTTTCTACCATGACCGCAATCTATTTCTCCGGACCTTTACCAAAAATCATCTCGTAAAAACGTTATCTTTAGCTATAACACTAATAAATCTGAGCAACAACCAAACAATAGAAACGTAGTAAGCATTTCGCCTTTACTTTTTTCGTCAAACACAAAAGTCTGACGACCGACTTAACCATACGAAAAGCTGGCTTTATTTCATAGGGCAAATCTAAACATTTTCTCTACGCTCAAAATTACAGCATTTCACACCTGCTTAAATCAGCGCAAAACGGTACAAAAGTACTATTTGGCGAAGCCTGCAAGCACTGTAGACATCTTGCAATCTGCCTTATCAATGCAATACATCTGCGGTGGTGATATTTCTTCACAATAACTAGACCGAGCGCTTACTCTCGAAACCAAATTGCAGTAATTTTACTTGAAAAGATAATTAATCATGTTTCTGAACTCCTGTCCGATTGCTTAATCCAAGCAGTAAACCTCAGTCGCAAATGTTATTGCAAAGGACTATGTGTCCAATCAGTAGCTCAATGCAGGGCACGGGCTCATTTCTTCGTTTGCAAAGGAGCGTTAACGGTTATCAGTAGGAAGCATTTGGAATTAGAATCTCGAAAACTTTAAAAATCAACTCATTCAACATTGGCAGATTTACGCAGACAAGCCTGAAAAGCTAGCTTGTAAAGACTCACAGCTTTCAGTAAAATGAGAGCTTAATTTAAAGTTAAATTTTCCACTTAACGTTTCAAACGCCACAGCGTTAAATCATTCAGACGTCAAGAATTTTTAAGCATTTTTGGAACGACTTTTCTAGCCATAGTTCTACCGCGCCGGCGTGCTCCTTCGATTTTGCACAATCTGTAGTTCACTTGCTTTGCTTCCGATTTGCACATCTACGTTTTTTGCTTACTCGGCCAAATGGATTTTCGAGATTTCGTGTCAAGTGACGGTGAATTTTACCAATGCCACGTATGAATGACAACAACAACAACAACAAAACAAAGCGCTTGGGAGAAATGTATGACTCAAAATAGGAACAGGCCATCTGCGATGCTATGCTGTACACAGCAGTTGTGGAAAACATAATATCAATAAATGCGAAGCAGTTACAGTTGCGCTCTACGCTTTATCACCAAAGTTTCATTTATATAACGGCTTAATTTTACTTGCTGCTAACATAAATCTTTGATGTCAACATGAACTATATCCTATCCACTATCCACTCGTACATATTTCGCTTAATTTTGCTGTGAACATTTCCGGAGAAGCGACAAAGCGCGATGATTAGCGGCAACCGCTGTGAGCAAGATTAAAAACATATTGGACCACGTGGTTTGTAAGTAAGTGAATGCATGAAAAAAGTTACGTCACTTTCATCGTCAGTTATTGACTTCATGGTCAGCATTATAAAGTAAAATATCCTCAATGCATTATCTAGTTACCTTCATCCATTGACTTGAAAAAAATGGATAAACCTCACGAAATAGCTTTTTTCAGCAATTTCCAGCAAACCAATGGAGTAAAATGTCAAAATGTTTTATTCAAAAAGAAGAAATGATCACTTTCAATCACGAGTTAAAATCAAAAAGCCACTATCCCGTCAAACAATTGAAAATACTGCCTGAACTTGGCATTGCGCTTAATTCGCTGACGTAAAACCGTATATTAAATTTCAGTATCAAAGAAATAATACATTGCTGACTCAGGGAAATCGATTCCTTAACTATATAAAACAATCAAAAAATCTGACGAACGAAGAAAATGGAACGTTAAATCAATTAATCAAACTTGTCAACCTGAAGTGCATCATCATCTTATGCTACCACGTGTTGCTTCAGTGAAATCTTACTTTTTACAGTGTATAGTATTTTACAGCAAAAACTGGGAAACACCAATGACAACCATTGTTAAAATAAAACCGGCTGTTTTTTCGTTTTTATTGACATCGCCTACAATCTCAGGAACGAATTTTCACATTGAAATAGCACCAATTATGTGCACGCTGGAGTAAGCATGATGAATACATGAAATCTCTGGTTGTAGCTTAGTATTCATGCTTATTTGATTTAGATACTACGCTCAGGGGAAATCCAGAGAGGATGTAGGAAAAGCATCCTCCCCCCCATCAGCCAAATTCAAAAACGTTTTTGATAAACAAAATTTTTACATAATTTCGAGCCTCTTCGATATTAGATACAATAGTTCTTACGTCCTAACCACGCATAAATCGAAAGTGTGCGAACAAAATGCAACATATTTGGTGAAGGACTAATTAGGGGCAAAAGAATAAAATTTGCGTCACAAATTGTTCGAAATACACTAAAATGCCCATTACACTATGTAAATTTTCAATAATTTCTCGGGGGAGCATGCCCCCGGACTCCTCTAGAATCACTTTCGTTTCCCAATTTGCTTCAAATTTAACTTTGCCAGAAAAAACACGTTTTAAAAATTGGTGCTAAGAAATTCTGAATATACTCCCCTCACACGGACACATTTTCAAAAAAAGGCTTATCTACGCCCTTTTCCGGATTAACATCTTTGTATTCAGTAAACATTCAACCTAATTCAAAACTGTATCCCGCCACCAAAATTTTCTGAATCCGCTCCTGACCATGCTGTTTCGTGACATCGAGCACTCTTTTCCAAGCTACAACCAGCTATCATCAAACCAATCGCGAAGGTAGTTTCCTCACTGAGTAAATTTGATTTCTCAAGCTACACTAAAAATCAAAATCAAACCAAATCTTCATCATACTTGCGAATCGCGATAGTACGCCGAAGCGTGTAACGAGTGGCGGGGCCCATTTCCGGGGCTTAGCGCTTGGGCATCACAGCTCCGAAAAAACGTCGCAGCGGTGACAAACGTCGCAGCAGTGTTTATTGAAAATCAAATCCCAGACCTCCCGCACCAATAGCGTGCGCTTAGCAACTGAGCTAACCGGCTGGTTCAAGCTACACTATATAAAGTGAAATCAGAAAAACACAAACAGCTGACAACCAAATTTGTTGTACACTGCCCGGATGTTCAATGGACTAAATGACAATGTGGTCATCAATCAAAACAAAAACGTCACTGACAACGGCAAAAACAAAAAACAGAAAGAGCGTATATGTTTAAAAATGGAAGAGGAAAATGGAGATCTGAAGCTAATCATTTAAAATAAAATTAAGTGAATCATCCACAAAAGTCAAAGGTTGAAAATAATTTATAATACAGTATCTTACTACAACTCTCCCTCATTTTTGTGACAACGTCTGAAGAAAACCAGATGAAAATTAGCAACTACTCTCCGTCTTTGTACAATGTTAATTTTACTTTCCATAAATCTATTTCAGGCAAAACACTTTTGATTAAAAAATAACGTTATACCACCAGATACCCTCTTCAAAAATCCACGGTACGCCGTCGTTTAAATACAATAATTCGTGTTGCAACAGATAAATTACGTAGTTGAATAAACCCAACGTAACCCGCAATAATGAATCATAGCGAATTATGTCAATAATATTTAATCTTAGCATCGCTTGATTCGACGTCTGAATCTTACCAGCGATTGAGCACATAACAAATATGATTTCATCTCAAACATTCTACTGCTGATGACCAAAACATTAAGCTTATTCTAAATACTTCTTTAAAGGTGAAATGTAAAATACAGACATTTTAATTTAATATCAAGCAATAATTATGTTTTAAAGATGATTTCATTTTTTCAAAACACGTGCTAGCATCTTTAGAGTTGAAAACTAAAAATCAGCACAATTTTGGAAAAACTCGTGTAGGCCTATCTATTTTCTCAAAACCAAAAACGGAGCAACGTTAAGATGTAATTACACTGACTGAGACGCGTCAATCCTAAAAAAACAATTTTTAGTGTTTGATTGTATGTCATGAGGCAACATGTAGGCCCATGATGCAATAATACAACAAATCAAAAAGTTCTCGAAGACATTGCGAAGCAGTGTTCCCCTTAAGTTTACAGCAAGTGCGAATTTGACCGAAATAACTTTTTTGCCCAAAGATTCATAAGAGGTTAAAGAAAATTGATCCAACTTTTGCCTCAAAGTTGGGTTTCTAGAATACCCCATGAAACTTTTGCTTTGCGTCTAAATATTAATTAGTCTTTCATTCAAATTCAGTCAAAAAACACCATTCCAGATGGCAAGTCTAAAGAAAAATTAAAATTTTTGCCCGAAATTTCTCATTTTTCTCCAATTTCGCGTCTTAGAAGGAACGACGTTGCGTAGTTTCAGTCAGTGTAACCGCGCCTCAACACTTTTAACAGTAAATACTAGTTGTCGCTTGCATATAACCTGCATGTGGGTCTTTGAAGCAGTTTAGCATTTGTGTGAAATGCGAGAAGTTGTGAGACACGCTGTGCTAATATTGAATTTACGTGGCAAAGTAAACAAGATAAATAAGTGCTCTAAGACCCAAGATAAAGTTGCAACACGTTAAGACAATGATGAATCATATCAGTAATATTATGAACCAAACCGAAGTTTTTGTATATTCTAAAGCTTTGCAAAAACTAAAGCTTTGCGTCGCCAGGAATGCATTACCTATTAATCTTATTTTTTCCACGTTTCTGGACTCGCTTTAATTCCATTTTCCGCAGCTCTACATTACTTTTGATGCTGAACGGTAAACGCTCTGAATAACGATCTCAAACTCTGGGGTATTGTTTAACCACGCATTAAACTAGTAGATCATAAAATGCATCGTAATCAATGTTTTCCTGATCAATCGACCATGTTGAAGCTAAATCAGTTTAAAATTCGAAGTTTTCTAAACTTTTTGTGGCACTCCATTTGCAATGCAAAACAGAAAAGGCCATTCACGAATTTAATTCGATTTAAAAACCGGTTTGATCTCTGAACTCACTAAAGCCGACAGCACGCAGCAAAATGATCGTCTTAGGTTCGGCCAAGCGATCACTCGTATTATATTTCTTGCAACTTTCGAGCATAACTTGTATTAATTTCGTTGCTTGGAATTGCCGAATAGATGATGAGTTAGACTATAAATAAAGTTTAAACATAGGTAACTAAATGGTCAGGCAATATTGAGTCAAGATTAACCAAACATTTTACGCTTCATCTTGCTATGCTCAAAATTTTATCATTTATATTCGTTCAGACAGCTAGCTACTGTACTTCCTATCAATCAACACTTTTAAACTGTGGGACACTTCCAATTCTCACAGCACTTGTTGCAAAACATAGCATCCTGCTTTCGCTACGCTCTGATTAAGCGCGCGGCGCTTTGGTCAAAATACAATATTTGTTTCGCGTGTTCACGTGTTTTTATGGTAGTGACGCCATGCCACGCTTCGCTGCTCTCGACATAGCACCCACTAAGCCGCCTCTGCTTGCCTTTGCTCTCTGTAGTAAAACGACATTCTGCTTGACAGAATGATAGTTTTCCATTACGGTTGCAATGTTCTTCACAGTATTTCGGATAATTAGAGAAACCGATCCCGTAAGAAAGCTCATGGAGACTTAAAAGCGCAATTTACGTTCCTCCCTAAAATTTCTGTTGTAACTTGTAAGTGGTTTAATTCAATTCCACAATTTTGGACGTACTGTCAGAGCAAAGTTGTCACTGATAACATAGTTCAGCAAAATGGCACAGCGGCAAGAGCGGATCCAGGGGGGATGCATTCCCCCGACCAACCATTTTTAACTATGTTTTGAAGGAATACAATTTTTCCATAATTTCGAACCTCTTCGTTAATAATAATGTAGTAACCTCTTATGCGCCTAAACCCTTATCGGCACATCTGTTGACATTTTGTCAATTTTAAAATAATTTTCTGAAATGCTAACACCCCTTGCACACTAGCTCAACTGCATTTCCTGACCAAGGAAGGCTTCTTTGAAGCATATCTCAGCAGAGATAAACAAGCATAGTGATAATTAATCCATAAACAAGATATTTGCGCATCTGTTGACAAAATGTCAACATTGTGTAAATGCATTGCTTTCCGTGTAAGTTGAAAATTTTTACTACGCCAACCAAAACCAAAGAGCACTTGTTGTGTATCATAAGCAAGATAATTGGGAGTCAATTTTGTCTTGCCAGCTCAGTGCTGACGCCGCGCATAATGTCGCAGGACTGAAACTTTTTCGTTTTTGTTGTAATATGACGTGGAGTTTTACTCTATGTCTTCATCAAAAAAAATGAAACAATTCGCGTGCCATATTATTCGCGGAACGCGTGGCATGAAAGAGTGACTTGAATTTCAATTCCTCATTTTTTTCAGTCTTTTTGTGGAAATACTGCAGAATTCTTTGCTAGTGAGACGATTTGGCAAGTTTCATAATTAGATTAAAATTTGCTAAATGAAAAAGACAGAAACACTTTACCTTTCAAGAAGCTCTCAATAAATGGTGCATAACTTCTAAACACGTTAAAAATGAATCAGATGAGGATTGAGGAGATTACGAATGGAAGAGCATCTATGTTTCAGCATCAGATCGCCCAAATGACTCTTCATCGGATTGCCCATATGAGTCTCTAACATATGATGATGAAGCTCCTTCGGAAGAAGTGCTTTCTGACATAATGATATTTGAAAAAGAGAGTGATGAGCAAGGGTGGAAACTGAAACCCACACCTAAACCTGAAAAACCGGTTTTAAAGGAAATTTCGGAGACCCAAACTGAAACTGACTCCTACTTGGCCAAATTGTTGAAAACCTAAACTTGAACCCAAACCGTTTTTTCTTGAAACGTCAACACCGAAACTGAAACTAAAACCTGTTCAAAATTTTCTAAGGTTTTGGGTTTAGAAAATTGTCATCACCAACATTACCAGTACAGTTCTTTAAATGTTGAGCGTCAAATAGAGAAGCTGTGAATACTAATTTTTGAGTCTTTGGTTTCACTGGACTCGGAATTATACTTAAGTCGACAACTTCTGAAGCAATTGCTCTTCCCACTCGGCCATCTGAGCTGCTACTTACCATCGTAGTAAAACAAAAACGCCAAAAAGTAGAGCATTTGAACAATTCCTATTCAAAATAAAAGAGCTTTCTTGGATGAGTTAAACCGAAACTGAAACCCAGAAACCGAAGCTGTGCGTAAGTAAAACTGAAACCGAAGCTGGAACCTATTTTTCAACAGCCGGGAAACCAAACCAAAACTGAAACCTGACATGTGGGTTTTAACACTCCGAAACTGAAACTGAAACTCTAACGCCAAGTAGCCAGGTTTCCACCCTTGGTGATGAGGGTTATGAAATTTCTGTTGGCGATGGCTAAATATCTGACAATGAAAGCTCGAAAAAAGAAGATGAAGAAGAAGCAACGGGTGGGATTGCTACGTATTACTCGAATCCTTTTCAAAGCAGGCTCAGACGAAGAAATATTTTAACTCAAAGAGCTTAAATAGGTGCTTCTCCTGATTGTAAAATAGATACATTCAAGCTGTATTACCGTCCAGTCAGGGGCGGATCCAGGGGGGTGATGTGGGGGATGCATCCCCCCCTACCAGCCATTTTCAACAATGCTTTGGATAAATAAAGTTTTTCTATAATTTCGAATCTCTTCATAATCATGGATGCAAATCCATGGAGGGATGTATCCCCCCCAATATTTTCATGTCCCAAAACTGGGCATCAGCGAACGTGATGACCTTTTTTTTGGTCTTCACTTCATTTTGGGCAAACAATTGGGCATCTTTGAACGTTATGATCTTTTTTTTTTGGTTTTCACTTCATTTTGGGCAAAAAATTGGACATCTGCAGACGTGTCAATTTTGCTAAATCATCCCCACCAATATCGAAAAATGGCGAAAAATGGTCGATTTTGCTAAATCATCCCCCCCAATGCTTAACATAGATTTGCACCCCTGTTCATAACAATAAATCTTAGTCGCCTAAAGCACGCATAATCGAAACTGTGCTTACAAAATGCATCATATTTGATGAAGGACTCAAAGTTAGGGGCCAAAAATATGAACAAACTTTGCCTGAAAGTTGTTCGAAAAGCGCTAAAATGACCATTACAGTATGCAAATTTTCAAAAATTTTCCGGGGGAGCATGCCCCCGTACTCCCCTAGAGTCGTTTTCGTTATTTAAGTTGCTTAAAATTAACTCTGTCAGGAAAAAAATGAGCTTGAAAAAGTGACGAAATTTTGTGCTCTCTCCCTGCAAAAAAATTCTGAATATGTCCCTGATATGAAACATTTTGAAAGGGCTTATTTACGCCCGTTTCCGGGTCTAAACGTCTTTGTATTTAGTTAACATTCAACCGAATTTAAAATCACATCTCCCCTTCACTAAAACTTTCTGGATCCGCCCCTGCGTCCAGTTATTATTTTCTTCACAGTCCGCGAGACATACAGAAAAGCAAGAGACGTGAGGTATCAACATGGTCTTCTACCAAATTCGATTTACAAAGATTTTACTGTTGAAGAAGTTGAAGCTGGTATGGCTATCATGATTCGTCACGGCTTGGACAAGGATAACAGTGGCGGATCCAGGGGAATGTGGGGGATGCACCCCCCTCCAGTCAATTTCAACAATGTTTTTCATAAAAATTTTTCTTAGTTTTGAAATCGAACCTCTTCGATTCAACAATAATTTTTACGCCTTAAGGTGTGTTTACACCGAATGCGATGCGACTTTTCGTACGTAAGGTGACGTGGGCTACGAAACAGTTAAGAAGTTATGACGTAAAACTACGTCACTTTGCACGGCATTTTAGAAAACAATCGTCAGGTGCTTTACAAAATAATCGATAAAAAGCAAAACTGTTGGGGTTCGAACTGTGTGGAAGATATTTTCACCAACTTCTTACGTCAAAAAATGGATAAAATTTTGTAAGACAACAAATCGGAGTAAAATCGCGTTTAGTGCAGACAGATCTTTAGCGACGCATAAATGAAAAATGTGCGAACAAAATGCAACATATTTGGTGAAGGACTAATTAGGGGCAAAAGAACAAAATTTGCGTCACAAATTGTTCGAAATGCACTAAAATGTCCACTACAGTATGTAAATTTTCAAAAATTTTCCGGGGGAGCATGCCCCTGGACCACCTACAATCATTTTCGTTTCCCAATTTGCTTCAAATTTAACTTTGCCACAAAAAATACGTTTAAAAAATGTCAAAATTTGGTTCTAAAAGGTTCTGAATATACTCCTCTCACATGGATACATTTTCTAAAAAGGACTTATTTACGCTCTTTTTCGGGTTTACCATCATTGCATTCAGTTGACATTCAACCTAATTCAAAACTGCATCCCCCATCAAAATTTTCTGGATCCGCCCCTGAGGCATAACGTCACCTATTATTATTTTCCTCGTTTGTAGGATCCTATTGACAGCAGGCCATTTTATGGCGTAACTATGGCTTTGAATCGATTTTTATTTTTGTTTGGTTGCATTAGGTTTGATAACTATCGCAATCGACCAGGCACATAAGAAACTAATAGGCTTGCTATTGCGCGAAAAATCTGGTCCATGTTCAGAGTAGAGTAGCAAGCCCATAAAAGTCTAAAATTGTGCTTTCAAATCATGCACAACGCTTTTCTGCTTTCTAAATGTCAAACCTTTTTTTTTGAAAACAACATTTGACTACTTTTTTGCAAAAAATATATAAAAAACAGATTGTCAAGACAATTTGTCAACACATGTGCCAATTAGGGAACCCAAAATCGCTGCGCTGATAAGAGTTATGCACGCATAATCACTCGAAAATGTGCGAACAATACAGTCATTACCAAAAGTTTAGAGCCACCCAGGCAAAAAACACATTTTTGCTTGTTTTTCTCAAATGCATTCTTAATTCACTTTTTGCTTTCGTTTACTTTTTTTCTTTTTTGCTCATTGTCGCATGACTCTTACTTTGGCCCTAAAAAAGGAGCTAACTAATCTAGCTCTTGTTTTAGGGTGATTTAAAGAAGAGGTTAGAGGGAATTATAGCTATCATTCAGAGAGGTATTATGGGAAAAAAACATTCTTGAGCATTGCTCAGCGGTCAAAAATTGTTATGCCTCGTTCACACTTGACGCAGTAACGGATAATCAGTCGCGGAAAACGGAAGCGGAACGGCTGGTGGCAATTTTTGACCGCTGAGCAATGCTCAAGAATGCTTTATTGTCCATAATACCTCTCTGAATGATAGCTATAATTCCCTCTAACCTTTTCTTTAAATCACCCTAAAACAAGAGCTAGACTAGTTTGCTCCTTTTTTAGGGCCAAAGTAAGAGTCATGCGACATTGAGCAAAAAAGAAAAAAAGATAACGAAAGCAAGAAATGATTTAAGAACGAATTTGAGAAAAACAAGCAAAAATGTGTTTTTTGCCTGGGTGGCTCTAAACTTTTGGTAATGAAAGTGTGCATCACATTTGAAGCTCGACAGAATTAGGGGCAAATTTTTCAATAAAATTTTTCTAAAAATTGCTTAAAAAGCACTAAAATGATCATAGCAACAGGTAAATTTTCAAAAATCTTTCAGAGCAGCATGCCCCCGCACCCCCCTAGAGCCGTTTTTGTTTCTCCACTAAAATTTGCTTCAAAATAGTTTTGCCAAAAAAATACACTTAAAAAATGTCAAAAAGTTGATGTCCCATCCCTGAAAAAATTTTTGAATACTACCCTGGCCTGAAACGTTTTCAGAGTGTTTATTTACACCCTTTATTTGCGGGTCTAAACGTCTTTACATTTTGGTTAACAAAAAAAAATCAAATCTTCATTATACTCGCGGTATTACGCCGAAGCATGGAACGAGTAATGGATCCACCTCTGGGGCTTAGCGCCTGGTCAAAACAACTCTAAAGAAACATCGCAGCGGTGCCGATCCGTTGGCGAGAACGTCCGAATTGACCGGCCCAGGAATCGAATCCCAGACCTATCTCGTCGACAGCGATGTGTTTAACCACTCCGCCGACCGGTCGTTCGTATTTAATTAACATTCATTTCAATCCAAAACCGCATTCCTCACCACCAAAATTTTTTGGATCCGCTTCGGCATAGCAGTACCGCGGCCAGGTTACAGATCCTACGTGACGGGTCAATTCACAACTGGAACCGATTGCATTTGACATATATACCGGGTGGCTGTTGCCTCGATGGGCGCAAGCTCATTTCACAATCTCCTTAAATCTGTTGAATTTTCTATTCAATTTAAAATAACCTTTGTTGTTTAGAAAATTTACGCATTTATCGCAATTTTATATAGGTTAACGTTTATCGATTTGTTGTCTCTTCTTTTTTTGTATCTTTTTAAAATATTGTTCATCTCATCATTTTAGCCATCGCGTTGGCAATGCGGAAATAAAATACATTTAGGCTGCTCCTGCTTGTTTCGTGTGAACAACATAGGCTTAGACCACATTTGCGGATTAGCGTAAACTAGTCCGGCCCATAACTTCCAAACAAATGCCAACGGCGGAACATCTCTTAACCTAAAGTGAAACAAAATTATTAACCTTTTTTTTTGAACACGGCATGCGTTAGTAAAATCAAAAATATAATATTGAGCTAGACATCATGCCTGCAATTTTTTTTATGTCTTGCCAAAACGATTGAAGATTGACTTACCTTCAAGTAACTTTGCGACGTTATCAAATCCTCCTCAGGAACACCAAATATAAAAATATCTTGAGTAGGTGTATTATTTAGTCAAGGGTTTTCACGTAAACTACAATTCTGATCAAGTCTTTAATGCATTTTAGTACAAAATCGAACGGAAAAGTTTGTCTGGCTAGTGCTCGTTCTTGTCATGGCCGCGAAACTGATCATTGATGTGGCGGGATTGATAAACAAACAGCACATCAATATTTTTAAATTTCATGCAACGATTCTATTGGTGCGGGAGGTCTGGGGTTCAAATCCCAAGTTGGTCAAATCGGCACAGTGTCGCCAACGGCTCGCCACCGCGGCGACGTTCCTTCGGAGAGCTGCTGTGTAGCCCAGGCGTTAAGCCGCGGAGATGGGCCCCGCCACTCGTAACACGCTTCGGCGTAATACCGGGAGTATAATGAAGATTTGATTTTTTTTTGAATTATTGCTATTGATCCAGTTCATCTCATTCATATTTTGTTTTCACTGAAAGTTTTCAAACTCAAGTGATGGTTGATGTGTTTTATTGATTTGCATTTTAAAGTTGATGCCCAGTGGCGTAACAAAGAAGGTGGCCCCAGGCGGCACGCCCGAGGGGCGGCATTTTTGGATAAGCTTTATGTAATTTTTTTGAACAACTATTACTTATTTGCTAATCGTAAATCATCTTACTGTGTTGCCCAACGCCCAGGCGCAAAGTTGCGGAAATGGGCCCGCCATCTCGTTTACGCTTCGGTATATTCCCGCGAGTATAATAAAGATTTGATTTTAATGTCCATTATGTCACAATTGCGTATTGCTTTCTTCTTCGTCTTTGCATAATTTGAATCACTCTCACTCAGCAAGCCTCTGCTTTTGGACATAAGTTGCGGAAATATTTTAGCATTGTCCATAGTGACTGCATTACTGCAAGCCCTTTTTCGATAAAAAAGTGTGCTAAAATGAGTGTTTTTTCATGTGAAAACCGTAAAAATTCGTTGGCGGTTGGGGGCTACGCCCCCACACCCCCTTGGCCTCTGGCGGCTGGGGGTTTCACCCCCAGATCCCCGGTTGTTTCCCCTTTTGCTAAATCCTGGGTGCACCACTGATACTGCATAATTATTATTTTTGCGTATTATTCTTGTGTTGACGGTACGGAAATGAAAGACACTAACTAAGCCGGTTAATACACACTACCATCCAAATCATTGCCGTAGTTTGCAATATAGATGGCCGCATTAGAAGCTGATTAATGCTTAAAAAATTGTTGCTCATTTGGGGGCGGCAATTTCTTGAACCGCCCCGGGCGGCAGAACCTCTAGCTACGCCATTGTTGATGCCCTCTTCCACGCATCGTAGTTAAGAAATAAGGAACTCAAAATGTGACTGTCACCTTGCGGAAAACAAATGTACTCTGGTTGTCTGCGTTTCTGCGCTCCAAAGCTTTGAGCAGTTTTTAGAGGCATCATTTTTGCATTGCAATCGGCATTAGTGCATTTCACTTGCATATTTTGCGAAGTCATTACGACCAGATTGCTAAAGCTTAGAACGTAAGCATAATAAATATTGAATTATCTGAGTTGTTTATCACAGAATGATAGTCCCATGATTTTCCAGGTTAGGCCTATATCAAGAGCTTATTAGATTATTGAAATGCTTGCAAGTATATCATTAACTTAGAACGGTTGCAAATGATGAAAAAACCCGCGTAGAGTGACAATATTAACTTTGTATCGGTATTGGCAAGACTTAATGTATCATGTTAGCTGTATCATAATAAATTATCATTGTAGTATACGAACATTGAAAAGGCGATTGACACGGTAAGAAATGTTTTCAAATAAGACAGCAAACATTGATTACCACGTTTACAGTACAATAAGCTTATTTTCACCCTTTGGAGCGATGAAAATGGTTTTCAACTATAAGATTGGCTGTATGCTATCAGAAAATTACATGCCGCTTTGCTTTTATTAATTTTCAAGAAAAGATCACAATTTAGTTTCTGAAGATCAAAGATTATAGGTTGTGGGTTTGTTTCCTATTTGATACTAACAATTCTCCTCATCTGCAAGCTGTCTAAAACTTTTGTTTTTTACAGGAATTCATTAAACTTTTTATTTATCAGATTCTAGGATTGTTGCTTATTAATCAGAACAAGCTTAAATCTGGTTTTCACTTTTCAATTTATGTTAAAATCTAATTTAATTACTTTTCGTAGGATAAAACTTAAATGCCTTTTACAAAACCAAAATTTCAAAATTACAAAATCACTGCTGTAGGAGAAAAGTTGAATGAACTCACTCAAATTTTTCACGAGTTTTGGACGGGAAAGCAAACCGTATTTTCTGAAAACCAAGCAAATGACAAATGGAGTTATGTCTATACTAGAAATGGTTGCTCGACAAAGGTTTGACATGACTGATGCAAATCTTTTTTTGATTTAGACTTTGTTCTAAAACTAAATGAACATAAATTTTACCATATTTATAACCTGCAGTTAACTATTTGCTGGGCATAATTAAATTTTTAAGAGCCGTAAATACGGCAGATTGTCTTTCCAGTTTAAGCCATCAAAGAGTGAGTAACGATTTTCAAAATTGCATTTTAGGTCAATTTTTGGATTTTCATGAAAGGGATGAGAAAAGAACGAGTGCTTCCAAATTTTTTTCGAAAAACCGATCTGGTGTTGATAGTTTGCGATTTTTCAACAAAGATGTGCGAAAGATTCGCAGCCGAAAATTTCATAAAAATGTGGATAAAAGAAATAAAACAGTATTGCGATAAAGGTGCATTACCTGTTATTCTAATTTTTGATTAGGAGCAAATGTATGGTAACTAAGAGAATCAACAAAATTAATGGACATAGAGTAGTTTACATAATTGCAGATAGTGAACTATGTTTCGATCTTTCAGGTTTCATCAGTGCAGTTGGTGTGGCCTGCATTCACTCAAGGCAATATTTCGAGTGGCGCACAAAAAACGATAACACCTTTCATTTTTTATTTTTTCAAAAACTATCAAAGCTATGGTTCTTATATTTGGTGCACATCGTAACAGAGATATTTAACACATTCGCTGAAATTTTTAGCATTGTATGTTCAATGATATTTAAAGAAGAAGCATTAAAGGACACAATCAGGCAGAAATGTACTGAAATTTCTCAGAATAAAGTTCGAAAGGCTGTTTCGTCTTGGAAAAAAAGGTTGCGCACAATTTGCGATCAAAGCGAAGGGCACATAGATCACGTGTTCAATTGGCCTCCCTATGTAAGTGGCATTGTAGTAGTACGGTACAGCATTTTCGGCATTCTGTTTTTTTGATAATAATTTGAATAGCGATGGCATTCCTTCATCTTTCTACCGAATTAACTAAAATTTTCAGAAAAAGTGTGAAATTTCCTTGTCATGTTGCATAGCCTACTAAATTTTAGAATGCTTTTATAGTTTTTGAAAAAATTATAAGTGCTGTCATTTTTTTGCGTCACCCGATATAAGCTCGAGAAGGATTTTCCGCTTATGGTTTGTAACTATATCAGCTACAAGAACTCGCAAAAATCCTCTCTGCCAAACTCATTCGCCCATGAAAAATCGGGGGACATACAAGCACTATGTCTGCCCATACAAATCTTTCTTGGGCATACGTATTGCCTTGAGTAAATGTCGGTCACACCAACTGCACTGATAAGACCTCAAAGATCTAAACAGTGCTCACTGTATCATGCAGTTATGTATACATAGTGCGCTTTTGCGTTAACGTATATAGTGTTTTTATTGTTTCGACAACACAAAGGTCTAATGCTCAGTTGTCATCGCTTTTTTGATAGTTGCCATATATTAACGTAGTGATCGGACAATCACGCTATCGAATTCATATGGCAAAGCGTGCAGTTCAAATGATTGCTCATGCTTTTTTGTTTCTCCCATTTTAGTTCTTGTTTGTATTTGTGTCAGTGTCACATGTATGGTATTTTCCTTTCACTTATCACATATTTCACACCAAAACAATGTCTCACTTCTTCGTTAGATGTGCAGCAGAATGGTTTATCGATTTCCGGAAAATATTTCATGTAGAAATAAATATGGTTTGACTGCATCATCTCTTGCTAAGAATCCAACTTGCGTAGAGTTATGGCGTGGTACTGGTATCGGAAGTGAACCGAAATCAGAAGCATTGTTAGAAGACAATTTATATTGGAAGCGAGCCGAAACGTCCGCCCAGGTTGCTTCTTCGCTGCATGATTTGTGATGAAATAGCTAACCTATCTAATTGTAACTGTTTGCTAATCTATTTGTTATTATATTTTTCAGCCAAGATTATTATTTTATCATGGAAAAACGATAACGCATATGCCAGCGAAAAAAATTTGCTTACTGGTGGCCTTGATCAATTCATAGTGAAAGATGCGTACTTCATCAATCTATCAGGACGAGGTACCGCAAAACTATTGCTTCTATTCGCGTTTTACACCGCAGGAAATCTAGTTCAAATGTTTCTGGCTGACAGTTTTTGCGCTGGCTACGCTTGAAAAGTCTTTTTGCCTTACACTGTATTTTTTGTAATCTTCAGGGTCACGCGATGTTTGTTCGTTGTTGGAAATCATCAACAAGCGATTGCTTGATGAATACGTGACGTCATTCAATAATCTTGAAAACGACTTGCACAAAATTGACTTGAATGCCGATAGGAAGGATGTAACCAACACCACAATGTGCTTTGAACGCAACGGAATTGCATGATATCTTCTGAAAAACATTTATAATACATGTGGACAAAGAGCAAAGAAACAAAACAAAGCTAATCAAATCTTCGTCATACAGGCAGTACCACGCCGAAACGTGTAAGGTCCATCTCCATCTCCGCGGGACAAGGTCAAGGTCAAGGTCTATCTCCGCGGCTTGGCGCCTGGGCAACACAGCTCCGAAGAAACATAGCAGCGGTGGCGAGCCGTTGGCGACACTATGTTCAATTTGACCAGCCTGGGAATTGAACTCAAGACCTCCCTCACCGAAGCAACCGACGTATGTAAAATCTGCATTACCCATACAAAAAATGAATCGAAAAAACTCAGTCATCAGAATTCTGCATCTCTGTCACCTTTGGTTCGTTCAACGATTTATGAAATTTATTGTTAAGTCAAGCTGCTGCATTTTAATGTGGGCTAATCTTTCAACTGTGCGTATATGGCTGAGGCAAAAAATGTTTCAACTGAACGTACTTTTGATTCAAAAATGAATAAACTTTTTTTTAATTTTTCTTTTCGTTTTTTTTTTCTGTCTGTGCATGACTTTTACTTCAGCAAGTTAGAGTGCCGTCCCTTCGCATATTAGTTGCAGACATAGAAAATCATACTTCTTGATTAAGTGATATTAAAATTATGCTCGCTACATTCAAAATTGTTGTAGCTAATCTGAAACTTTTGAACCAGCGTTCTAGAAATGTTACAGTCAAGCAGTTATCGACTTTTATATTATTTGATATGATGATTTTAAATAGACGACTCGAGTTTATTTCCTAGACCAACATTATTTCCAACATCAAAAGTTTTTACAATAATTTCAAAATTAAGATAAAATTATTACGTGATTTCAATTTATCATCGGAAGTCAAAAAAGACAAAATTCACAGTGCAGTTAATTAACGTACAACTTGGCTGCAAGGCAGATCAATCACGTCCGTGATTTGTGTTTTTGTTGATGTACCGTATATTTTCAATTCAATTCAAGTCAATTTATTCCACCAAGTGGCAACACATAAACGAATTGATGTAGCTGTAGGTGTACAAGTGGAACCACTTGGTGAGGAGACAGCGAAAAGACCATACGGTCACCTAGTCTGCTGCCATCTCACCAGCACGGCTTCAGTCTTACATATGTGCACAACACCGTAAAACAAGAAAACAAAACCACAAAAAAAAACTAAAAACAAGAAATTTGTTGCTTAATAAGCTAAGCAAATAAAAAAAATCATTTGTTTAACCTAACATCAGAATATGCAGTATGTGGATATTTCAGCACATTAATGTTCACTCAGTGTAATTTAAAAATGTAATCAATTGATTGGTTTGTATTGTTCCAGCAAATAATTAACATACAGTTTTTTAAACTTGACTGTTGATAAAAATTTGATGCTCTGTGGTACTTCACGCCATATCTGTGCTCCAGCAAATGCAGACAAGGATTTTCCCAAAGTGGTGCGAATATTAGGAATGAGAAAATTATGTTGGGATGATGCTCTCGTGTTGTGATTATGCAGTTTTTCTAGTTTTATGGAGTTAGTTGTTTATTGTCCATGTATTGTTTTGATTGTTTATATGATGCATCATTTTCGCAATTTGAAGTTTATACACATCATCAATTTTTAGAATTTTTAGTTGAAAGAATAGTGATGCAGAGGGTGTTCGATATGGAGTTTTGGTTATTAGTCTTAACACACGTTTTTGAATGATACTGAGGGGTTTGAGAACGCTTTTAGTAGCTCTTCCCCAGCTAGATATGCAATATTGTAAGTGAGGATATATTAAACTATAATACAGTATTCTTGATGTATGAAGGTCAACATAATTTCTTAGTTTAGAGATTGCCCAGCAGCCCTTTGCTAATTTGGAGCAGAGGTAATTCACATGATTTTTCCACGACATCTTTTTATCAATTCCAACACCTAGATATTTCACGTTAGTCTTATGGTTAATTATATTTTGGACAATTCTTTTGGATAAAGGAGAGGAAATTTTCTTTTTTCTGGTAAAAATCATAAAGTTTGTTTTCTTATAGTTAATGGTAAGTTGATTTATCTTCATCCAATCATCTATTTTAGTGAGCTGATCATTCATAATGTGCTGTAAATTTTTCTCATCTTTGTCACTTAAAGTTAATATAGCGTCATCGGCAAACAAGCGCACTTTTAAATTACTTACTTTAGGTAGGTCATTTATATAAATTAAGAAAAGAAGGGGACCTAATGTAGACCCTTGTGGAACACCATGTGTAACACCATGTGAACTAGATTTAACTTTATTTATAATAGAGCGTTGTTTTCGGTTTGACAAGTAGCTCTGCATTAATTCAAATGGTATTCCACGAATACCATAAGCATAAAGTTTAGATAACAAAATTTGGTGATTTACAGAATCGAACGCCTTGGCCAGATCGAGGAATATAGCACAAGTTGTGTTGTTATTTTCCAAATTTTCGATTATAGAATCACACATCTGAGACACTGCTAATTCTGTTGAATGATTTTCTCTAAAACCGTATAGCGTATGCGTGTATACCTGAAGTTCATATTAGATACTCGTTTACTTTTGTTATTGCGCAATCTTCAGACGAGATTCTAAGCATGTTTTTGGTGATAGTGGGCGAGCAAGGCATGTTGCGAATACTTTTGATTAGCTATTTTAAACCTCGGCGACATTGGACTGAAGTACTACATGACTGGTTTCGAAGTTCAAATACTTTGCCGACTAAAACAATTCCGTTTGCATCACAACAGTGATAAGTAAAGCATGCCGAGAATTCCCCAACTGCTTTCGTTTCACACTAAAAGAGTCAGTAGGCCTATTACCGACAACAAGAAAAAGTTGAACCATAAGCAAAGCAAAAACATCAAAAATCAAACCTGTTGTCGCGGTTTTACACCCAAGCGTGTAACGAGCCGGGGCTCATCTCCGCGTCTGGGCAACATAGTTCCGATGAAATATCGCAGAACTAGCGGGCCGTTGCTGACACTGAGTCCGGGAAGTATTTTATTATTATTATTTTATTGGCATATTAATCCTCCAATCACGAGAAAGCGACGAAGCGCTGTACGAGCTTGCTTAGGAGTTGCCGGCCATCTGTCTACCACACTAAGATGGAGGAATTCCGTTAAGTGCCTTTCCCAACGACACAACAAGTAAACTTGCCTGCTTTCTCCACACGGTCCCTCAAATGCTGAACATCAAGCAGGAAAGCTGTGAATACAATTTTTAAGTCATTGGACTCCAAGCCTTCCGATCCAGAAGCAGACGCTATATACCACTCGGCCATCTGATCAATAAAGTAATGTATCCAACACCGGCAGAAACTTGCTTTTTTCTGACAAAGCGTGGGCTTCCAGGGCGCATATTTATGTAATGTACCCAACATAGCATCAGAACCTTACATTCCTATTCTATTTGCCTATCTTCACGAACCCAATTGCTAACTACATGTCACAAGCGAAGCCGCGACGAGAATCGAACCCAAAGCTAGTGCAGCGCTTCCCTATTAACGCTGCTCTCTAAATCATCCATCTATAGAAAAGTTGCAGTTACCTCGCAAATAATGGCGTTTATAACCCACGCCTTGTCAGAAAAAAGCAAGGCTCTGCTGGTGTTGGGTACATTACATAAAAATGTGTCCGGGAATCGAACCTCAGGCCTACGGAGCCGATAAAGATGTTTTCAACGACTACACCGATCACTTTATCGTATTTGCATAATATGCATAATGAGCGCTAGCTATTTAATTTTAATATATTGTGCAGTGTACATGTAAAAATAACAAAAACAAAAAAATTGAGACATTAATTTCACAATTATGCTGCGCTATATGCAAATTTAGATGTGTTTGAATTTGAACCTAATGCTATCCATTATCTCTTCTTTATTAAAAATGTTGTGAAATGAATAAAATACACCTTTAAAGCAATAACTCTCATTATCTTATGCAATTGCAAAGCTTTTATCCCAAAAACAAGTTGCGAATAAGGGAATTTCCTTCATTTCACGTCTAAGCTCTTTGCGTTGCATTTATAGACTTACACTCCCGCTGGGAAATCACAACAAAATTTTAAAAATTACAAATTTTTCTACCCAAAAATTTTTGTAAAAAGCATTTTTATTTCGGGTTGGGTGCAAAAAAGTTTTAAATGTAAAAGTTTTCAATCCAAAAAGAGAAGTAGCAAATTGTCAATTGGTTCGGTCATACTCGAAAATTTGAGGAGTGTGATGAAGTGCAGTTGTTGATTAGAGGAAAAAGAATGAAGACAAAGAATGTGAAAGCACAAGAGCTTATTCAGAAATCGATTTTCTGCTTTGTTTCAATGGATTAGTTTAACTCAATTATTAGAATGTGAACAATTTTTAGAACGGAAGACCAAAGCAGTGAGTCGAATCCTAACTCTAAGGTGCGTGAAGAGACACATAGCTCAAATGAATTTAAGAAAATGATCAAATCAAAATATATCGAGTACATATTTTTTCAAACAATCTAAGTTACGACAAATTGAGACTGCTGCTGAAGTTATTATGGTTTGATATTTTCGTAATGCTATGATCAGCCATCAGCGGCAAAATTTATACACAGTGGATCTACGACTATTTCCAAATCCAAATGATTTAGCTTAGAGAGAAAAAGGCAGGTTGTGAGTACTCGCAAGTAAGCTTTTTCAGTTGTATCTTTTACAGTAAATACAAGGATTCACAGCTTGGTTAATTGATCGAAGCTGTCTCTTCGACTACTACTTTAATGCTCGGCTGAATAACTTTAAAATTTCGATGTTTATGATTTATTGTTGGTAATTTTTGTTATCTTGAATTTCAAAATCATAAATGTTTGTAAGTCCAACAGATCACTTTTTAAGTTAACATGCATGCTGCGTCTATTTTTGTGTTTGGCGATAATTAAAAGGTTACCTCGAAAACTTTGTTCAAGTTTTAATTCATTGCGTAATGAATTCGATTCCGAGACGAAACTTATCTTACATGGAGCAAGGAGTATTTGAGCATCCCATGCAAAGCACTCCACAGCTGCCACAATGCCAGTCGTTCTGTGGGAAGAAAAGGTTGGTATATTAAGTGCTCAAGTGAAGAGTTTGAATATATTTGAGGGGTATTGTGGTGTGGATCTTTACCTGCAATATTTTTCGTCAGGGAGAAGATTTCTAACTGACTGTTTTCCTGGTGGATAAAGACATTGCTATCCGTGCGAGAGGTCTTGAGTTTGATTCCCTTGTCGGTCAAATCGGACACAGTCGCCAACGGGTCGCCACCGTTGCGACGTTTCTGTGTTGCCCAGGCGTCATGCCGCGACAGGCACCGCCACTCGTTAGTCGTTACACGCTTCGACGTAATGCCACGAATATAATGATTTTTTGATTTGCGAGATTTCTATAAAATAGTAACGCCAAAAGTGTCACTCATGTTCGTTTGTAATAAAATAGGTTTAATTTACGTGTAGAACAGTGCCCCTCAAAGTGAGATTCATGACGCCCAAGTTGGTCATAAGACGCGAAAGGTTTCGCAAAGTATGTTGTCATAAACATTTTGTATTAGCCTATATGTAATACTGTATTTAGAATAAAACAGAAACAGTTGTTGTGAATTTGTAGGTCTAGTCACGGCGAATCAAATCTTAAAGGCTTAATGCCACACAGTGCAATACAGAGGACAGTAATTTCCATGAATGCGCCGTGTAGATTGATATTATTTTTAAGTAGCATGTGGAACATCAACCATTTCCATAGCAGATCCATGCGTTAACAGATTTTTTAACTACTTATTCTAACATCGTTAGTTTAACAACGTTGCAAAAAATATGTTTTTTAAAAGTTTTGTATATAGTGACAGTAATTATTAAAAATCTATATTTAATCACTGTTTATTCAATAAACTAATTGGTATAAATCGATATAATCCAAAGTAATATAATTGAAGTTGGAACTTTTCTTTAGCTTTATATGTAGAAAACGTGCAGCCACAATAACTGAAAACATATTTTAATTTGTTTAAAGTATCGATTGTTAAACTGTAGCGTTGTTTTTTTGGTGGTTCAAATTAACTTGACGCTGCAAGATATTATTCATCTCATTGTCAAAAGTATCAATTGATAATGCAAATTTTACTTTTGGTAATGGGATGAATAGGCCTACACCTTGAAAAGCCAAGAAATCGAAAAATACTTCTGGTATTCTGGCTGCATGTTTTCTACTGATTGATATACGTATCACTTGTTCGTAACATTTGGGAAGGTTGGTTCCTGCTTGCTCATTGTATACATTACACTGAAATTGTAAATTCGTTTTGTGCAATGCATATACAATCTAAAATTTTTGTTTATTCAATACTTAGTGATTTTATTAACAATATCAAATCTATTCAAAAGTTAAATACTTGCATTGCAAATACATTAAACTAAAATTAAAAGCTAAAAAATAGCTAATATTGTAGATGTAACAGTAATTATGATGTTGTATGAAATAAATGCGAAACAATTCTACCTGGTTTAAACAAAAAACTATATTAGAGATGAAAAATACTCTTGTTTGTTAAAAAATTGTTGTAGGAGTTGCAGACGGTTGGGTCGCACGGAATACTACATCATCCGCGGATACCTGACAATTTGTTGCGTATCAGCACTCATCGCTCTGCTTTCTATCCTTTTGATGCATTCACTGTCATCCATATGGTTGAACCCTGTCAAAAGAAAAAGCTTGAATCAAGTAGGTGACTTACATGCTGCGGTAAGCTTTTAACATATCAAAATATTTTCATCCCAACAGCAGGCGCAACGACATCGCCATCTTTGGGGGAGGTCTAAAAATCAATTCCTGTCCGGTTGCATTGAGCTCAGTGTCGCCAACGGCTCGCCACCCGCCACCACAGCGGCGTTTCTTCAAAGTTGTGTTGCTCATGCGCTACGCTTTTGCATAATACCGCGAGTATGATGTATATTTGATTATTTTTTCATTTAAAATCTTTATTATATTTGCGGTATTACATCCAAGCATATAACGAGTGGCAAGGTCCATCTCGGCAGCTTAGAACCTGGGAAACACAGAAACGACGCAGCGGTGGCGAGCTGTTGGCGACGGTGTTAATCGAATCCAAGATCTACCGCGGTAGTAGCGATGTTTCTAAATACTACGGCCGGACACTCAAACACACATAAATATAGTGTATTTTTAAAAGTGAAAGCCAAACAACCTGACTTCCATCAACCTGGTAGCTACAAATGCGAAAACGTAATAAAAAGCACTTTATGCTTAAAAAAGTTTGTATATTCACATCATTCGAAAATGGAGACATGTAGAGAACATAGGCATTGCATTTCCAGTCACTTTTTGTTATTTCTCACTTTCCCTACAAAGACTGACACTTTTTTGTATTTAATCGATTCAAAATCATAATTTACATTCTTGAACAAAGTTTATAGATGCTAATTTTACATAAACTTATACATGATTTAGTTTTATTGTTAATGATTTCTAATTAAATCTTAGAAAACATTTTTGTTTGCAGGATTTCCTATACATCACCATAGCGCTGGCGACAGCTTCAGCTTCGCTTAATTTTTATGCAATTGCGACTTTTGGAATTCAGATTTACCTGGTTTATACTGACTACAGACAAGATGAGCAAAGGCAGGTTAAGTGCTGGTAATCCTTAGACGAGTACTGTAGGCCTATAGTAAATTGGTTTTATGTATCAGGCTGCTTCAGTAATTTGGAAAAAAAGCACTGAGCGTATGATATGTAGGTTGAAATCTTTGACCAACCTGCCGGTAAACGCTGTAAGTTGCTGAAGACATCGGTATCGGTGCTGGTGGTCTGGGGTTTGATTTCCAGGCCGGTCAGATCGGACGCAGTGTTGCCAACGGCTCGCCACCGCTGCGACATTTCTTCGGGGCTGTGTTGCTCTGGTGCTAAGCCGCTGGCATGGGCCCAGCCACTCGTTTCGGCGAAATACCGCGAGTAAAATAAAGATTTTTTTTTAACCTTCGTACCTTTTTTTGAATCACTGTACAGTGTACAGCTGCATTCCGCAAGCTTAAGATATTTTTCCAACTATGTATTCGTCTTATTTTAAAGTAATTACTGGGCAAGATTCTTCAATCTTTTTTCTTGTATGTAAGCTTTGAAGATGCTTTTCTTTATGAGCATCGCCGTAATACCGAATTGGCATACAGCCTAAACTGATTAAATCTACACTAAGCAAGATTTTTATGGCTATGTTTTCGTTAGAATCTACTTAACTGACATAAAAGTAACTTATAGAATCGAAAAGTATTTTTCTCTCCAGTTAGAGCGTCGAGTCCGATCCTTCTAATCTAGGTTGCTTTTATTGTTAATTGTGAGTAGGTTTCAACGTCGTTTGTACATCATACCACGCTTACGCTAGCTTGCTTGCTTGAGCTTGAGAATAACATGATAAAGTAAAAACAAGTCCTGGCAGCACAAAATAAAAACTGGTGGTTAATCAGATGTGGTGGTGCACACCATAAACATTACAGGGAGGCAAGATTTTAAAACTTCAAAAACATTTTCGCGTGCAAACTCTGAGCAAAATATTTGCCGTCCAAACTTCGATGGCACTACAAGAATAAAACAGTCTTGCTGATGTTTTTTGTTTCAGGATGATTCACTACTTACAAAAAGTTGCTACTGTTCGTTTCATTGCAGCTTTTTCTGTCTTCTTCAGCATTCCCTTGTTTATGACCAGTAAGGACAAACTAGTAATAAAATTGTATAGTATTTTCAGTTGTTGTTCCATTGAAGTGTGCTAAGCTACAAGATTGAATTTTGGGTCTCCAGAGTTGATTTTTAGCTTGTCAAATGAACAGGTAAAACAACGCTTGTACCGATGGTATTTAATGATTTATACAATGTAGCGAGCTGGTGGCAGACCAAGTGATAATTTTGAACTCATCGTTGATGATGTCGTATTTTTTTATTTCACCAGTTCAGGTTTCATCACCATCAAGAAACTGAAAACACTGTGTCTTAAAATCAAGACACTTTTAATTGGTAACCTCTGACCTTTGCATTTTTCTCGCATTAAAGACTACATTTTGAAAACTCTATAAAGGATGCCAGATAATCTCGTTTGTGAAAGTTGTTCATAGCATAATGCTCTTGTTTTAGGTTTTGGATGCCATCTTTATATGGAATTTCGTCGTGTTGCTGCACTCATAGCGATTACTATCTTCAGTATTTCAGTTTTGTGCATGATAGTTTCGACCGGATATTCCTACTACAAATGGAACCAAACCTTGGATGAAATGATGCACCAAAAAGACCTTGCATCTCCGGAGCGTCTAGTTGATTGTTCAATGGAAAATACTTCTATTGGAGTACTTAATCCCAGTTTTCAAGTCGAAGAAAACACAAGCCTAGCAAAAATGTTGCATAAACATACAAGCAATCATAAAAAGTTAGTAAAAACAAAAATAAAAGGTCATGACTGCTGCAGCGGCGTCAAAACACCTTTACCCAGAAAGTTGTCGTCAGTCAAAACCAGCAGTAATGGATTAAGTTCAGACTTCAAAGAAAAAATAATACAAGCAGTGACGCGAAAGCGAAATCTGAGTATGAGTGATGGAAGCAAGAGTCTGGACGGCAGTTTCAATGCTTCCACTTTAGTGTAGGTCATATATCCTACTTCCGTACATTTTACATCCAAAGTTTGGATTTAGCAATGCAAATTGTTCCTTAAGATTGGAATGATGGCCGTAATTCACAAACAAGTTCAACATAGGCTACCCAACTGAATTATAGTTGACCTGGAGTTAATGTTGATTTTCGGTAAAGTGGCGGCTGCCTTACAATGATAATGAGTAAAGAAATTTCAATCTTCTGTATCCACTATCCAGTCGTTGCTGGCGCTGTAAAATATAGGGATAATATTACATTCAAGCTCAATCCCGAATGTTTAGCCATAAGCTTACGTCCTGGCGGTATGTGTTTCAATTTTTTTTCTTTTATTTGTAGTTCATTAATGTTTTCAAGTCTTGGTATCTTGGACTCTGTCGCGCCATCTAGTGTAAATAAACAAAATGAGAAGCCGTGGTTTACGTGGAGTGATGAACAAACGAAACCTGCTCTATTCTAAATTTTTTGACCTATTTATAAACCATATGCTGGATATAACCTGCTTTTGATGGCCCGTAATCTCATATTCGAAGTACAATTTATATATTTTTTTTTGGGACTATAAAAGAAAATTCAAAAGAACCAAATAGTTTCAATTTTTATTTGAATCGTTGACGATGTAAAAACATTAAAGGATAAGCGCTGCTTCTTTGAAACTATGTAATTAAATAAAAACCAAAACGTCTCAACAATTAACCAGTTTTAAACCATTTTTATTCTAATATTTAAAAAGGGACTTTTTAACGTAGTATGTAAGCAATTTGTGAGATTCAACACGAAAAGGCTTTTATTTTTACAGGCAAGAAACAGCGTCCTCGAGAAAGGAAGGGGAGCAAGAGGGAAAATGACCCCGGGGTCCATGTTGATTTAAAGACCCATCAACATACATTATAAATTTTTTTCAAAGTGATATATAACGCTTCTTTTAAGTACTCATCAAAGTAGGGTTCTAGCTTTCATGCGAGCCCTTAATAGATTTGGAAAATGTGGTCTCTTGATCAATCAAATAAACAGTCTCGAAAGGCGTTTTTTTCACAAAATGCAATTTGATATACTAAATGACCGAAAATGGGGATTCGCCCCATGTATGGCGAGCGTACTGCTCACGTGGTTAAGTTTCTACAAAATAAGTTTCTACCAAACTTGCATTAATTTTGCTCTGGAAACTGGGGTGGCGCTTTGCACGTCCTGGGTTAGGATCGCCTTTGTTTTTGACATCTCCAATATTTTTAATTGTTAACGTTTGCACTTGGCTATCTTCTGATAGGTGAGCCAGCAAAACATGGCGCAATCAAGCTCATCAAGAGAGAGAGGCTATAAGCCTACGGAGATTGTTAAAATTTTTTGAGGAATGAACAGACGCACGTTTGTAAAAACTTATTTCAAGCTAGAAATGTACAAAACTTGATGTCTTATTTTTCGCATTTTGATGCTGCTTTAACATATTTAAGCAGCAGTGTTTGTGTTTTTCTGAAAATTAAACACCAACCAGCTTACATGCTGGCTCCATGCTCGTAGTGATAACGTAACCCTCCAACACATGCTTCGCCTCTTATACCACGTCGCATGTTTTCGATAAAAATTTTTGAAAAAGGCAGAAAAAAGCTCTTTTCGGTGGAGGGGGGCCATTGCAATAGTAGTCCTGAGCCCGTTACTAGCTCTTGGAGCCCTTGGTAAGAAACTGTTGTAACTAGATTGATTACTTATTGATAAATAGAAATAGAAATAAAAAAACAACCTGACACAGATTTATTCAAATGAATACCAACAAACCTTCCGAAAAATTTATCAAGTTTTAAGCTTTGAAGCGTAGTTGGTTTGCATAAGTCTAGGCAACTTCAACTGCTAGAGTAGCACTATTTACCCAGAAGAATAAATGTTTCTAGGTGATCTAACGGTCACCAAAGTGGATCACATCAGTCTAAAGCTTTGCTAGCTATGTGCGTCATGCTGCTGAACTCCAATTTCCCTAACTTGCCAAGCCAAACTGCATGTCATCACAAAAGATTTAACAAAATTAAGCTCTGCTTCATTCTGGTTGTTCATGTGAACTATATAATGTGTAATTCAGGGCCGCCAAATCGCAACCATTTTTAATCAAGTTCGAGTTCACTAAAAACTTGCAAATTGAGTTCGAGTTCAAGTTCATCATTTTTATTTTGCGAGTTCAAGTTCGATTCAAAAATTTTTACTAAGTTTGTACTAAGTTCAAGTAGTTTTTCTTAAGTTTAGGAATAGTTTAAAACGCAATCAACTTTTTTTACATGAATTTCAGATCTGAGTTCCGGGATTTTTGTTTTTCGAGGTCGGCAAAAAAGACCGGACTCAGCGAGTTCAAGTTTGAATTCGCAGTCCTGGCTTAAACTTAGTTATGCTTCTGATAAAACTTCAGAACTTGATTTTTCACGTGAATTGTTGTCGGCACCAAACATTCTTGTTTACACAAGAGATCTTTCATCCAACATCTACCCAACAAACGGTCCCCATCGCATCGCTAGTTCAATAGTGCATGTTTTTTTGAAAACGCGTTTGCCTGGTCAACGCGTTTGTAATCGCAGCTCACATCTTGAGTTTGAAACTTGCGCTGGTTTAGGCTCTCTGCCCTGTTTTCTCAATGGCATTCAGTCTTCGACGATATTACAATCTTGAATGACTTGTTGTAATGGCAGACCTAGTGTTGACATCACTATGTTCCAACATTCAACAAGAAATTCAAGTTGTTGAGTTTACTCGTCACTAATATTACCTTTCGCAAAAACTGAGTAGTGGGTGTCATAGATCATTATTGCCATTCGTTTTGCTTTCTTTCCTTCAAATACAGCAGCCCAACGCCATTTTTCTATTCCGGAAGAGAAAAACGAAAATGAATTTTATTCAAATGATCACTAATAGCTGCGCAAAGGAAATCAGAGATTGTACGTTTTGATCAAAATGCTTAATACAATTCAGAATAGCAGGGTAAAAATAGTGAAATGGACTGCGTCAGAGTAATTCCATTCAACGATTACATTTCAGTTTCCGACATCAAGAAATAAGCGATTGAGGATTGACCAACGATTGAATTATATATCTGCTTAGATAGGCTCCTGCTTTCTTGTCATGACTTGCCTACGCACTTGGCAGCTCAAATGATTTCCAAAAAGTTGTACAAACTAAAAATGTATGCCCCTTATCACCACAACATTTCTGAAAATTTAACCCAAACATATGGTCCATAAGTAATTTGTAAAATCCCGACAAAAACAGAAACAACAACACCAAAGTCACAAAATACAAGAAATATTCGCCGTTATTTCGTTGATAGCAGTTAAGTACGGCATATTGTTTTTTCACTTATATTTTTCAGTAGTCTACGTTTTGATTAGATTTTTTATGATTTTTTGGTCAACTCCATTGCTTTCAACTTCATACAAAAACAAATTGTAAAGAGGTGCTGACTGCGAGTGACCTGAATTGCCGTACTGGTATGTATTTCGTGAATGACAGTAAATTGAGAACTTCTTTGGGATATACGCTTGAGAAAAGTTTTGCAAATAAATATCTTTGCGCTAAACTATCGGCATCATTAATGTCAAATGAGGCAAATATTTTCCTGTGGTAGTTTACAAATTGTTTTCTCGCACTGCATATTGTTTGTTGTATGAAAAATAAAACTTTCATATCCATGTTGTGGTTGTCTGGAGTGCAAGTGTTTCAAAACCTGCAATAAAGCCACTATTTTTTGTTTGAGTAAATTTCATTGTGACATCAACACTACATCAAACCCATACTCACGACATGGTCGACGAAAAAGAATTGTCGTAAAAAGGTTGGTTGCGTTTACTACGATTGCGACCAACATGCATCCCTCATATCTCCTTTAAATAATGTGCAAATGTATTCTCAGCGCTGAAATTCGTATTTGGACGGGTTCCTCACCCGTAAGTGAAATATGATCATTTTAATCTCTTTGCTTTTAACAGATTTAATTGTTCAAACATTTTTTTTTCGAAGACATTTGAGAGTTTCTACTGATGGTTTCAATTAAAGCAAACAGCAAAACGGTTCCGAAAAAGTTCTTCTCTGAAGCTCAAATAGTTGCTACTGCAGGGGTTTTCAAACTCTTGTCGCTGATGGTCCTTTGGCCAAATTCGCAGCTCTCGTCACCTTAACTCTTTCTCCAAAAAGAAGTGTAGTGTACATGTTTAAGTCAATAATTGATGCCATGGCTTTTTTGGCGCCTGTAGTGACCCCTACCGCGGTCCTCGTTTGACAAACCTTGGTCTGCACAACGGGATTATATGGGAAGTCCTTTAGGAATTGATGAGGCACCGTTAATGCAGCAAAGTTCAACTGTAACTCCAACCAAATGGACTTCGAAAAAACTATGGCATCATACTGTAGGTTTTGAAACACAATTTTTAAAATATAAAAAGAGATCAAGACTCAGTTAATACAAGACCTTAATAGTAGCGCTACGAAACCGACACCTGTCTCTAACGCCTCCATCCCTGGTTAAATCTTTCACGATAGGATAAAGTCAACCAATCAAATTCAGACTGTCCAGCTAGCTATCAGCAAAAAAATGAAAAATGTGCCATTTTCCGCGCAAAACCAAATGAAAAGGAAAAAAAAGGTCTCCACGTCCGCAGATGTCCAATTATCCACGCAAAAGCAAGTAAAGAGCAAAAAAATTCATCGCGCTTACAAAAAAACGAAAAAAAATTACAACTGATTACAAAAATGAGAGTGGACGCTGGACAGCCTGCAAATTCTAAAACTATAACTGAAATTACTCAAGTATGTATGAAGTAGTCAGGCTTGGGAAAAATCGATTGCAATCGATATTCGATTGCGATATTCTTTACTTTTTGTTCGTCGAATGCACTGGAGCCTTTACTTTTTTGAACGAGTATCGAATATGGCCTTGTCTTTACTTTTTTTTCGGCTCAATGCGATATTCCGTATTCGATTCTTTTTGTCCAGGTTACTTTATCTCATTTAAGTAAATTTAAAATAATTGTCGGTTCGTCATTACCATGTTTTTGCTGACAAATTTTTTTTTGTGCCAAAAAAAAGATTTTTGATAGCAAAGTGGTTTTGCATATAGGCTACTATGCTCGTCATTTGTCTGTAAGTTACCGTATGAATGTGACGACATCGCAAAAAATGCTTGGTGTACACCGCTAAATGACCAGAGTGATGTCGAATATCGATTACTATATTCTTTATTCTTTACTTTTTCAAACTACCATCGAAATCGATTATTTCTTTACTTTTTGGTGAACTATCGAATATCGATTATTTCTTTACTTTTTTGGGGTATCGATTTCTAACCCTGGCAGTAGTCACGATCAAAAAACATCACTTTAGCAAGAGCACTTATTTTACAATTCCAGCAATCAAAACAGACCAAATCAATTAATGACCAAGGCCGCTTTGCGAGAATTGTGTAACATCAAGATGGCTGCTTGCATTTCTAGTGTTCATAAAAAAATTCAAATTTTGCCTGCCCCCTTAAGAAAACGCAGGTTGCGCGTCTGGATGGCGGTACAAAAGGACGGGGAATTTATCAACTTGTGTTGTAATGCGCACCATTACGCATAAAAATGTGGTGTCTGACTGGGTTAGAGGAATCGTGCAAAATATAAAGTTGATGATATTAATGACAACTACAGCAAAACATAAACATGAAAGCTTTGTTCGATCATACAACAAAAAATATGCAAGAAAATAATTTGAAAGATGAAGAAGAACATCAGTATTACTAGACCTTTAAACAGAAATCGTGACGATGTTCATTCTAAACACTATCAAGATTTTAAAAGAGTTCCAAAGGAGGTAATATTACGGTCAAGTTGTAAAAATTCTATTGCCATCTCATCATCTTCTGGATAAAAGGGGCAAGTTTGTCACCACTCCAGTTAAAATAAAACTAATTTGATTCTAAGTAGCCGATGTTTTGGATAGCATAAAACAAATAATTACTGAACACAGAAAACCTTCATTATTTAGTAGAACCTCTACAAGCATTGTTCAAAGTAAATTGCATTTATTGCGTAACATGATGTTGCATCAACACTTCAGATGAGAGTTGCAAACTCGAAACATGTTTAGTCGACTTCAAGATCCGATTCGAGTTAACCTGAAAATTGAAAGTCCGAGTCTGAGTTCTCAATTTTCACTTCCAAGTTCAAGTTCAGCAATTTTTATTGAGGTTATGCGGAAAGTTCAATTAGTTTCAATTGTTTTAAGATATTTTCCTGCAGTTTTTGTCAAGTTCAGGCCAAGATCAAAACTCAATCAATCTGTTTGGAGATTGGGTCCAAGTTCAAGTTTAGGGATTTTTGTTTCTCGAGTTTAAGTTCGGAAAAAAATAATGAGTTTTGCGAATGCGAGTTCGCAGCTCTGTTTCTGATAAGTTTGAAAGCAGTACACGTTTAATTGATCGTCTTTTCACAACAAAGTGAATGCAAAATACCATAGGCGCGGGAAGTAGGGTGCCAGGGGGGGCTCAAGCCCCCCCTGAACTTTTTTTAGCCCCCCCTGAACCATTTGAGCCCCCCCTGACAATTGAAAAAATTATGCACTGAGTGCGACGGGATTAATGCCTGCAACGTACATACGTAATGAAGCAAATATTTTTTAAAGTGCTTTTAACCAACGAAGAATCACTATTCTTTTAAAAATCAATCAGTTACCGTATTATTCACTTGGTTAACGTAAAATTTTCAATGTTTGAAGTTCATTTTTAACCGTGTTTTATATCAGCGTTTGCAAACCTTTACAGCAGTCATGGACGATGGACCAGTAAAAGTATAATGGCTGCCAATTCTTGTAGCTGCCAAACACTTTACGCCAAACTACTCTGAATGCTCGAATGAAAGTCGCTACTGATCATGGGAATTACGTAAATCGTGAACGAAAATGCGATGAAGTGCAAAAAAACGGTCCTCAATCCATCAGATGTTCCGAATTCCACCAAAATTTTTGTGAAGAGCTAAAAAAAAGGTCTTCTCGGCCCGGACGCGTTACATGAACTGGAAATGTTGGTGGCCAACCTGATTTGTATACATGCCAAATTGACCCGCGATCGACAGCCAAGCATCCAAAGATCGACCGGTACATCGCGATCGACTAGTTGGGCACCCCTAATCAAGCTTATATGAGCTGGTGCAAGTTCTCTTCTGGTTGAGTTTTTTTAATGGTTTTGAATTTTTTCTACCAACCCAATGAAGCGGCTAAATCACTACTAAACTGGCACCGATGATCAGTAGGCTACTCGATTTGAGGGGGATGCCATCCACCCTGAAAACAACACCATCCCCACATAAAACATTTTAGCGTAAACCATTCCCTTACAACTATAATGACCATCTCTTTTTAGGTCTGCGTGAAAAGTTGTAGCCTACCACCCCCCATAAGTGTTTTCGCAACTCGAGCACTGCCGATGATTGTTACTAAAATTGAGCTAGTACGCCTACCTAAATACCTATATCTACACATCTCATTATGTTAAAAAATGGTTCAGTGCTTTATTTTGATTGTGTGTTTTTTGTTATTTTTAAACCTCAATGGGGCATTGTTTGTTGCATGTAACTCTGATCAGCAAAGCAAAAGTTAGATCGGACAAATTTTGTTTGCCTACTTTTCGGTTTTGTCATTGAGGGATTTGCATTTTACAAATACATGAGTAGTAATTCGAGCATGGTTAGAAAAGCCTAATGGTAGTAAGCAATCTTGTTTTCCATGATAAAAAATTATCCTGAAAAAATTCCGGTCACTTAAGCGGGCATGCAATTGATGTCTATCAAAATAGGTCTACTGAGTGTCCTGCTCTCAAAAACGTGCGTTCGAAAAAAAGGAGGGTCTGGGGGGCTTCGCCCCCCAGACGTTGACACGATCTTACTATTTTGAGCCCCCCCTGTCCAAAAAACGTTCCCGCGCCACTGCAAAATACACCAAAGAACGTTTCAAATTTGATTATAGCTTGCAATCAAGTCACGCAGACTGCGCAGACTTGCTCTCACAGTTAAGCGCTTAATGGTGAGAATAACAGGCAATTTACCGTATTTACTCACAGCGGACCATAAGCAAATTCTTTTCGATTTATATGGTTTGAGCCCCTAACTATTCTAGACCCATGCAAAACAATTGAAACCACACTACAACAAATCGAAAGAACATGTCGATGTTCCTCTCGTACTGGCACGGTGGTTGAGCGTAAGCATCCAGCTTTTCCGAATAACAGCGAGCGGCCGTTGCACCTTAATGTGGGTATATTCGAAAATGATCACAAGTGGAGGGAAGCTGACGAAAGTGGGCTGAAATAGAGCTGAGAGAAGCTCAAGCGCTCAAAATTTCACTATTAAGCGAATAAGAAGCGGAGAGGAGCTGAGGTATTGCATCAGTTTGTGTGAAAGCAAGCGGTGAAAAGTCGACGCAGTAGAATGTCCACCAAGGGTTCTCAACGAAGGAGCATTGGATCCCCTAGGGGGCCACAAGCGCAATTTTATTAACCTGTTCAACGATAATCAACCACTTATAATACGACCAAAGCACGACTGTTGCCAGTAGCCACTCAAAATGAAACACCGACTAAAGGTTTTATTGCTGAGCAGGGGGCCCCAGATGCTGAATGTAGCTAGAAAAGGGGCCGCAAGCCATAAAAGGTTGAGAACCATTGATGTACAGTTGTACACGAAGCAACAGGAGCAAATTTTAGCACAAAGAAGCCCGACTGCATGAGGTTGTGGTATGAAAGAACAAAAACGTTCAGCCTCGGTTCGATTCACTTCTGTATAGGGGAAACTAGTGTAATTTGGACCCCTGTGTAATTTGGACCATTGCTGATTTTTCGGTCAAAAACAACTAGAAAATCGAACACCTATAATTAGGTTTAGATGAAGAAAAGCTGGAGAAAAATTGGAAGTCTTGGCTTGCTCAGTTTAAGAGTTAAATGAGTTGAAAGCTTATAAGCGCGTTTGATCCTATTTAGGGGAAACGTTGTTTTTGAGTTTAATGTGCTCGCAACTCTTCGAATTGGCAAAGTAGTTATGCTGTATTGATGCATGTTTTGTGCTCTCAGTACAACGTGTTTGGTATTTAATTTGAAGCTGCAGTTACGGAGTAGTAGTAGTTGAATTTTACTAGCCTATGTTGTGCAATTTGAACCACCTCAGCATGTGTAATTTGGCCCCGAAGGATAAGACTGGATGCAGTGTCGAACATGTAAAGAACCATAAGGAATGTAACTATAATACAGATTCTCGAATATACTATGGTGACAAGTGTGCTTTTGCTCAAAACGATTGTATAGCTTGGCTGAAAGCTATTTTGACTGCCAACATTGTAAGGCAAGAATCCGCTAAATCATATTTAAAAATCCACTAAAATCCGCTAAATGTATCGTTGAAATCCGCCAAAAAATCTGCTAAAATTCAAATTTGCTGCACCACCAAATTTCATTTGTTGGTCATGAATTCTTTCATCCAATCAAGACCTAGAGCAGGAGTTTTTACCTTTTTTTGTCTCGTTTACCCCTTGCCGAATGAAAAAAGGTATAATTTACCCTCAGTGCAACACTATCACTTTTTTAATATATACATAAAATTGCAGTTGCTTCAGCTTATAACTTAGTAAATTTACCCCTCGGTGAGTAAAATTTACCCCCAGGGGGGTAAAGGCCCCAGGGGGATAAATTTACCCCCAGGGGGTTATCCCTGGTTAAGAACCCCTGACTTATAGCATATCAGCAAGAATAATCACAAGAGATTTTAAACGTTAAAAACATAAACTAATCGTCAGTAGAATAATAAACCTACATACCCGTTGAAACAAAAGAATGTCACAAGAAATGAATGCAAAGAAATGAAAGAACAACAACCAAAGCAGTGAACAAGCAATTTTCAAAAATGCATCAACACAGAACACTACTCGCAATGAGAGCCAATGCAATTCTCACAGCTTTGTTCATAACACCAAGTACCGGTAGCTGATAAAATTATGGCATCATAATTATGTAGTGGTGCCGGTAACAAACACTAGAAGCCATTATAACCAGTCACAACTTTATCATTAAATGAAATCTTATCCGTATTAGCGGTAACCCATACTTTCGTAAACTACCGTGCCGGTATATACTGGTAACATAAAAAGCCTATGAAATCATAAGCAGCATATTTCTCACTAGTTGCACTGTGCAGTACCTTGTAGCCAGGCTTGGGAAAAATCGATTGTAATCGATATTCAATTGCGATATTCTTTACTTTTTGTTCATCGAATGCACTGGAGCCTTTACTTTTTTGAACGAGTATCGAATATGGCCTTGTCTTTACTTTTTTTTCGGCTCAATTCGATATTCCGTATTCGATTCTTTTTGTCCAGGTTACTTTATCTCACTTTAGCAAAATTTAAAATAATTGCCGGTGTGTCATTTCCTTGTTTCTGCTGATAATTTTTTTTTTGTGCCAAAAAAAAGATTTTTGATAGCAAAGTGGTTTTGCATAATACTATGACCGTCGTTTGTCTGTAAGTTACTGCATAAATGTGACGACATCAAAAAAATGCTTGGCGTACACCGCTAAATGCTCAGTGTAACATCGAATATCGATTACAATATTCTTTATTCTTTACTTTTTTTAACTACCATCGAAATCGATTATTTCTTTACTTTTTGGTGAACTATCAAATATCGATTATTTCTTCACTTTTTTGGGCATCGATTTCCAACCCTGCTTGTAGCCCTAAAAATAAAACCAAAGCATATTTCTAAAACATTCATTGATTCAGTTACACGTAGACGCAGACTAAGTCAACTGGTTAATACCAGGAAGTGTTTGATGTAAAAATGTGATGAGATAACCAGCTGCTAACTAACTACTCTCTCTGCTACAACACTACTACTACAAAAAAAGTTAAAAGCTACTTGCTAATCCGGCAAAGCGAACAGGTCACCGATGCGGCACTGGTGTCCGCAAGAATGGACAACTTGCAGTTCCAACTTCCAATGCCACAGCCCTTTGTTAGCCACAGCCCTTTGTTAGCCACTTGCACACTTGCAAGTAGCAACTTTTTTAAAAAGTAGCTTTGAAGCGGATCGAGCACTCTTATATCAAAGTCCGTATTACGGACTCACGGACTTTAGTTAATATTTCATTTTTTAAAAATCCGCGATTTTGAAAAAATCCACCAACACTTGCATACAAATCCCCTAAAACATCCGCTGTCCGCCAAATAGAAGCAAAATCCTCCAAATCTAGCGGATTTTCCGCCAAATTGGCAACATTGATTTTGAGTGTGAAAAAACTTCTTTAATTTTTTGTGCAATTTTTCGTGTTTTGAGGTGTTAGATGAATAGTTACATGAAAGGTATTTGTTTGGATTATGTCAACTAGCATATTAAGTCTTAAACTTTTAAGGCAATGTAGGATTTTTACTTTTCTGGTTGTTGTTTGAAGTGGTCCAATTTACATGATGCACGCGTAATTTGGCCCACTTTAGAAAAAAAATATTGTAATAACTCAATGTGCTCCAATGACTGCCGTATCAAATACTCACAGTTGGCGTAGGGTTGTGTGGCAACCGCCAAAACATTAAATTTATGGAGAAATTGTTTTGCGGCTTGTATTTAGGACGTTTTTTCGTTAGGGGGTCCAAATTATACTAATAGTTTCCCCTAAATAAACCCGAATTAAAAGTGCTTAGCATAACATCACCGAAGTAAACAACCATCCAGGCTGCTGCGAAGAAATTGTATTGTAGCCTACAAGTCTCTTGCAACTGATCACGAGCTGCTTGAATACCGGCAACTACAACCAATGCCCCCACCGTGCGATTAAAAATGAGTGCATAATTTCTATCAGGAATTACTTTACACTTTGGTCCCAAGCTATTTATTTAAAACAAACCCAAACTAAACACAATAATGGTCAATACAACCTCAATAGTTGTCAATGTAAATGCTACTACGTTAAGTATGACGTTGGGGTTGGATGATATTATTGAAATACATTTCTAGCAATGAAATTCGACACTTTCTGCGAACGACAGCAAATATGGCTGCTTGGTGATAACAAATACTGACACGACAACACTTAATAAGGACATAATATAATACCAACTTGGAATGATTTTGTGGTGAAACATCGAATATATTTTTCCGGAAGTCGCTGTTAGTCTTCTCAGTAATTTTTCCTTGTTCGAAGAGCTGTGCAACAGTTAGGCTACTATAACAAAATCTGGGCAATTGTGGTAAAACAGTTGGTATATGCTGGATTGCTGGTGTATTGTAGACACTTGTTTACGAATGCAATTACTTCAGTTTTGCCAAAAGTGGATAAATACCCCTTCAATACACAATCCTTTTGGCATAAAGTTGACGTGAATTCCTCGTTTTTTTCCTCCAGGAACTCTGACAAATTTATTCGTTCCATCTTCGGTGCCAAAATCAATTGTAGACATTGGTATATGGTCAAGAAGCAAGACCAATCCAATACGTTCAAATGATTGCTGAAGTTTTTGATACCACTATAATTCCACTGATTCTACTTCAAACAGCGAGTTGTGAATGTCATCCACTGAGCAGCTGTAACTCACCATAACTGTCACTAAATCTAATAATTCCTATCGCAAATTAAGGTATGCCAGTGCATAAAAACAAGTATTACTTTCCCACCATTATGCGATATTTTATGGGAAGAAATGTTAATTCCACCCAAATGTAAATCAAGCGCAACTCTGCTGAAGGTTTAACGCACTAACCCACGCTATAAGCTGTGATTTTGCTGGAGAATAAAAACTTTTGGTTTTTGCGCAAAAATGTTTCTTAACGGACTCATATTAAACTAAACCAAACAAGACTTCAAGTCCAGACAATGCCTATGCGCCAAAGCTCTTTTATTCTGTTGCTTTGGTGAGCTACACGTTTATGACGGCTGTAATAGTGACTTGCATACAAGCTGATATTTTTTGTTTTTGTAATAGTTTTCGACTTATAGTGATCCTACAATCATCAGTCAATTTTTGAAAACTTGAGTTTTATTTGTAGAAACTTCCTTTTCAATTGTGATGAATTTATATTGATTGAAACCTTCGCAATTAGTTCCGTGTTGGAGAAGATCTAAATTAACGCGTGGATGCTTTGCAGTATGGCGCCATAATGAAACAAACACGTAGTGCTTAATTACACTTAGCAAAGCATAATGTTACGCGTTAAGCTCAGTTAGGGTTCACTGGATTCGAACAAGAAGTTAAAAAAGTCATGTGAGAAGGCCTAACTGTAAAACAAAATACGTTGTCAGAAACTACGTAAAATAGTGCAGGGAAAAAACTAATCTGAATTTTGCTGTTTCTATTAATGCTGAGCGAGCGTCAAGCAGGGAAGCTGTGAACACCAATTTTAAAGTCGTTGGTTTGACCCGACTCGGAATCGAACCCGAGTCTACTGCTCCCTAGTCAGACGCTTTTATACCATTCGGCTGCATCTGAGCTGTTCAAGCAGGCTAAATCTGAAAGCTTGTTCTCAACACTGTATCTTCAATGCTGAAGTCCAAGTAGGAACTCTGTGAAAACTAATTTTAAAGGCAATGGCTTGACCTGACTCGGAATTGAATCTGATTCTATCTGCTCCAGAGGTAGACGCTCTATCCACTCGGCCATCTGCTTGGTAATGATGCATTTGGCAGCACGACTTAGCAGTAAAGACATGACTCACAATTCAACCGGCTTCGTAAAACCAGTTATTGTATACAGTAAGTATTGCTCAAAACATATGTAACTTTTTTCAATTAAAAAACGAAATCAAAATAAAATCTTCATTATACAAAGTGACTCCCCCCCCCCCCACACACACACACACAAAAAGAACTTAATATTGTTTGAAAAATCTTTAAATTATTTCTTTAGTTCCTGTCCCGTCATTGTCAACCAAAAAGATGGTATTTTGCGTGGAAGCCTATTTCGCCAATTCATTTTGCCTGAAATTTGATTGGTTCGTTTTTTGGATTACCCTGCACTTACGGTATTACGCCGAGCGTGTAACGAGTGGCGCGGCCCATCTCCGCGGCTAAGCGCCTGGGCAACGCAGTTCCGAAGAAACGTCGCAGCGGTGGCGAGCCGATGGCGACACTATGCCGATTAGACTGGCCCGGGAATCGAAACCCAGAGCTCCTGTATCGGTAGTGATGTCATGCAGTTGGAGGCAGGATTATCTTGTTTTGAACTTACCTAACACAGAAGAACGTATAAAGATATTTTTCAAAAGTTGTTTAATAAAATTTGAAAACATCTAATCACGCACTCACAATTAACGCAAAATCACAAAACCGTAAAATTAAACATATTTCTGTACTTTCAGAGGGTTACGGTGCAACTCGAAAACGAAATGCAAAGATATTATGATATAATTCAACAGGTGGCAAACTGGCAATAAATGCTATACATACTACAGTACTTCTTATACACCAAACATACGGTTTTAAGCACTGTGCATTAATTTTTTGTGAAATAACTGCATTATCAATGGTTAATTGCTGTTTGCTGAACACAATCGATTTAGAATACAATTAATATGGGACGAAAATAGCTTCAGCAGAAAAAATAAAGTCGCAGTAAATCCGGAAATAGATTCAAAGTATTATTTCTTTCAGTTTTGTGCAGCCTTATGCTTACACTGCTGATGATGACAGCTGAATCTATGTTGTCGAGACCTCCAGTTTCAAGATTTATTGTGGCTGTATTTTTCCTGCACAATCGATTCAGCAATACACACAGTCATCAGCGAGTTGTATCTTGGCATTTAAAATTACTATAGGCCTAGACTTAGTAGAAACGACTTCATAAGGAAATTAACTTCAAAACATTTTTTGTAACCGAAAGTTCCGACAACGTAGATTTACTCGTCATCATCAGCAGTGTATGCTAGGCAGTACAAAACTGTCGCGTAAATTTTATACACAGTCTTCCTGGTATACTGCTGATGATGACAGCTGAATTTGTGTTGTCGAAACGTCTAGTTGCAACATACTAAGTTTTTTACTTCTATAGTGCAAGGCCGTTTTATGCTCGTGTAAAAAGTACCACCAATCTGTTAGGCTTAAAAGGTTTATCGTTTTCTTTTTAGTGCAATTTTACCTTTCTGATTTGCTATAAGTATCTGTCAAGCACGTAGATATATTATAATAATCCCGAATGTACATACAAAACTCGGAAGAGAATTAAATTAAACCCGAAAACTTTGGATCGAAATCGTCGTGAAGCGACGTTCAAGTTCTCTACGAAAACTGACAACTTACAGTTAAGACAAAGTTTAAAGCTTTTCACATTGTAGCTAAAACTTCGTGTTCAAGAAGCACAGATCACCAGACATTTTTGAGGCAGCTGTTAATCAAAAAACTGTAAGGAAATTATTGACCTCATTCTACATCAATATACAATACAGTTATAGTAGCCTATACTTGTACATCAAAGTCAAAAATCAAATCTTCATTATTCTCGCCGTATTACGCCGAAGCGTGTAACAAGTTTCGGGGTCTATCTCCGCGGCTTAGCGCCTGGGCAACACAGCTGCGAAGAAACGTCGCAATGGTGGCGAGTCGTTGGCGACACTGTGTCGATTTGACCGGTCCGGGAATCGAACCCAGACCTCCCGCACGGATAGCGTGCGCTTAGCAACTGAGCTAACGGCCGGTTATATACTTGTACATTGTTTAGTCAAATTTAGTAGATCTATAATGTTCAGTTGAAGAAATTTTTCTGAACAGCATTTAAATTATAAAAAAAAATTTTGTTCCAAACAAAGCAATAAACGCATAAGAAGTTCTGGAAATCTCTGTCCTTTAAATCAGCACTATTATTAAATGATGATGCTTACAAAAAAGCTTCTTCAAGATTAAAAATTTTTTGCATAATTGGGACATGTCAGTGAATTTTATCAGAAAAAGAATACCCAGCTTTTGTTACTGACTAGGTTTTTGTTTTTGAGGCGTTTTAGGAAGCTAATTTAGTTCCTAAAAATGATATTCGAGTTCCAAGAATCAGGTAGGCTTATATCAATGGAGAAAAAAAACTTTGTTGTATTTTGAGTTTCTACAGATTAATTTTTGACACCTATTCAGTATTTCCACCTTGCAGTGGAAACTTCTACTCAATGAAAAAAGTTATTAAGGGTGGAAATAAAAACCATTTTCCACCCAAAGCCACCTTATATTTCCATACGAATCGAATTAAAGGTGGAAAGTACCACCAGAGAGCTACAAAGTTTTGCTTTTGGTGGAAATTTTCTAAATTTCGGTAGATATTTCCATCTTAAAGTGGAATTATCCTCCCCAAGAAAAAAATTATTAAAAGTGGAAATAAAAACCATTTTTCACCAAAAGCCACCTTTTTGTGGGGTGGATAAGGGTGGTTTTGACAAAAAAATTTACAGTGTGATGTTTTCCTCTCAAAAATTCTTGTCTATACAAGAGTCGAATGGTAATTTAATGTCTGCGTGCAGCTTTACGTTAAAACGGTGGGATTCGTAGAGTTTTAAGTAAACTGACTTGAAATTAAAAAATACCATGCGGATAATAGCAAAAGAGCCAGAGCAGACTAAGAGCAAAGCATTCAGAAAAGGAATTTGTTGGTGTAAGTTTGCTTAAATACTTTTAATACAACTTAATATACTTTTCTTGATAAAGTAGGCCCCTATAGCCTAACTTTAATAGTTTTCTTAATAAAGTATAACTTAATATACTTTTCTGAATATACCCCTTTAACAATTTTTCATGTCATTAAAGATGGTAACACAATTGTGATTTGTAAATTGAGCAAATTTATTTACTTTTATTTGTCTCGTCTTTGCTTTGGTTCTGCTCTTCATTTTGGTTCAGAATTGGGTTTAACAATATCCTTAGTACTAAAAGCATCCAACCTCTGATAAGTCGGTGTTTTGCAATATTCAGGAACTGAGCAACGAATCGTATTATGTAACAGATCACAAGAAAATAGAGAAGCGAAAAAGTTACCACAAACAAATCGAATTTGAATGTGTGATTTTGAACATATTTCATGCAAATACTTGCAACAGAATAAAAAGCAATCGATCCTGCGCTTAGGAGACAGGAGTAAACACATCGGTCTTGGAATTTTAGTTCTACACCCAACATTAGATTGGGAACCCAAACATAGAATGCAAATTTTGCAAGAATCGCAAATAAAGCTGTAAGAACGATAAAGGCAAATTCATTTAGTAGAAAGTTAGGATAAGAGGAAGCTGCTGAAACATATTCAAAGCATAAATCTTTAGTGCTTTGTGCTATCGATGAAAATATTGTATGACAAACAATGGCAGATGAAACAAAGAAAATTAGTAAATCCCGTTTAACTTTTACACGATTGTTGTTTGTAGTCATGTCAGAAACCCACATTCGATAATTGTTCTGTATTTTCTCATCTATCTTTTTTTGTTCCCGTAAATGCACGATTGCGATTTCCACAAAATCTCTGGAATTTTTCAAAACCAGCTGGTAATATTCGCTTGCTGCAAACTGCGCACATTGTACAGCAAATTGAAGTGCTTCTGATTTGTTAAAAGTGGTCAAATATCCTATCAATTGAAAGCTTCTCTGATAATTTTTGAAGTGAACTTCTTTTTTTCCTCCCAAAACTGGGTACCGGTAATGAAGTATTTCATTGGTTTCAATATCAAAATCAATAGTGTACAGTGGCTGGTGTTCAAACACTAAAACCAATCCAATGTTGAATGGCTGCTTGTCTTTTTGATACCACCATAATTCTACCGTCTTAACGTTATTCAGCGATTTTTCAAATTGGTCGAAAGAAATCTCAATTTCAGACATGTCAAAGCTTTGCGTAGAATCCTTATCCGCGATTGATGTAAAACCTACTAGTGATCTGAAAATTAGAATGGATAAAAACCACAGATTGGAAAAGCCAAAGTCACAACGACCATCAATTCAACGTAGACTGAATGGCGACAATTAGCATGCAGATTGTTCACATTTTGCTACTCACAGATTTAGTATTAGTAGCATCCTTATTTCTGTACCGAGAAAGCGACCTAGGCGCCTTACGTGCTCGCTAACGAGTTGCCTGAAATTCTTACTGTTTTCCACTTGAAAATTGGGAAATTCCTCGTTAAACTGCCTTCCAAACGGCGCAACTAGCAAACTTGCCGGTTTGTTTTCTACACTATCCTTTCAATGGTAAAGTTGCGATCGCACTAACTGAGACGTTGAAACCTTTGAGACATTGTGCAGGTTTATCTTGTTATGATATCATATCCACACGAAGTCATGTCACAATAAGATAAACCTGCACAATGTATCAAATGTCTCAAAATCTCAGTTAGTGTGATCGCACCTTGAGGTTCAAGCATGGAAACTACAATTATCAATTTGAAGTCATGGGATTGGTCTGACTCCTAATCTTAACCCGCTACCCACAAGCAAATGTTCTTTTTAATTGAGCATGTGATTGCTCACTGCGATTTGGGTTAATCTCTGAGAATTACATGCATCCTGTAACGGATGCAGAATGATTTTTGAGGAAGGGGGGGCGCTAAAAAAAAACAAATTTGCTTATCTTGCAATTTTGTCGATATAAACACAATTGGGGTACTATTTTATCAATATGTACTGAACAAACAAAAATTTAGGGGAAGATTGAGATCTGTTATTCGGATTGAATTAAACGTTGCGTTGCTAAAAACCATACCGCACCACTTTTACTATATGATTCTTTTATATTCTTGTAACTGCCCGAAATTCGAGGAATTGTACTCTAAAATGATCCCAAAAAAACACAGGAATCTGAAACTTAATCCAAAAGTTCGGAACACAATTTATGAATTTTCGAATGCTTTAATTACAAAAATTAGAACCAATAATATTTGAAATATTTGAATATTTTTGAGATGTTTCGACTAACCATTGTCGGTCTTTTTCAAATAGAATCAATTTGGTATTAAATCTAACATTGTGAGCAAGGCAGCTTTGTACTGCCTTGATGCTTACACTACTGATGATTACAGCTCAACTGCATGTTGTCAAAACGTCCAGTTTTGAGATTTATTGCGGCAATATTTTTCCTCCTCAAGCTATTTCATCCCATATTTATTGTATTCCGAATTCAAACATTCTATTTGAATAGAATTGACATTGGTTTAAGTATGAATCGAAACGTCTAGAAAACACCCAAATGTTTTAAATATTATTGGCTCTTATTTTTGTTATTAAAGTAAATTGAAATACCTATTTATGCTAACGCAAATTCATTGTGAATCACTCTGTCACCAAGTATGATCTCGACATTTCGGCTTAACATAAGCTAACTCAGTGAGCTTACAGTGTAACACCCTTGAATCAAAATCTGTTCGCGTATATTGCGAACATTTTCCATCGTATATTTAAACCCTACAGTTGCCCATACAATATACAAGGTTAAAACACAATGAGGCAATGTTATATGATCTTTTTAGGAGAGAAATAGAGAGCAACGATTGAAACAAATAGCTGAAATTCTTTGTGTTAGAATAGTAAATATCGCTTAATATCATTGTTTTGATTGAGAGGGAAAATGTAGTCGCCATTACTTGTATAGGCCTAGTTCTTGCTTCACAGCACAATATCACCATCATGACTCTGCACTTCTGCAGTGCAGACACCACACAAAAAATACGGATAGAATATTTTATGGTGTAACCGCATAGGCGCGAATCTGAAAAGGGGTTCATTGGTTGTTTTTTAAGTACCCTAGCTTTGGGGTCGAAACTGCAAAGAAAGATGACACAAACTGCCAAAAAATAGAAATCACAACGTAATAATGACATGGTCTGTGTAAGAACAAACAGGTGATTTGCCCAATAGATAGAATGTGTATAATATGCTCACAAAAATTAATTCATGATGTCGACAAGTAAGCTACACAGCATTGTAAAATCGCGAAGAGGAATTTTAGATTTGTTAGCGCCCCAAAGTATATATACTGACGATTTGCTGCATATACTCAAGAGAGTAATTTTTTTAAAAGAACCAGTATCTTGGCAATCTACAGCCGCTTAACATTCCTATATCCTCAAAAACAAGTTTCAAATTTAATTATACTGTGTGTAAGCTTCTCATGCTATAATTCGCGTGCTTGCATTCATATACCACTCAATAAGTTCCTTCAACTTTGTTCATTGATGATGCTTTGCAACAAAAGTAAGGCCTACGTGTATGGGTAATGTATAATGTTGCAACATAAGACGGATTTGTTTTAAAGTGGTTTGTACTTTGCAACTACAACAAACCATGTTTTTCCTCTCAATAAAGAGGCCAAACAAAAAACAATACTTTCAAAAAACTTTTATGTATGGTTCTGGGTCATAACGTTTCTTGTGGTTGCACCATCAGTTGAAACGGCAGGGCTTATGAAATTCCATCCAATGAACATTTATACATGACCTCCGAACCACAAAATGTTTTAGCGAAAGTGCTTTTTTACAAGCGTTCGTAGTACGTCGAGATAGCAATGAACAGACATGGTGGATGCCTGATCAAGAGCTACTGTATATAGTGGACAGTAGCTACAGCGTAAAAACAAAGAAAGTCTCAAGTAGCGGAAGAACGCAGCCAGCAAGCAGTACCAGAGTTGTCAATAAGGCTCCGGCTTTTCGGGTCGGTTCGGTCCGGGCTTGGATTATGAAAAACTGTCGGGCTTCAATCGGGCCAGACGCCGAAGCAAAAATAAAATTTCTGTGAGTGATAGGGTTTTCGCAATTGCTGGAATAAAGCAAATAGAACACCTTCTAGCATTTATCGCATCGGTGTGACTATGGGTGGGCAAAACTCGTTTTCGTTTTTATTAAGGCTTCTTCAAATTTGAAGTGATGTTTTTGATTTCGGGTTTAAATCGGGCTCAGACTTGCTGATAAATTCGGGTTCGGGTCGGATCGGGTTCTACTTCTTTGGCCCGTTGACAAATCCGAGTAGTACCACGTACCCGTCAACCCGTTTTTTATGTACCTACTCGGCGCTGTCGCTTCGAAGTGAATTTTTTTAATGTTTTTTTGCTCCAGTAACACAGTTTTTACCGGGTTATTTTTATACGCTAATTTAATCGTTGGGGACGGGATTTGAATTCACGCATATAATCAAAAAGTTATTTGGGTTGTAATATAGAATTCCGAAAAATTAAGAGGTGGTAGTTTTTTAACTGTCAACAATGTCTTTAAATTGATAAAGTAGTTGTAAAAATGATTGCGTCAACCACGGTTGCTGTGCTTCATGCAGTGAACGTAAATTTCTTGATATCGTCTTAAACAATTGTCTTGCTGCTGTAATATACATAATGTCAAGGATGGCACAGATTCAGCATTCATCATAAGCAGCACTGTGTCCCTCTAAGGTGCGAAATTTGAGAAAAATGAGAAATTTTCTTTTAAGTTTTCCAACTGGAAAGATGATTTATAGCCAAAACTTGAATCAAAGTGTTTATTATTTTGATGCATAATAAACTTTTCATACTCTGGAAACTTGAATTAAACTTTCATAAATCCCTTAAAACAAGGTTTCTTAAACTTTTTTGTATCTTTTATTCCTTACCGTTTAAAAAAAGTATAATTTACCCCCCTGCAACACTTTTACCTTTTTAATAATGAAAATTGAAATTTGTTTTACTTTATACTTCAGAAAAATTACCCCTTTGGTAGACAAAATTTACCCCCGGTTAAGAACCCCTGCCCTGAAACTTTGGTTAAAATTTTTATCACAATTCATATTGAGGCAAACTTGCACTTGTTAAAACTTAGAGGGAACAGTGAAATCAGCAGTTGTTAAAACTTAGAGGCACGTATGATACATTTTTATACTGCATTACATTATGCAATTAGAAAATGTTGTAACAATATAGCACTTCGAAAGGAGTTTCAAAAATATACCAATTACAATCTTGGCACAGATCTGTCATTCATGCTCTCATTAAAAGCGTGGTCTAATCAAAAATTTTGTCTTTTGTTTTACACCGTCCTTAAAATGGTTGAATTAAAAAAAGATTGTAAACTTTGCACTCGCCAAAATAATTTGTCTTGCAACATCGCATATAGTTGCAGCGCTGTAAGTCAGCACAATACAAGCATATGAAATCTATTACGAGATTTTCTTGCATAAGAAGGTTTTCAATGACCCCACTCAACAACCACGAAAGGGCTAAAACACCTGCTGGTAACTCGTCCTGTAATCTTGACTGATGGCACAATCATAAAACAAATAGTAACCAATGCATACCCAAACGTTTTCAGAAGACCCTACTTTTTTAGCAGGCCATCACTTATAGTAAAAGAGCTTTTATTGGTACATAATCCTTTCCTTTAAACCAGGGGTCTTCTACCTTTTTTACACAATCGCCCCTTTTCGGAAAGTGTGGGACCGAATTGCCCCTACAAAGCCTTTACGTTTGTAGAGCTGCTATTAAAACAGGTGAAGACCAAAAAAAAAGGTCTTCACACTCGTAGTGCTGTCGTTTTCTTGCTGAAATCGGGTGAAGACCAAAAAAAAAATGTCTTCCCGCCCGCCGATTCACTTTCTAGACAGTTCATTGAATGTGCTTTCCCTAAACCTGAAATCATTTCTGTCATTTGTTCCGTTGTTAACAATATTGGTGAATTTAAAACAGCCCTCCTGAAGGGTAAAATCGCCCCCCAATTTCAAGGATTCTTACAACCGCCCCTCTGTAGACCGAAATCTCCCCCTGGGGAACGATATTGCCCCCGTTAAAGAACCATGCTTTAAACTGATGAAAGCCCTTAATCGTCTCCTGTAGTAGCTAAAGTCAAAATTTGATTTTAGATACTCGTGAAAATAAGGGATTACAAACGACAAATTTAATTTTTTGCGTTAACCATTTTGCGAAAGAAAGTCTGTAATCGTTTTGATATGTGGTATACTGCCAGTTACATACTGCTTTAGTGTGAAATAGGCTGCAATATTTAATAAATATAGCTTTATGATTTTGTCAGATAAAAGCATTTTAAAAAATCACAGCTGTCCAATCATTGAGACATCGTGTTACCTGTATTTCTTGAGCTTATCGTGTGCCTGTTTTAAGATTTTGAGCGCTGCAATGTATAATGTGTATTGAATTATGCTTTTCACTTCTAGTATCAGTTGTTCTATCAACGATATTAAAAATTCTTTTGATTGGAGTAGAAGTAGTGGAATTATGGTTGTATTACAAACCCAATCAACCATTTCAACACACTGGATTGGTTTTGCTTTTTGAAAACGAATTTTGCTACACAATTGATTATGGTACTGAAAACGGAACAATTAAAACCGCTTCAGTTCCAGATAGAAAAAAGGAAGAGTTCATATCAACAAATATCAGAAAGAATTTATCCTCCAAAAATATTTGACAACCTGTGACAAATCAAAAGTGATTAAATTTGTGAAGGAATTGTAGTTGCATCAAGAAACATTTAGCTCAGATAGCCAAGTGGTTAGACTCAGTATACAGCTCAGATGATCAGATGTCCAATTGGTAAGAGCGTCCGCCTCTGGAGCTGTAGACTCGGGTTTGATTCCGAGTCGGGTCAAACCAATGACTTTAAAAGTGGTATTCACAGCTTCCCTGCTTGACGTTCAGCGTTAAAGGGACAGTGTGGAGAACAAGCCGGCAAAGTTACTAGTTGTGCCGTTGGGAAAGGCACTGAGTGGGATTCCCCATCTTGGTGTGGTAGACAGATGGCTGGCAACGCCTAAGTGAGCTCGTTATAGTGTAGCGCTTTGATCGCGTTCTCGTGATAGGAGGATAAGTATACTATTACAATACTAATATCAATTGTGCAATGCACAGTTGCCGTAGTTTTGTCGTGGAAACTGTTGAAGAATTGCGAAAAGAAAAAAAGATTGACGATGAGAAGACTTTGAGCAATTTTTGGAAGAGCATGTTCCACGTTGCCTTAGCCTATGCGATTTTTCAAAACCTGCAATATTGTGTTACCGCTGGCTTTATGGTTTTTTGAAGTTGTTCCTTTCCCAACTTTGCTGTCGGCCGCAGAAGCTATTAAAAAAGATGGGTTGAAAAATGATCTCTTTTCGCTAATATTTTTTATCAACTTCATACGTTATGTGCTTCATGTTGTAACTATTGTAATTAGGGATATGCTGTTAATAGGATTAACCGGAATTCAATTCTTGCTAATTATACGCTTTGCTTTAACTCATTGATAGACTGTCCTCATTCATTCGTTGTGATATGAATGAGGTTTTTGAGCTCCATGCACATTGTTTGTGAATGTTTATCATCTATTTATCGTAGAGCGTGACAGCACTGTTTCGCACTATTAGCATTCATCAGCCGCACTCACGTAAAGGTATTTTGATCTCTTAGGATGCTTGACCTTCATCAGTCAAACAACCCTCCGGATATTTATACCTTACGAGAAATTTAACCTTTGTGGTCCCTAATAATTTGGGAAACCATTCAGGTCAAGTCTTTTGTGGCCAAGGTGCATCGGTTAATCGAATGTTGTTCTATTTGGCCTGCTAAAAGTTGTTCTTCGATCCTTCACGACGAAGTTAGTTTGACTTCCCTTTCAGCAGGCCAAGTAGAACAACATTCGATTAAGTTTATCATCTACATTTGATGTACTGTTGCACACCACTGCATTTGAAAGCAACTATTTTCTTTTTATTTTATTCGCTGTTGTTTTGATGGTAATATATACTGCTTTAGCTCGAATTATGATACACGATGTAAATTGGATACCCCCAAAAATGAAAAAAAGTATGAAGAAAAAAGAATACCACACAATATCAAAAAAAAACAAAAAAAAAGTATGAAGGGAAACGAATGCTGGTATTGAAGAAAAAAAGCAGTTGAAAAAGTAAACGTCAAAAGCAAAAGTGTATAAATATTGCTGTTCGTCACTAGTGTGACTGTGGATGGGTAAAACTCATTTTCTTTTTAATCAAAATTTCTTCAAAATTTAAAGTGATGCTTTTGATTTCAGGTTTAAATCGGGCTCAGATTGGCTGATAAATTAGGATTCGGGTAGGGCCGGGTCGGTACGAGCTTGAAAAATTGGGTTAGGGTCGGGCCAGGCTCAACATCTTTGGCCTTTTGACAACTCGGATTGACAGCGAATTTCCTATTTCACAAAATTGATATAGAGCTTAGCCTTAGCTTGTATATTAAAAGTGCAGTACATACTACGATCTAAATCTTGAAACTCTGATATGAAAAGTTCGATTGGAGACATTCGTGTTGCACTAAGTACGTCAGCGAAAGTTGAGCTGGGTTGGTACCAAAATTCTGAGAGTTCTTTTTTGCATACGGGATTAGCGTTGATTTTTGATGATAAACCACAGTTCACCATCGACTATGGAACTGAGAGTGGAACTTGGAAATATGTCAAAGTCCCAGGAGGAAAAAAGGTGGAGTTCATCTGAACAAATATCAACAAGGATTTTTCCTCAGCCGTTTTTATGAAACCGGACTCATAAGTTTTGACAAATCAGAAGCGATTCCATTTGTAAACTAGTGATTGTCTTTGCCTGGAACGTACAATCTGTTGGCACATAATTGTCGCGATTTTGTTTATGAGGTTGTTCAATATTTGATTGAGCAGAACAAACTTGATAAGGACAACTTAAAAACATTTACAGATGATTTGAGTGACCGTTTAATACGGGATGATAGAGCTTTGAGAATGTTCGTGGTGTGGGCGTCACTCATTTTCCTGCTAATTGGGATGAATTACATTTTTTGTTATTCCGGTACTTCACTTGCCACTGAATTGCTTGCATCTGTTTTTGTTACTGAAAACAACTCATTTTGCTGGATTTCATTGTCATTAGGGTTGGGTGCAGCTAGCGCACTAGCACTTTATGTTCTGCTAACCGAATTTCAATTTGTTGCGGCATTCAATGGATTTGGGTTAATAAGATTAAAAAAATTCCGCCTGAAACCAATGCACCTGCTTGGTGCTGCAATGGGAGTAGCTGTTATTTTTGTACCTATCATTTTTTGGATGATATATAGACCATTTGTTCTTGATATATCAAACAGCGAGGCAGCATCGTTAGGCTCTATCATAGGTCTAGCTCTACATTCGGCGCTATGGGAAAAGATGTTAACAGCTTCAGCAGGTGCATATGCAGCTGGGATACACAGCGCATATGCTCTGAGTCTATACAGAAAACTCCGAAAAAAGCCTTTTCAACTTAATTTTCCGCCAGTTGCAGTGATTTTTTTCCAGGACTTCGCGAAACCGGTTTTGCGAAACCAGTTTCGCGAAGTCGCCTCATACATTTACACCCAAGAATCTCTTCAAATCAAAAATGAAATCTTTGTTATACTCGCCGCATTACCACCGAAGCGTGTAACACGTTGGGCGTGTCTTCGATCACTACGCCAACCGGTCGGTTCGTGCACTTACTCATTAACGTATTGAAGAAATTGTTGTCTAGTGTATTGAGAGTATGATTGGAGCAAAGGTAAAACCTTAATTGATTAATCTCATTGATATAAAATAATTACCAGCTGTCAAGGTCATAATCGCTGAATTAGGTGGCTGCTTAAAATGGGATGATGAACAATTAGTCGGTCGTAACGTATTACGCGAAATTCGGCCCCTCTGGTATCAGAATACGTTGGTCCAGTGTTTGGCCGTGTTGCTGGTAAAGACTGGTCGCAACCTTTGGGCTAGTGATACGTCACTTGTCGGTGCGGGCGTGGGTTCGAATCCTACTCGTTATCAGTTTTTTCTGATTACGTTTGATTTAGCGTAAGATCTTAGTAGGTTAGATTCAAGCTTAATTCATAAATCTTTAAATAAATTTTCGTTACGTCCTTAAGGTTTGTTTTTTATTGTTGTTATCAGTTGTTTTTTCATTCTCAGTATAGTTATGTAAATAAGTAAAGGGTGTTATGAACCTGATAGATTTTGATATGCATATTGCAGTGTGTTGTAAACTTAGTTCTTTTCACTGCTGTGATAACCTTGAACATGAATAATATTATAAACATGAAAAATGGTGCTCGATTAACTTTTGCAGTTTTTGTAGCTTACGCACCTTTATCATGACAAAAAAAAACAGATAATAAAAGTACTACAGCATGTTGCAAATAATTTTTACTTAATTTCCGCAATTTTAAACTGCTGTTTCTTGTTGGCAATTTGCGGTGTATTTGTGAAATAAAGTATTATCATCCCGAACCTTCCCTAGGAGTTTACGCTACCCAAATAGTGAGAAGTTGGTTGTTTTGTACAAGCATAACAAGTTGAAGTCATACCTTCATATGTGTTGATCATATTTCTAATAAATTGCATATAGAAGCACACCAGAAAAAAATTCACTGATTGATCATTTGAAAAAAGTTGTTTAAATTTTGCAATACTCCGAAACCTGTCTTTGGTTTCGAGCCAATCAAACTCATCGCACTTTCATCACAGCTCGCTAACATAGTTCAGGGATTATGCAGAAGCTATTGTTTTCTCATGAAGATAGACAAAAAATAAGAGTGCATAAACTCGTGACACACCCTATATAGAGTACCTGAAAGAAAAGAAAATGATTGACTAATCCAAATCTATTAGAATGTTCACGAAACGTTCAAAAGTCGAAAAATCGATGATGGTTTATGATTATTTTGGAGCTAACTATATTTATCAATCAATCAATCAATCAAAGCTTTTATTCTTGAAAATGTGAAAATAACTCAGAGCGACAGCATCTGATAACAAAAAATCAAGAAAAGGAAGACACGACTCAACGGAAAAAAATTGTCAAGTGAATTTCCGTTTTCAAAACGCTTATACTCTTTCGTATGTACTTTTTTAAGAGAAACAACTTTCAGCATGTATGTGCTAAAACATTGTAGGGAAGGATCACAAGTTTTTACAAGAGCACTAATATTTGTGACATTGAGAAAAGTTATAGGAAGCTAAAACGAGTGTTAGCTTGAGCTTGAAGATACAGATAAAATAGTAATCTTGATTATGGCTTTGGAGATAATTGAGTGCGTTTATGTTGTATCGAAAAAGATCTACGCTACTGTGGATGAAGTGCAAGCAAATAAGAAGCGATGCCAGCGATTAGCTGAGCGAATCCGTTGTTTGGTGACTCCGCTAAACGAACTACTCTCACAAGTCAGTATCATATCTAACGTCTAGTACGGTTGAGGCAAGAAAATTGGTAGAACGCTTTTGGCATTTACTTTAAATGCAACTGTTATGCGTAAGCATTGGAACCTAAGAATGCTGCTGCTAGAGTGCTTAAGTTTCTACGTTTCGCTTGAAGTAACTTACATACTTGAAAATAGATCAGTGGTTCCCAACCAGAAGTCCACGGACCCCCAAGGAGTCCGTGAAAAGCTTGCTGGAGGTCCGCGAGTGCATTGGCATTTGACGAAATTAATCTGCAACATTCAAAAATTTCTTGATTGGTACCAAGAAAAATGCACTTAGGCTCAAGTGAAAAATCGGACATCTGCAAACGTAATGACCTTTTTTTATGTGCTTCACTTGAATTCGGGCGAAAATTAGACATCTGCGGCTGTAATGACCTTTTTTTAAATGTAGGGGTCCGTAAGCTTCATAATAAATTAAAAGGGTCCGTGACTAAAAAAGGTTGGGAACCACTGAACTAGATCATACAGAATATTTTTTCTACGACAGTGGTTTTTGGCCTTCACCTGTAAAAATGCTTAAATAATAATAATAAAAACTGAGGTTATTTTCAAATTATATTGAACTGAAAATTCAACAGTAATTGAGGGAGACTGCGAAGTGAGCTTACGCTCTTCGAGTCAGCAGCCACCCGTTATATATGTCAAATGCGATCGACTCCAGCTGCGAATCGAACCCGTCACGTAGGATCTGTCACCTGCGCCCGGTACCGCTAGGCCATGTCGCTGACACAATAAAAATTATCTTTATCGAAAACTCTCTATTTCTTTTATTCTATGCTCGCAATTCCTAAACGTTGAATTGCTGCTGAAAAGTCGCATCTGCGCTGGTACGGACATCCAACACGAATGTCCCGGGAACGAACAGCCAAAAAACTGCTGTGTACAGCACCACTAGTCAAAGGCCTAAAAGCCATCTCAGAACTTGATGGCAAGATTATGTTAAAGACCTTGGCTAGTCTTGGTCGGCATACTGATCGGCGTAACAGGTCTTGGGTTCCATTCCTGGGCCGGTCAAATCAGACACTGTCGCCAACGGCTCGCCATTACTGCGACATTTCTGGTTGCGCAGGCGCTTAGCTGCGCTGGAGGGCCCCCGCCACTCGCTAAACACGTAGTACCGCAAGTATAATGAAAGTTTACTCGTCAATTTTACTCAAGCTCAATTCATATCAGCCACGCAAACGAAATATTTCAATATTCCAACTATGCTGAACGGCGTTTTTCAAAAATAAGAAAAGGTCAGTAGCTATATTCGTTAATTCAAATCATGCAATCCGCCACAGGCTGGCTAGTGGCTTCCCCTGAAATCTAAAACCATGCAAATGTGACTCGATACTCAACGATATCATTTTGCGTATATTAATATTCAAATAATATGGTACGGTATTTCAATGTAAACACTCAATAATCTTTCTTTGTACTCTATCCCTTAAAGGGAAATAACAGAGTGGTCTATAAGGAAGCACTGATTGATTTGGTCAGCACGTTAGAAGAATCTCGCCAGTTCATACAAACTTTCACCAAAGAAAAGTCAAGACTGAGAAAACTTCAAGATGCTTGCTACGCCAACAAAGTGAAGGTGCAGTATGTCGTATGCACTGATATATTATGCCAGCAATTGCGCTTTGAAATTGCTTTGAAATTGTTCCGCTTTGAAACTGAATGGGCGGATATAGTTCCTGCCATAACAACTGCTTTTCCGCCAGTGAAAAGATAACATGGAAGTTTTCGCTACCAGGCACAAAACTTCATTTTGTTATTGCAGACGCTATTTTAATTCTTTTCGAACTTGTTTCAGCGATTCAAAAACTGAAACGGTTACCTATTCGAATTGCTGAAATAGCTTTTAAAATCTTGAAAAATGCGTTCACCATATCAAAATGAAATTTCGTGCCTAGTTGCGAAAACCACTATGTGTGAACGCGGCCTAAGTCTGGTTGTAATGGCGTCGTTACCAAACAAAAATGAAAAGTTTTTACTTCGCATTATACTCGAGAACTGTTAGACTCACCAAAACACTGAAGAAAAAAAAAGAAGTGCTTGCACTCCACGGTTAAATATTAAAAGAATTTGAAGTATTGATTACAAGATAACGTTTTTGCTCGTTCGAAATCCATCAGATTTTGCACGAAAGCATTAAGCCTAAAGCATGTGGGCTAAGTTAGTTTACCGCAGTTAAGGTGTGGCCGGCTGACCGCTGACCAGAGTGAACTTAGTAAAGTCATTATCGTATGCACACTTTGATTTAGGAAAATTTCGGGTACCTCAACGATCGGTTAAACATACTCGTACCTGCACTCACATTCGGTCTTCAAGTTGAACGGCGCAAATCTATCCGGAAAACTTTCTCCGTTTCTAACAGATTGCCGGAAGACACAAGTGACGAATCATGTGATTTGCGGGACATGCAAAGTTTACTCAACTCTCTTGGTAATTTTTTTAATTAAACCAAAATGTTTTCGACGCTTTTTTACGAATACGCATTTTGCCAAACGCAATCGTACTCCAAATTCAGTTTTATTTGTTACCCTCATTTTGACGGTAAGTGCTGCGCTGTAAGTAGGCCCATCCTAATTTCATTTTTAAGGTTTTGAAGCTGCTGTAATGAATCGGTCTCTCAACAGCAAATCGAACTCCTTTACTATAAGCTGCTGTTGTTTTTTTTTTCTTAAGTTGGTGAAACACCATTTGTTTGAATGTTTGCGCTGCTAACATCAGTTTAACCAAATATTGTTATCAAAATTCATGTTGATGAAAGAATAAAGATATGATTTTACTGTTAGAAAGTTTTTTTTTTGTGTCAACAATTAGGGCTAGGCAATCACTTGATCGTTAATTCACTGACTGGGATTCTTACAGCCATGTCGATTTGGTTTTAGCAATCAATAACTGATAATGGCACTATCGTCGACCAAATATTTTCTTTATTTACTAAATTATTTTTATCAATTATTTGAGAAAATAAAGAAAATTTTTTGTCGACGACAGTAGGCTACCATCATCAGTTATTGCTTAATCGTTAATGTACTACGGTACCAGTAATACCGGTACTAGTAAATATTTATTTGCGATGAAATACAAAATGGAAGTACGGTACGTGTGTTGAGTTCCCGCTGCGGTTAATCTTAAATAATTTCGGTTTCTGTTTTGCTGCTTGCTTAAGTTACAGAGCTAATGATATACAGTGGGCCTACCGTAACTTCAACCCTTTTCATAAATTAACAAAATTGCCCCAAAAATCAGAACTTCTTTCAGGTGTGTCTTTGTTTCAAACTATTAAGAAAACGGAACTTCGGAAGATGAGATTCCACAGTGATTCGATTTTGTACACTATCTTTGCAGCCAAGTACAGAATGAATCTTGTAATGGTGAAGAAACCAAAATTTGATTTTTCTGATCAAAGGTAAAGTTGTTTCATCAATTGCCAAAAATGAATAAAATAATCAAAACCAAATTACTATTTAAATATATATAACTTTTATTTTAACAGTCAATAGGTCATTCAAGCTATTTATTTAAGAGCTCGACAGTCTGTTTCATGCCTAAGGCAATCATCAGGAGCAAGGTCTAAACACAAATAATTGATCGTTAATAATGGAAGAATAAAATTATACTCACGTTTGAATAGATGGTTTGTCCGGATAGCCTGCGACAGATTATCGTAGGTCCATTCCTTATTGTGAAAATGAGTAAAACTTGCCTGCAAAAGCAAAATCTCGACCTTATAACAATTTTTACGAAAATATTGATATTTATGAAAATAACAATTATTATCGAAAATAACAATTTTTAATGAAAATAACAATTTTTATAAAAATTTTTTATGAAGTGAAAATTTTAAAGCAAAAGTTAGCCTACTAGTTAATAGCATGAAAAAGCAGCTTGAAGTCTGGATATGCAGTGATAGGGTAGCGGCAGGTTTTACTCATTTTCACAATAAGGAATAAACCTGCGCAGGCTGTCCGGACAAACCATCTATTCAAACGCGAGTATAATTTTATTTTTCCATTATTAACGATCAATTATTTGTATTTACACCTTGCTCCTGATGACTGCCTTAGGCATGAAACAGACTGTCGAGCTGGTAAATAGCTTGAATGACCAATTGACTGCTAATTTTTCTCTGTTTTGGGGAACATTGAGCACTGTACTTGGATATGCAAACAACCCTTTGCGTTTGTTTAACTTTTATTAAATGTAGTTGTGGCGTGTTTAGGGGTGTCCGTAGTGCCATGCCCCCTCTCCCCTTTAGACTTGGCCGTTTAGTGAAAAAAGAACAAATGGCCAAATGGGGCCAAAGTGACTGAAGTGTGGCGGATTCTTTTGATGGTTTTTGTACTGTAGTTTATGTCGGTCCCCTCCCCCTCCTCCCCGCTTTAAAATTTTTCGCAACGCCCCTACTTTTTGAAACTTTGTCGCATTAATTATAAAAACAACTTCATCTATCGTGTATATGAAATAACTTTTAGATGTTTATATTACTGTAGTCGTAATTTGAGCTTATTCGTTTGTTAATGGGTTGTCCATTTGTTCAACTTCATTTTAAATTGATATTTTTTTCTTGTGGCGCCACGCAAAATCAATTGAGTGTAAAGCTGCAAAGTTTCACAAAAAAAATCTTGTTCAAAGGTGCAACGACAGACAATAAATTAAAGAATTCACTGAGTTCGATATATAAACAATCTGAAAAATATATTGATGGAACACGAACATTGCTAGCATGCACTAACCAATCAACTGCTTAAATCTAATGATCATGGTTTATTCAAATATTGAAAATATTTGTTTAAAATAATCAGTCCCATATTATACATACCGTTGAGAAATATATATATACTGCAAAATCAAAAATCTATCTTGCAAACGGTTAAGGAGTGCCTTCACTTCAATACCTGAGCATTTTTTTTTTAGCACTCCTTTTCATCACACTTGTTTTTGTTTGGCTTATGGCGTATTTGCAAAGGTGTAATTTCAATCGCCTGGTGTGTTGGAAAAATAATTTAATTCTTCATTTAGACATCAGAATTTTTGTTAAATTCCGGACTGTTTTGATAAAATTGTCTGAAACGTAGAAAGGTATATACCAATTTTTGGTGCGTTGTCCACTGTGATAACTGGCCTGGTGCATGCTAGCTGTGACGAAAAATTGGTTGACATGCAGAAAGGAATATTTCTTAAACGATGCTAAAAACATGCTTCAATTCAATTCCGAAAACGTTGTTCGTGTGTTTGGAATCTGCGTGGATGCAGATGAAAATTATCTTATTGTCCAGGAATTCATGAAGTTGGGAACACTTCACAATGTGGGCTAAGTACACTACGCTCAGTATCATGTCGTTTTCAGCCGCTTTTGCTTTTATTCTAGTCAAAAGTACCTTCTGCTATGCATTTTCTACTGAATGAGTGCGTTTATGTTAACCTTGCCTGCCTTTATGTTAAGCGCTATACTTTTTAGCGTCTATTTTTTCAACAATAGCTTAACTGACGCTAAAAGAAAAATATGAAGAAGGCGTACTGCAGCTATGCGCAAAAATAAGTGGCAAAACGAATTCTAAAATTGACTCGTCAAATTCTTGAAGTAACATTTGCGCTATGCCGTCCGGTTGCCGTTATAGTTAATAACATTGCTGCTGGTGCAGCAGGTCTGGGTTTTGTTATCGGGCTGGTCAAATCGGACGCACAACTGCCTGCCGCCGCTGCGACATTTTTTGGAGCTGTGTTGTCCAGGCGCTAAGCCGCGGAGAGGGACCCCGCTAGGCTTACTCGTTACACGCTGCAACGGTACAATATCGCGAGTATTATGAAGATTTTAGATTAGACTAATTCACACCCTAAACTAATTTATTTCAATCGTTTTGTGTTGACGTTGCTGACGTCATTATTTATCGTTTGTTCAGGTTTTTCAAACGCAACATCGTTTTGATGACGTCATTTTATTGCGTATGTGCATCGAAACCTCTCTTGGTCTTTATTTTTTGCATTGTTCTGACGTCATTCATGGGGACGTATCCACATCCAAGTATTTAGTGAATGAGGATTATCATGTGAAGGTAGAAAGAATGCTGTTATGTTTTTATGCTTGTTCAGATTCGCAGAGACAGATGAAAACGTCCCATTTGATCAAATATATATCGAGTGCAACAACGCATTTAAAACTATAGTGATAATGCAACTAGAGTGCTACGATCAGGCTTTAATTAGCTTAAAGTAATATTGTAATTAAAACTGGCCACTGAGATTTGGCACTGGATTTAAATCTTCTCTGGGAAAGTGTTTTTCTTTTCAGTTCATCCACGATGCACTCTCAATAAATGATAACAAAATGGGATTTTAGTAGTTATCCTAGTCTACAGTTCGTATAAGTTCAATTGCAATAAGGCCAAATTGTTTTAGTTCTGCCTTTTCAATCAACTGAGTTAAACTCTGCAGTCTTTTGCAGTTGCGATGAGAAACAAGCTTGATAGCAAGGTTATCAGATTAGGAAGCACTCAGATGCACTTAGGAAAGCGAGTTAATTTTACACCGATTTTCTAATAAATTACTTTGCATGAAACAGATATCTGGATTTGAGTTTTCAACAACTGAATCATCAGTTGCCAGCAAACCTCGACAAAACCAGTTTTGCTGTAGCATGGCTGAAAAACTGGCCAACAACGAACAATATTCAGAGAAAAGTGACGTATTTCGGTAAAATGGTGAACTAATGTCTTATTCTGTTAATGGATATGCGTTACTTTTTTAGTTTTGATTATAATCTTTGCTGCTTAACCGCAATTGTGCGAGACCGGATTGATCGCAACGGTGCGCAGTGTCTTCACTGCCTAGTTGTGATGCCAAAAGCGTCATTACCTGATTAAAAAGTTGTAAAAAAAGAAGTTCAGATGAACTTGCAACTATAAAAAGTAATTGTGATTACCGTATTTTCTTGAATAGAAGTCGCGGCTGCTATTTTTGAACATTTTGTGCTGTTTCTATTCGAGGGCGTTTTTTGCTCAAGGCGGCTTCTATTCAAGAAAGTACGCTATAGCAATTCCTCTATCATCATAAAACCCCAATGAAAAAAGTTGCTTTTATATGTTCACTGCCAAAAGTTAGTATAATTGGTATATCACTACCTGTCGCAATTAAACAACATTTTCATACTTCATGCGATTAACTTATACCTGTTGTTGGTAGTGGTATAGGCTTCGTCATAAAACTGACCTTAACAGGTATGGCTTTGTTCTGTGCGAAATCTTGACTAGTGATTTATCAAATCATCATGATAACAAAAGAGGAACGAAAATGTGCACGGATGAATGTCTCTTCACACTCGACAATTTGAAAGGACGTAACGATGCAACTGCAATAGTTGCAAGATCTTGCCTCAACTCGGACGAATTCCTTAGACCGACAATGGAAGGTAAGCTGTAAAGTCCAGACCTAATCGAGAATAAGGAGAAACACCAGTGTGCGAAGTAAAAGATTTTACTGGGGGGAATGTTTTGCAAAGTATACATCTGGTCGTAAAAAACTATAGAGCAGCGGCTCTCAACCTTTTTTCTTCATTACCCACTTTCAATGTGACTGACCCTCGATTACTTACAACATACAGTTATAGATGTTTTAAACCCGGGTTTTTCAACCTCTTTTCGCTCATGGCTTAGTGAAACAGAGGTGGGCAACTTTTTTGACTGCCAAGATTGGGGCGCGCATTGATCGGAAGAGCACAAAAAACGGTCTTCACGTCTTTAGGTGTCCTATATTTTCCTCTGAAAATCCAAGTGAAGAGCAAAAAAAGTCATTTTTCTAACCGGAACGAGACAGTGTTTAATTCCTCAGGAAGTGTTCAATTACCCACCTGAAAACCTCAAGTTACCCACCGGTTGGGAACCCATGGACCAGAGTTATCATTTGAACCCATGGACTGTAAATAAGAGTTTTAGGCTTGCGGTGTATACCCATCTTTACGTAGCATTAAATGCCTCTGCAAAACTGTCACGTTATGAATGGAGCAAAGGACTCTTACGAGATCTGTCTATTTTGCAATAACTCTTAAAATTATTGTCTGCTTGACTGTAGGCACGACGTACATGACGGCAATGCTGATGCTGTTGCACACTTAATCGCTAGTAATTGCAGCAGCTTCCTAAGCGTTTTTGCATTGAATAAAACGGGCAGTTAAGTTTAATAACGGTAAAATGTTGTAACAAGACCAAGACAAAATAAGAACTGTTTCAGTTAAGCCTAGGAACTTAAGAAAAAATAAGGAAAGACATCATCAATTAAATGATTATTTCACAGCTAACAAAAAATGTCTAAATTCTAGGGTAGGCCATGGTTATTCAACGGGGGCGATATCGCCTCCCAGGGGGCGATTTCGGCCTTCAGAGAGGCGATTGTAACAGTTGTTGAAATGGGGGGGGGCGATTGTGCTTGTTAGGGGGGCGATTTTAGAATTGCCAACAACATAATTATGCAGTCAATATTTCCTCTAACTTCTTGTAGTCTGCGCGCGCAGACACTTTGGCAGGTGCGCACTTTTTTAGAAATGACTAAGGTTTGTGCAACGACCCATGAATAGATTGAATATGGCAGCTTTTGAAAACAAGTAGCGCAACTTCTCTTGGTTATGTTACTGCTGGTACATTTTTCGCTCACGGTACCAGAGGCGTCGTGCAGCCAAAAAATTTGAAGGGGCCCGAGTAATAACATAAACAGATACTGATCTAAACCTTTGTAAAAGCCGTATTTAACATCGAATAACATTACGAAAAAAGGAAGTGAGGAAAAGATACCAAAATATCTCGTGACACCCCAAAATTTGGATAATAAATCGAAATTTATTTTGATACCTCAAACCGCTCCTTAATTATGGACTTTATGCGTAATCGGTGTGGCCCCACGATTCAACAAAGGAGGAGGACATTGCTTAGGGGCTGGGGGCGAATCCTTAGCCGCCGCTGGCAAGGGAGGTCTGGGGGGCGGAGCCTCCGGTCGCCAACGGATTTTTACGGTTTTCACGTAAAAAAAACTCGTTTTAGCACACTTTTTTATCGATAAAGGATATACCGATACCTGTAGTGAGTGCAGTCTCTATTATAGTATCAGACAATCCAAAAATAATTTAGTAGTTCAAGTCTAAAAGCAGGAGCTGGGCTAAAATAAATGAAAGGAGACTGCAATGGTTCTAAGTTTTGACGCATATGATGAGATGATGTGTTTTAGGCTATGATCTTTAACAAGGCATGCAAAATGTTTTTTAAACTCTAACTACAGATCAAGAAACTGACTTTACTCCTGAGTCGAAGCGATTAATTGAAGCAAAAATTAAAAAAAAAAACAATGGAGTTTATAGTATAAGAAAGAAGGGTATGGGGTTAATTTGCAGGATGAAAGCAAAATGGCACTGGTTAAATTTTTATTTTTTTAACTTTCAATTTTTTGAATTATAAAAAGTATCTCATTCAGAAAATTTTGGGGATCCCGGATCCCCCCGGGCTACCCCGGGCCCCAATGGCACGACGCCACTGCACACAGTATTTTGCGAAGAAATTCGTCGTTTTAGCAGGTCCAAGAACAATTTTCCTCAACTTGCCAACCGAGAACATTGCTTCATCATGATATGTCTGTGCGCAGTTTATGCGTGTGCGCATTCTCTGAAAGCCGTGTGTGCGCAAACGCGCTCAGCTTACAGGGAACACTGTATGCAGTGATCTTCCGAAAGAAGCTCTGCGAATGCTTTTCCCCTAATTTTAGTGGAAAAAAGGAGCTCTGCGGACGTGAAGACCTTTTTTTGCTTTTTACCTGATTTTAGTGGAAAAATTGCATTAATGCGCTTAGGGGGAGATTTCGTCCCAAAGTTTCCAAAAAGGGGCGATTGGGCAAAAAAAGTTGAAGACCCTTGCTCTAGTCGGTAACGGTTTTGGTTGTGGATTTCTTCAGTTTTGCGAAATGGTTGCAAGGTGGTTTTGGAGCCACTCATGCGCGTACTTACTGTACTCAACCCGCGAAGGCGGAGGCCCGTAATATTGAGAAACAAAATGACATTGCATGTGGCCAAGCAAATGCGATTGCGCTTTTTTGTACACATCGTTCAATGCCTTAAATCCCCGTTCACACTCCGCTGTTGAAAATAGGAACGTTTTAATTATTCTCAACAACTCGTCATACCCATCTGTAATTGCACCAGCATTTGCTTGCCTAAAGGCCAGCACTGTGGTCATTGGGTCAAGACTGAAAAATCTTGCAACGTCTCTTTCTTGTTTGTCCCCATACATTATTTTCTCGCCGTCGTAGTCGGGCCTACATCCTGCGTCAAGAAATTTGCAATTTAGCAACTACTCTGTGACGTACCTTGCTTTATAATTATCGTTAAGCATCTCATCGAAGGACCCAACAACTACGAGGTATGGCTGGAACTTGCGATCTTGGCCGTCGTAAAAACGACGCTACGAACCACTGCGCCATCATGTAACATACAATCGGTTGCAGCCTTTTACGAGATGGTGTGTAGGCTTGAAACCCCGACTCTGTTGCGTCAAATTCCAGGTCTCAAGCCAACATACCGCCTCATTGAAATCTGTAATCCTGCTTTCATTTTTTTCAGTCACGCGATGTTTGCGAAAACGCAAATTAAATCAAATAATTCTACGGGAACATCATTAGGGGGGATGTTTTTGCATCCCCCTAAGGATACCATTTAATTTTTTACTGGGGGGATAACTATAATTACTGGGGGAGACACATCCCCCCTTACTTCGCACACTGGAGAACACGCAAGTTTAGTTCTTACGTAAAAACTGGTTTCCGAAGTTTATAAAGAAAAATCTTCATTATAATCGCCGTACTACGCTGAGTACGGGGGGCCAAACGTAAAAAATGTGAAATTATTAAATCAACATAGTGTCAAATCGTAGTAACAAATCGAATAGGATTTATTGTTAAATCGAATTTGATTTGTGTAAAATCGAATTTCACTTGCACAAATTAAATCTGATTTACAACAAACCCAATTCAATTTAACTAATCAAATTTGATGACAAATCTAATTTAATTTACATAGATCAAATTTAATTTGCATAAATCAAATTCAATTACCTGTACATGTTAAATCAATTTAATTTAAGGGTAAGTCAATTCGATTTTTATATATCAAATTCGATTTAACCCTAAACCGACTTAACCCTGAATCGATTTGACGTTAAATCGACTATGATTTATAATAAAATCGAATTGGTTTAACTTTAAATCGTGGTTGATTTGTGTAAATCAAATTAGATTTAGCTCAATAACCAAGCAAATACATAAGTATAACTTAATGTTCTTGGTTTTCGTGAAAATGTGTCCTTAAAGTGGTTGCAAATTCGTAAATAATTTTTTTCGTTTGGCACCCCAAAGCCGAGTGCATAACGAGTAGCGGGGCCCATCTCCGCTGCTTAGCACCTGCTGCTCCGAAGCTTGAAGCTCCAAAAAAACGTCGCAACGGTGGCGGACCGTTGGCGACACTGCTCCAATTTGACGAACCCAACAATCGAAGCCCTGACCTCCCGCACCGATATTTATATCAAGTTTTATTTTATCCTATGTCTGTGCATTGAGTGCAACTTTGTGTAAAATATTGCGGAACAATCTTCTGCGTTTGGGAAACTCTTAAAGAATGCAAAAGTTGTTCTATTGTCTTTCCTTTAAATGGCCGGGCAAAGTACAGTAGACATGTATTAAATATCTAGGTGACAAGATACTTTTATCAATATTACACCGCATCTTGTTCGCACGGTGATAGTAACTGTAAAACGGAATACAGTTGGCTAACCGAAGAATGATGCTATGTCGTCGCATATGAGTGTTCCGTTTTGAGCAGCCTAAGCCTTCTTCAACAATCAAAAGCAATTGGTAGTTTTTTCTTTAAAACAAGGCCGAGCGAGACGCTACAATCCGATACAAGTTTTTTAAAGGATATTTTACGATATGGACTAGGGCCGAGTAACAAGCATAGACAAGCGATTTTTGACTTAAGTCTTGTCATTATTTAACCTATGCCATGCTGTCAATTTACAGAAGTTGTTCGTCATTTAACCTATGTTCGGGAAAGCAAAGATGAAGAAACAAAGCTTGCTACAACCGAGAATAATGTTAAAGATTAGGCCTATTTTCAAGGTTTTCACGTGACCAGACGTCATGAATATTAACAGAGAGCAATTGGTTCATCATTATAATCGCACTTTGTACAGTTTCTATGTTATCACGTGGATATTGTTGTTTGTGGAAATTTGAAGATGCTGTAAGTTAATAACTTTGTACCAACAACTTTTGAAGTGCTGTGCAGTATCCATTGATATAATTCTCGCAAAGAAAATTAATATAAAAAAATTTTAAATGGCGACTTGTACACTTTTTAAATCTATTACTTTAACCTGTGAAAGCAAAAATCTTGATTGTGGCACTGAAATACAGTCGAATCATTTAGTAGCCTACTTGTTGTATGGATTTTCATATTCGCCGTAGCAGGACATCAAGATGCACCAGTAGTACATAGCCCTTTTTCAATAAGAAAACCTTACTTAGTAAAAGCGCGGTTAGATTATTTTCAGTGACACTGCGCAAAAAAGAACTCATCTCATTCATGAAACCGGATCAAGTTGATTTAGATTTAGAATTCACATTACGCCATAAATATTTTCTTGTATGCAGCTGACCACGAATCACTAATTACGTTTTTCAGCGATGGAGTTGATTCTTTCGACTGCATTGCAACGACTAAAATACCGCATATTCACGAAAAAAAATGATGCCGATATTCGCATACTTTCAGTAAAATACAAAAAAAAAAAAATTTTAAACACTAACGAATTAAGTGCTCGTGGGGGCATAACAATTGGTTTCATGCGCGAGTATCAACCGAGGGCCACATCGACGTTACTTGGGGCCACACGCACAAGATTTATTATTCTATTTTCAAAACATTGAAACTGATTAATTGAAAAATAATACGTAATTAAAATTTTTAATTGTTGATATATTATTTAATTAGAACAAAATTTTTTGTTTCAGTGGCCCAAAATTTGCTAATAGGCAACAATTATGTTACGTTTGACTTCACAAAAGTCAGCCGGTTTGATCGCATATTGTGCTCAGCGTCTTCACTGCGTGGCCGTGATGCGAAATGCGTCATTACCCGATTTCGTCCCTCCCAAACTAAAAAAAGTGTCGCCATCAATGATACCCAAAAAAGAAAACGATAATACTGATGTTCTTTTGGCTCCAATTGTGCCCCACTCCTGGTAAAGATAAACAGTTCAGCTAAAAATGTAAAAAAGAGTAATCGTAAATTTGCAACTTTTCTCACAATTTTTTGCAAAAACAAAAAAATCTCAATTACAATCATAATTAGGACAATTAAATGAAAAAGTAGACTTTCGGCAAATTGATGTGAGCTTACTGATCCAAATCAGCTGCACACGCGTTTCAACCAAAACAGATATTCCTTAGCAGAGCGTAAATTCTTCGCACTTTTTATCCGGTACTGAGAATCCTAGGAGAAAAGCCGCAAAGCACAAAAAGTTTAGAACCACAACTGGCCTAGATAATTTGAAATTCGATCTGCAGCAAAGTTAGAAGAGCGGTCGTTTGATGTTAGCTGTTTTATCTCCCTTTTTAAATTAGGGTATAACTGAAGCGATATTGAAACAAGAAGGAAAAGTTCCCTGCGTGACACATGCAGTGTTTTTTTAAGGCGTTTTGTTTGAGGAACCAAAATGCTGGTCTCTCAAAATTGTCCAGCGGTTTCTCAAAATCTGCTTCTACAACAGTGTAGAAAGCCGTGTTTCACGTGCTAAATTCAATTGGCGCTCTTTCAAAATTGCGTCATGGTTTCTCACTGGACTTGACACATGCATTGAATAGGTTGTTGAGAGAAGATAAAATAACATACCGGTACCGGGTTTGCCGAGTTTAATGAATTGCTCAATTGGGATTTTTTATCGTTAGTCAAAAATTTAAAGCTATTCCGGTTAGCATTTGCGCAAATGACTCAGACCTCTTTTCTAATACTACCGATCACTTTTTTGTATTTGCGATTAAACGCTTTGCTTTATATGTAAAGTCACAGTAAACGTTTCAATAAACATGCAATAATGTGCCATCATATACACCAGACTCCTTAGTGCCATCCTACGGTGAATAAACCCAGGAAAAGGTTTCGCCCCTCCTAAAATCAGCTATTTATACGTGTATGTATTGGTGTTCATTGTGTAGTGAATAACTAAAAAAGCAATGTCCTTCCTGGCCTACTGGACGGGAAGTCATGACGACTTCCTCTTGTTGGGTCGGAGGCTATATCAGCTCTCCATCACCAACAGTGCAAAGCACTCCAGTCAAACGTACCGTAGAGCGGGACAGCACCATTTTGGGCTATTAGCCCCCATCAGCCGCCCTCAGGTAAGATACATTCGTCTTCCAGAACGAATGATCTTGCCACAAAGGTTAAATTCTTGAAGACATATTTATCCGAAGGGATGAGTGATCCTGGCAAGACCATTCGTTCTGGAAGATGAATGTATCTTACCTGAGGGCGGCTGATGAGGGCTAATAGCCCGAAACAGCGCTGTCCCGCTATACGGTTGTGTAGTAAACTCGGCAAACATTGGTAAATATCTGTTAAATGCGTGATAGAAAATTATGTTCAAAGAAACTCTTTGTATAACCCGAGAGTGGGGTATTAATTTTCTTTTTTATCATATACAAGTTGCATCAAAAATTCATTCTACTTTTACGTAAGCTATTAATGTCTCCAAGACCCGCAACTAGGAAGGGCTCGGAAAAACTTTTGCCCTGTTTTTGCATAGTTGATGACTAGTTAAAGTGTGATACGATACAATTCGTGTTGTTTGTATAAAATATGAACTGAAATAAGCGAACCCGCAGTTCCAGGAAAAAGTCGTATTACCAACAAGCTCGCCTAATTTAGTACGTTATTTTTTCGCACCCTAATACAGAAACCAACGGGAGCTGCTTGAATTACGATTAATCGCCTATAGGTCTGTTGGCTGTATGTTGCTCAGTTTGGGAATCACCACAGTCGATCACCAATACTATAACAGTTTAACGTAGAACAAAATCAATTTCGTTTTGCGTTGCACTCTTGCTTGCTAGTGACTGTAAGTGTAAGTATTTTAGAGGAAAAAGTAGATTCTTTGCGGCGTAGCAGTAAACCATTCGGCTCTTGGTCGATAGGTTAAGAGTTTGATGCCTTTTACCGTTTGCTGCATAATTGTGCTACCTCTGTTTATGTTGGCATCAGGGCTGGATTTAGACAATGAGAGGCCCTAGGCTATTTCCATTTTATCCGCTAGAAATCGGTGAAGACCAAAAACAAAGGTCTTCATGTCCGCAGGTGTCGTGTTTTCAGTTTCACTGCAAATATCGGTGAAGACCAAAAAAAAGGTCTTTGTTGTTCGTGATGAAGCCCCTCATTTCCCCCGAAGCCCCCCATTTTCTCCGAGGCCCTAGGCTTCAGCCGGCTTAGCCTATACGTAAATCCGACCCTGGTTGGCATTGTCCTACGTCGGTGCTTCATTTCTGTTCTCCGTTTTTGTTTTTTTTTAATAAAGAACTTGTGCACAATGAAGATACGAAAAAGCGAACTTTTTCGGGTAGACACTAATCACTGTAATCAGTGCCTCTGCGCTTTGAAAAAAAAACTACTTTCTCGGCAACAATTTAACAGCAAAATGTGCGGACTTCCACTTCCCGGAAATTTCGCAGCAATGCGTCAAAGTTGAACTAAATTTCTGCCGAATGGTTTGGTTTATTTTTTACTAACGTCCGTTTTGAACCAGAAAAAAGTTTTTTTCCTGTTTTTATCTACAGTATATGATATCATAATCCGATGTTGCAAAAATTTCGTCCCGGGCCGTGGCCTTGTTTAGCGAGGTTTATTTTTTTTGCATTGCTGCTGGATTGGAAAACCAAATGGACAAGTTTGTCACCATAATTCCTTCCTCTGCAAGATCTTCCTCCAACGCGGCTTCGTGCTTTCATTCGTCAACGCGAAGCACACCGAACAGCTGCAGCTCCACCTCAGCGAAATCGATTTTTTCTTCGCAAAAGCATCAGGATCGATTACCAGAGAATCTGCAAGAAAACGCTCCTTCCAGGCCAAAACTACGTGCCTTTCCGAGGGATAAAGACAATTGTTTTCTTCCGCGATTTACTAGGCCAACTAGGTTGCCGGACTGCACGTGCATGTTTTGCTTTACAAAGTAAGAACCCGCTACATCTGATCGGCTCTGATGCAGAACATTTGTAAAAAAGAGACCGCCATACCCGCAAGCCGATGATGTGCTCAGTGATGGGCGTGACAAACCTTTTTGTACTAAAGCGACACCCATAAATAGTCGATACTTTCCAGAAAGCTCTTGGCGATACCGATAATCAATAAACCTCAATTTCTTAAGCGATATCGGTATTCGATAAATTATCGCCGATAAGTTTTTCCGATAAATTTTGCGGTAAGTTTTCAATATGTTTGATGAAGTTTTTTTGTAAGCCACATTGCAAAAATGTTTTATAGATTTTTAAGAAAAGAGAGCAGTTCACGGACTCTGCGGTGGTATCAAACAAAACAAAAAAATTCTTTTTAAATTGCAACAAGACAAGACACAAGGGCACAGAGTATTTTTTCTATAGCGCCATCTCATTGACTTTGAACACTGTGTGCGTAAACAATCGTTTATCGCGATAATATGATTTATCGGCGATAACAAAATATATTACAAAAGCGATATCGATAATCGATAAATCCAAACTAGAGTATTTTGAGCGATAACGATAAAATGATCGGTAATAAATTATCGCCGATTAATTACCTCGATAAAATCCACTTAGGCTAATAATCTAAACATAGGCCTACCAAAGTTGCATTTTCAAGGAATGAACGAAAATTGTAAGATAAAGTAAAAGAGGTTTGCCATATTTTCACTGCGCGAAAGGACTTCACGTTCGCGAACGTCCAATTTTCCGTGCAAAATCAAGTGAAGAGCAAAAAATAAAAAAAATCTCTTGGTATGTTAGGCACTGGTAAACTGTCCTTGCCACTACAGAACAATGCAAAATAACATTTTTCAAAGTAATCAAAACATTCATTCATTCTTTCTTTTATTTCTAATCGGACAATATAAAGTCAAGTTGAAGATAATGTACAGAAAAAGGAAACAATGACAAAACGGTTACGTTATAACATGCTTGAATATACAAGAAATAGCCCACTGTTTTGAATGTGAATATGGCATGATCGTTGCACCTTGTTATAAATATTTAAAAACTAAAATAAAAAACTGCAGAAACTAAGAATATATGTACAAAACTTGAGCAAAAGAGTGTAAATGTAGCTTGAATGAAACTGCTGATGAAAGATTTATGCAGGCCTACTAAATTGTCAAAGGTACCCACATACAGTACAATTACTAATTCTTACATATTTTCATTATTACTCTTAATGAAATGCAAAAATAATCAAAATGAAATGCAAAAATAATCTAGAAAATAATCTAACATCCAACATCTAAATCATACGAAAATAATTTAAATCTAGATTAAAATAATCCAAGTTGGCAACACTGGATATGGCGTGATGGTATTGCGTTGTCAGGCGTGACGCAGTAACGCTTTTTTCATTGGTTGCACAGTGACGTAAAATCAGCTGTTTCAAATGCCGGTTAGCCCAGCCCATTCGGAGCTTGGCAGACATCTGAGTTGAATGCAGTTACTGTAGATGTTGGAGGTTGAAGTACAGTAAGCAGGTTCAAAAGGAGATCATGTTTTTTGTTGAGTGGCATTTTTAAAGCTCTTGCTAGTCTTGTGTGTTGTACAGCAGTGGCTAGGCTACACCTGTTCAGAGTAGGCAGATAGGGTGGCTGGATTTACATCTCTAGTCCTGAGTCTAGATGCATCAGAAAATACCATAGGCTATATTTTATTTTACAGATTAGAGTTTATTTTGTTACCAATAGTAGCGTACATACAAACTTATAATTAAACAAAACCTTGTAATGGTACATTAGTTGCAGCAACAGATAGTCACGAAGATATACTAGATTTAGCAGTAGGCTTGTAGGCAGGCCTACCGCTAGCTCAGTAAGCGAGTGAGATATTAACACCATTTTACGCCCTAGGTGCGAATGACAAAAATCAGTTATTTCACCATTTTTGCTTGTTTTGTCAATTTTGCTTGCTTGTCTAAACTTGTGAACTAGGGTATTCTTGAAAAGTTAAAGGTTATTTCAAATAATGTGTCAAACAATTGTGGCTTAATTCAATCCACATGGCAATCTAAGCCTGCATAAAACAAAGCAATGACTCAGTTATACAAATAATTATACTTTGGTACCAGTAATTTTTTAAAGCAAGCAGATTTCAGTATTTAGCTGTTTAGTGTTGTACCACATGTACCAGTAATGCTTGAAACTAATCTTTGAGGCAGTTATGCCAACTTGTTTTAACCTTTGATTTGAAGCATGCCTCAAGTAGTTTTATCATTTCGATGCTCTTTTCAGAATAAATTTTAGACTTGCTTTCATCTGTGTTTTGGTTGGAAATTGTCTCAAGACCACTGGCTAAAAAATAGAAATTACAATGCTGATGGGCGTTTGCTGGTATCATCACAGTGCTGTTGCCCCAGCCACTGAGATGTAAATGCAAACAATTGAAATAGAACTTCAGCACTTGTTTCAGATAATTGTTAATGATTTTGACATACTGGTAATGCTTTCAGTCATTTAACAGATAGTTTGTAACCGGCTGTTAGCTCAGTTGCAAAGCGCATGCTATTGGTGCAGGAGGTCTAGGGTTCAACTCCCGGGCTGGTCAGATCCACACAGTGTCGCCAACGACTCGCCACCATTGCTACGTTTCTTCAGAGCTGTGTAGCCCAGACGCTAAGTCGCAGAGATGGGCCCCGCAACTCGTTACACGCTTCGGCGTAATATGACGAGTATAATGAAGATTTGATTTGATTTTGATGAACAGATAGTTTTTACTCAGTAATTACCTTTTAGATTTCAAAATATTTGCATAATCGTGTTATATTAATACAAATTCCATCATGATTATTCGAATATTTACCTTTTTTGTGGCATATTTGTTTTCATTTAATCTCAGACATGGATTGAGATGGTTTCGTAGAGCTTCACCAAAATCAATTTTTAAAAAGAAAAAGAATGATGAGGATGATATTCTTCTCATTAAAAGGTAAGTTTTACATTGTATACTGTTTATATTTTACAATACTTGATCGCTTTTAATTGCATAGCTAAACACGTTTTCAGTTTTGAGGAGAATTTGTGAGTTATTTGGAGTCTAGGTTTGTCAGTATCCGACAACTTATGTTCCACGTCTGTGCATTAAAATTGTGCTAAAAATTCAGTAGCGTAGTTGTGCAAATTTGATCAAAAACCATTTTAAACTATCTTTATGTCAGATACTTTGACGTGAGATATGTATTATTTGCTTGCGAAAAATAAAAAATAAGTTTTTAAACAGTGTAATGTTAAGTTCTTGTTATCTACAATACCGATACATCATAAATAAAATAATCACAAACCACACAGCTTGAAGCTAAAATCAGTCAAAATTTATTGATGTTTGCACTTCTATTAATCATCAGAGCGTAATGCTTGGAAGTAGCTTCAGTACAAATCATGATTCCAGAATAATTGAAAGCATTTTTTAATTACTGGACTTTTCAAAATGTTACTCATCTCATTGTCAAAAATAAAATGAGCAGGAGAGCAGCTTATAATATGCAAACAAAAAAATGCATTAACAATTGTTACATCATTTAAATCAAGTTTTGCTTTTGTGATATCATCAATTAATTCTCAAAACTGAAATCAATTTAAATAAAGTGAAAACATCAATAATTTTTGACTTACGTTGACATCAATCTGCAGTTTTTGGCAGCATTTAATTTTTAGTATTTTGATTATTGTTAGCTTTGTCTGTTTTGCGATTGGCTGCATCATTGCTGCATTGAATTTACTGCAATGCATTTATCATTTATTTTAGAGACTGGACCAATCTCAACCACATCAACAAAATTATTGAACTGAGTGATAGAAATATGTTGTCTGACCATGTAGAAATAATGAACATTCATCGTTTCAAAATTCCAGCCAGTGACTGGATCAATGTTGTTGCTGCTGCTGTAGTGGTGGCTGCTATTCTCAATGTTACCAGTCGCAGTTTCAGCACCTCTGATTCCTACTCTTGGTATTCTTTATTTATAGTTGCTGCTACATGCATTATTCAGCAGCTAAATGCAGAAGCAAATTTACTGTCTCTCTTTCAAGATTTGCAAGTATGTCAAAACGTGTAGAATTTTATGTATATATGTAATAGTTTAAGCTAATCGATGCCTTCTTTGTTTATTTGTTGCAGCTATTTTGCTTCTATTTTAACCTTCTAATCTAACCCCTGCTGGCCTGCATGCGTGGTAGTTATGTTTATTATTTGAGTTTTTCGCATTTCCATATCAATTTTTCGGGTGCTGCAACCATGCTTCTCATGTTACTTTTCTTGATCTTCTATTCTCCCCTTGCATGTTACAACGTTTATCGTTTTGTTGCTTCTTCCCTTTTCTCGTGCTGTCCAATTATACTGTATATTATTCTTGTGTTGATGGTACGGAAATATTATACACTAACTAATTGTTGTTGCATCTCACTATTCTATATATCTTCATTTCCGTACAGTTATATCTCAGTGCTAATGCACAGAAATATCCAATATGCAACATTGGCCACTTTTTATTCATTTATGAAAGATTTTTTGCATACACCTACCTGACAACCCCAAGTCGAAGATGTACTTGCCTAGTTCACTTAGTTTTGAATAATTTCTTTTGTGTATACATCTCAATAGCTAGGCATAGTTTTGCTATTGCATGGACTTGAATGTTGCCAAAGATGTAAACTTCCCTTATTTTTTATGTATCGATAGATTTTACTCTTTCGTCTATTACCATATCGCGTGATTTCCCGTTTGTGGGGACGAATGTGCAGTCTGTATGTAGCACCATTTTTCCGTCCGTATTTGTATAAGTTCTACATCAAAGTTTATGGAGTCAATTTTGAGGTAATACGATGGTATTATGTATATACATATGCTGTTTAAATCCTAACGTACTACGTTATGCGTAATTTTTTTGTTGTTGCTGTTTTATTTATATCCATTCGGTATAAGTTTGTAAATTTTTGGCTATCTACTCTAATGATTCCGTCGTGATGACAGACAGTAAATAAATTGCTCAGCTCAATTTGAACCAGATTTTGAACTGTCATTTCTACAGCCACAGCTAGCTCAAGTGTCAAACGAGGATCCTATAACCTTTTGATTGCAAATCTTTTGCTCTATTTCTGTGTTAGTTAACCGTATGTACCATACACTTACGAAAATTCTTGTCTTGATATACTGTGAAAATGATACACCGGCTTACTTATAGGTCAATTCTGTAAAACACGTTACAATTGCCAAAATCTGTACTAATTTGTTAAAATTTGGCGTGATTTAGTTTTTACTGCTGCGCAGCCCTATTTTCAAAGACCAATTTGTGGTCTGTCGAAGTCATGCTGAGATGTGACAGCACCGCAAGTGCAGATAGGTTAAACCAAGGATGTATAGATGTACCGTTGATGCTCATAGTTTTAGGCTGGCGAGTTGTGCTTTCCTTGTGTACTGTTGAAACGCTGAAGTATATTGACAGCTTAAAGCACTACACAATAAAATTAAACGCGTCATTTCTGGTCATTTAATCCACCATTCAACCTTAGCTTATGCTCCGGAAATTGATTTAACTGAGTCTATTCTAGGCGGTAATATGTTCTTAGTTCTATCGCCACTTACTTATGCCCATTATCAGTACGTGTATAGATATAATTATTCCCAGCAGTTGGCATTTATATGACTGTTGTGTAAAATTGACCATGGGTAAAATTTTTCAGCTTTGGGACAAACGTAGCAAAAATTCTTTTTTATATTAGTCGTTCGCATAGCATGCTATTCTCCTAATGTTCAATTTTGTAGGAAGCTGCTGTCAGTGATTTGACGTATTACCGGACATTGGGTGACTTTTTCTGTCGCCACGTTAAGCCTGAACTCCGTCCTATACACAAGGAAGCCCAGGTTGGTCAATTGAAATCGACTTGAATTGTACCATTGATTGACAACTTTCTATTGTGCAGGTGGTCAGCCCAGTCGATGGCACCGTTATTTACTGTGATGTTTTATACAATGGTACAATTCAGCAAGTGAAAGGAATCAATTATTCCATTAAACAGTTTTTAGGACCCTTGGAAAATGGTGAGTACAATACATGTTAGAAATTGAAAAGCCTTTTTTTGAGTTAAGTAGCCCATTGCTTTGATATTTTCATTACTATATGTATATATGATGTCATAGAAAAATCAGGTGCTTGCCGTTACAAGTTAGTGGCTCCGTTTGCTGTTTCATACTTACAGCATTTGGTGCCAAAATTATTTTAAATCTAACAATGACAACAGAAACGCTGGCAGTCACAATTTGATGGCTGTTTTTGCCGTTCTAGCATATGAAGCAAAAACCATACAAGACACTTACCTGTCCCAAGTATGCACTGCAGCCGTTGCATTATCAATGACGAAACTTATAGCTCTATGTTTAGCTATAACGAAACATATAGCTCTATGTTTAGCTATATGGTCATTTATTTGATCAATATCTTTATCGCGTATGACTAAGCATTGGTTGATAGATTGTTTGCAAGGTCTCTAAAGAAGAAATTTAATATAAAAGCGCGTTGAACTCGAACTTGTGTTTGATATTCGTGTTTCAGTGAAGGTCGTTACTGTGAGACGTAAAACTTAAATCTTGTAAGTATTGGAAAATAGTAAAGAGAAAAGGTTTCTTGATTAAATACTTGTAAATATAGGCGATGTTGCTATGTTCTCAAATATTTGTTTGTTGAATGAAAGCATATTTGTGTAAACTGGTGGACGTTAGCTTTAAGTGATGACCCCACCCATTCTTACCTTTTAACTTTATCCAGCCTTTCGGTTTTTCAGATTGTGGGGATGTTTCTCTTCCACTTTATGCCGAAAATTTAATGTCAAACCCTCAAGAAAACAATTTATATTGTAGTGTTATATACTTGGCCGCAGGAGATTACCACAGGTTTCATTCACCCGCTAAGTGGCGCATGACGCACCGACGACATTTTGCAGGTGAGTTAAGCACGTGACGTTGGCCGAGTGGTATGTGCATTGGGCTTCGGAGCTGGTTTTGTGGGTTCGATGCTTAACTAGGACATCTTCCGTAATCCATGTAATTCACTTATATAAAAAAGCTTATGCTGTAATGACGAGGCGTGACAGGAAGTTTTTAGAAAACGACGACGAGCACCCTTAGAGCCATACATCACATGATGGCTTAATTAACGTTTCCTATTGAGTTCTTTCTTTTCATTTGCTAGTCGTCGTCTAGCAAATCGTGAAAGCAAGTATATTCAATCGATACTTGAGCTAGGTATCTCTGCTTTATCCTGATAGCACGTGATGGGCAAAGTCGACATGTTGTGCAACCTTGCATTATCGCTTATGCAGCATTTGCTTGTTTCATGACATAGATATTTAGGTGTAAATCAAGCAACGAAGTTAATTGTCAGCGAAATGGCCCAGAGCACTGATTTTCACCTGAACGGTGTTTCACTTGGCAGTTTTGTATTTTTTCGTCTTATTTTGAAGTGAACATAAACGCGTAAGTTCTTCCAGTGATATAACTGATTGACACTTTTTACTTGTTCCGATAGAACTGTGGCCACATAATATTATTTCATGTCATTAAAGAAGATATTGGCTAAGAGGCTTTGGAAGGTGCCGAGTTGCTGCACTAGTTGAAAAGAATGAGAAATTAAGTTGGATAAAAACTAGCAAGTTCGCAATAACCGCATTAGGTAAAATTTAAAAATCTGCTTTTACTGCAGAATTTCATTATGTAACTTAATGACACCAGGCAATTAAATAAAGTGGTTTTATAAGTTGAGGACCATTTGTCAGCCCTTGAATTAATTATTATTGACTGATCGAAAGGTTTATGAAATTTAGGTTTTTGTTCATAATTCTGTTTGAGTTTAGTGTTCGTGGGTAGTAGAGCTCAGACTTTATCACGAAGCTGGTCAGATCTGCTTGAAAATTACCGAACGTCTTTCTGATTTGTAGTGAATTGAATTCAAATCTGCAATGCTAAATGTTTACTTTTAACTCGGAGCTTGTAAATCTCCTGGTCATTTCATTACAAAGAACACAGTAAAACGGAAGAAAATCTACGCTGAATTAGCGCCACCTAAACTGTTACGACGAGGTTGTGTAATTTTCAATTTTGAGTTTTGGAAATAGGTAACTTTCGGTTTCACATTTTGATATAGACTTTGTATTCTCTTGTCTTGTTTTCCTTATGAAGGCCTGCTTTTAAACGCAAGGTAACTTGATCACTTCGATGGCAGTTTTCCCTATAACTTGCAAGTAATTGGGCCAAAGAATGACTTTAAATATTCCGAAAAATGAGTTGTTTGCAAAACTTTTACATTGCGTAAAAACTTGATGCTTTAAAAGCATTTTCAGTACGAGTAAGAGTTGCTTGTGGCTAGCTCTGCATGTATCTGCTTGTTTACCGTACATCACTTCCACTGTGGGGGTTGCTTTTGTTTTTTGAGCATTGTAAGCGATCTTACGTAGCCATGCATTTAATCCGAGATACATGCAAAGCGATTAAGGTCGTCTTTGAAAAAATAAATTTCCATCTCATCAGAGTTCTAGTTTATTTTATCTGCATGCCACCATGGTATTTAATATTTAAGGCTATTAGAGGACATGCAGTTGTTTTTCTTGTTGCAATTAATTAATATGATGCATGTTTGCACTAAATTGTTTCTACTAACAAAGTTTTTGTAATGTGTAATGAATTTGTGTAATGAGTTTGTGTTTGTGTAATGAAAACGACTGCAAAGTAATAACTTCAAAGTTTGTGGCTCAGTCCCAATCTGCGTGGTGTGAAAGCGTGATAAACTCCAGCTGTTGTTTTTTTACGATGCTCCTATAGCTGAAATAGCCTTTATACACCTGGGATATCATTATTGAGTGTATTTTTAATAGCAAAATGCCTAAAAATAACCTTACATGCTTTTGCATATTAGAGTGCCAATCGTTATGACCAAGATTTGTGAGCACATTGAAATGTTTCAGTGCAATAAATTGATGCTGCTTCGCTGATCTAAATTTTAGATTTATCTTTCAAAATCTAAAAATTTTAATGAATGGACTTGTTCGCTCTAGCGCAGAGTGCAATTTTTGCATAATTGCTCAAGAGCTTATTAACGTTCCAAATCGTGATTATTGGCAAGATCCATCAAGAAATGCTTTTATTTTTGACAGTTTTTTAGCTACTTGCATCAGTGGCTAATGTAACGAAACTGCTATAACTATTAACGATCACCAGCAATTTTACGATATCATTTGCGAGCGGTAAATACAAAGTTGGCATTTGGAAACGTGCTAGCATGTTTCACCTTGTACCTGCTTTTCTGCGCGAGTGATACCACAACAGTTTTGTAATTAGACATGTAACTTAATTTATTATTGTGGACAATTTTTAAGAGTCACGAACTTGTTTTAGCCATTCAAAAATATGAATTACTTTTGTTTTAAAATCGCTAGAACAAGTTTGAAAACCTAAAGCCGTTAGACCAATGAAGTCAACTTTTCTACAGTATTTCAATAAGAAAACTGCGTGTCATTTTTATGGAGTTAAAATAGATATCTTTTGAGAACGACTTCGCGTTATTTCACCCGAAACCCCGTTAAGAAATGGAGAGAGTTTTACCAATATTTTTTCAGGTGATTTGTTGAGCGTGAATCCTCGTTTTCTGTCATGGATTCCTGACTTATTTGTTGTAAACGAGCGTGTTGTGATGAAGGGTTTATGGAAACATGGATACTTCTCAATGACAGCAGTTGGTGCTACTAACGTTGGATCAATAATCTTACATGAGGACGAGGTATTCATATTTGTCGATTGTGCAGCTGTGTGGAGTGAATCGTATACATTGAAAATTGATCAGATCAGTCGCTGTGGTCTCTCTTTAAATTTCAAGGTTTAAATAGAGGGGAAGGTTCAGGATGTTCGCAATTTTATATCCGCCAACCAAAAAAGGCTTTTTGGGGATAAAATTTCCCGGGGTGCCAGCTTTTCCATCTCTTTACAATAGTTTAATTAGGCTTGTCGTCGCGGGCTGGTAAATATGTAAATTTTCAGTTTCCGATTAGGCACTGCAGACCTAACACAGCCGTAATTTTGCGCCGGCTCACATAAGGTTCTGCCGCGGCAGATATTCAACAAGATAATTGCATTTTGAAGCAGGGTTCTATTAAGAGGTGCCTGCAATAAACCTGCAAGGACCTAGAACAATGTAAAAAGGCATCTACAATTTCCTGGACCCAGAATAGATCCTAAAATGTCATGGAAAAACCTTATTTAAAGACAACTTTTATGTTAATGTTTTTCAAAACGAACCTCGAACTAAATAATTTTATTGTCTATAGACGTTGCACACAAATTGCCCCTATGGGGTTAGAAACACTTTTTTCGATCGACGATTCAATGCAAAGGGTTTGCGTTACTCAAAAGGTACTGAGGTTGGAATGTTCAAGCTGGGATCTACTGTGGTACTCTTATTTGAGGTAAGACGCGGCCATATAATTGATTTATTACATGCAATGCTACTATAAACTGCCTGTATGGAGCGTTTGTACTTGAACATGTGTGTAGTATTATGTCTTAGCATGGAGTTTGAGGGAGGATGTGAATGCTTGTCATTTTAAAAACACTTTATCTTCAGGCTTTGTCTGTTTTTTTCCCGTCCTTCGTGTGTTTGCATGAGCGCTATTGTGGCAACGCTCTCACTTTATGCTTAAAGACTATGATGTCCTAGCGAATAAACTCAAAAATGGATTAATATTTTGGCCTTTATTGAAAAATCAATAGATTACGGCAGCAGAATAAATTTATAATTAACTTCATATCTACTAGACGTACTTTAAAATCCTTTTTTGTGAAATAACCGCGTTTTGAAAATTCACTTTTATCTATGCTGTTTCTTCTTGAAACTCCTTATTGTTTGTGAATTCAGCTGCATACCTGCTAACATGATCAACTTGAACAATATGTACTTGACCATGAAATTATTCGAATGGCTCTAATAAACGTGAGATTAGCTTTTGAATTAGGAAAAATCGCTTCAAGTTTCTAGATTTTAAAAGCTGATATTATAAGTTTTGATTTAATCTCAATTAAATTGGACTTGACCTACAATGTATCACATTTAAATGCGTCCAAGTTTTAAAATTTAAACAAAATTAAAAGTTAAAAAAATAAAAAGTAAGCAGTTGGATTCGGATATGAACACTACACAGACGGTAATGTCTAACGTTTTGTTATGTTGACTAAACTAACCCCAAATACTGGATAGGTTCTTTTAATTTATGTACTTTGTTCGCTATCGCTTGCCTTGAAATTGCGGTGTCTGCCTCTCCTATCATGTTTGCTTGTGCAATGTGCAGCTTCCATCTTGCTTCCCATTCTATTATCTTTTGCTGCTTGGCGTAGCGGTTAAGAGCGTGCGTAGTGTAACCTGGCGATTTGGATTTTATTCTTTATCACATGTCAGGTCATCTCAAATCGTCTATCAAAGTTTTATTCGTTGCTTTTTTGCGTAGCGCTGTGCACAAATAGGAAAAATTAAGTGTTGTACGAGTGCATATCCAATGTTCATTAGCAACGTTTAGTCAAATCTTGATTGATTGATACTTGCTATACGTTAGAGCGTAATATTGACTTTCCCTGAATCAATGTCGACTCCGATATTTTTAGTGCTATATAGTTGCTGTCGAACTAAGCTACTGCAGTGATGCTAAACTGTTAAAAATTATGTGTGACAGGCCTGTTGACCATTATTGAGTTTTCCATATTTGTTTTAGTTGCTTTAGTTATCAACCAGAATGAAATTTGAAAAAATTAGCACATGTAGTCGCAGGTAGCGTAGATGCTTGAATAAAATTTTGATAGTATGCGTTAGAGGTTTCAAACTTGTTGATGGTTGTTAAATTAATTTTTAACCGAATTTATTATTTTGCAGGCCCCAAAAAGTTCCTCTTTTTGTCATGAACAAGGAGAAAAAATCAAATATGGAGAAAGACTTTTTCTATGATAAATGCACCACTGTACTTGTAGCCTATTGAAATTAACCTATTTTATTGCGAGTGTCTTTTAGTTGTTTTTTTATGATCATGCGTTTATTAACTACAGTATTTTTCGTGTAGTAATAAAGTTTTAATATTTTTCTTTTGTAAAATAGGGTGTGCAAATATAGCTCGTAGCTAAAGGTACTTCTGACGAAGCTGCACCCCTGGGTAAAGTTGTAACAAGTACTCACTATAATCTCATGGTTATCTTGAAACCACGTTATTCAGTCAGTCGAGTCGAGCTGGCCGTATGGATGTGAGAGGTAAAAAATTATAAAATTGCTTGGCAAATCAAAGTTTTTTATACATAAAACACAGAAATGTAAGAAAAATAAGCTTTAAATGCTACAATGATACTCGATATTTGTAACTTTCTGCAAAATTTTTTGATTTTACGTAGCACAATTCTTTAATTATCAGATACAATTTTTAGTTTATATCTTAGATAGGCTAAAATTGTAAGTAGGTGATTTACTCGCTGAAATAAGGCTATACTTCATGTTTAGTTTATTGAAAAGATCATTCCAATGCTGGCTTGAGACGTACGGGTAGAAAAAAAGCAGCATACATTATCGAGATAATAATCGCTGAAAGATTGCATTTTTTTTTTGACAATCAGTTGCTTCTGAATTTAAACCATATCATATAGCACGGTCTATCGCCACATACCATTAGGGTGGTCCAAAGAAAAAACAAAAATTTGAAAAGGTAATGGGCTTCTTCATGAAATGGTACCTTTTGGTGAAAAAACAACCCATGCAAATTTTTTTTGAAAAACTTTAACGTTTAGAGGTGTCTCATCGGCCCCAAAGTTTGGGCCATTTTTGAAATTTTTAGGTTTGACTAACTTTGATGTGTTTTTACAATCTTGAAACCAATCTAGAGCGATGCAAACTTGCAGCAGTCTTTGCTTATCACCATGCAAAAAAATTGATTTTGTTGCGAGACTTGAAATACAACACATTCAAGGCTTTACCCCTAGATGGCGCTGACATTTTTAAACAGCCAGTTTGTCGGGGAGAAACAAAATCGGTGTCCATTGTACCATTTTTCGGGGGGAGATAGAGTAACTCATTAGCAAATATTGATTAAGCAACATTGTTCAAATGCCTTGCTGACAACAACGATGATTGGCGATGAAGCTTACTTTTTATAATTTGGTAATCTAAACTGGTATGCAGCAGCAAAGCAAACAAGCAGTAACAGTACTATACAATCACCAGTATCTCCAAAATAATTCGTGACTATTAGACCAAGCGCTAATGTTATGCTATCGATATACTAAACAAGATCGCATAACTATCAAAACAATGCGTGGTGGAATTATTGAGAAACATTTTGTAGATGCCATTCCACCACTTGAAGGAAGTACTGACGCTGTTCCTCATCACGGGTTAAATCTTGGCCATATTCTTGAATCATAGCTTCTCCACGTTATGCAAAATCATTAACTACAGCGATTTTCGTCACAATTGAAGTAGCGGCTCGATATTCTTCAATTTCTTGCTATTCTGCTGGGTCTTTATGAGATAAAGCGTGAAAAAACGGCATCGAGCCTGATGAGACGCAATGTGCCGGAGTTTTGGTTCGTAGCATTAAGATTTACTTTAGCTCTTAAAGAAGAAGTTTGAACTGATGGTTTTTGAAGAGATTCTACCATTTTTCGTTTGATTTTTGCTGGTAGCTGCTATCACTGCCCCGAATAATAATCTGCAATGTCTAAGACGCTCGATATTTTTTCCGGACTCAGGAATTTCCAAAGCTACCAGTAAAAAAATTCGCAAATCATTTGAACAATGTTGCTTAATCAATATTTGCTAATCAGTTACTCTATCTCCCCCGAAAAATGGTACAACGGACACCAATTTTGTTTCTCCCCGACAAACTGGATGTTTAAAAATGTCAGCGCCATCTAGGGGTAAAGCCTTGAATGTGTTGTATTTCAAGTCTCGCAACAAAATCAATCAATTTTTTTGCATGGTAATAAGCAAAGACTGCTGCAAGTTTGCATCGCTCTAGATAGGTTTCAAGATTGTAAAAACACATCAAAGTTAGTCAAAACCTAAAAATTTCAAAAATGGCCCAAACTTTGGGGCCGATGAGACACCTCTAAACGTTAAAGTTTTTCAAAAAAATTTGCATGGGTTGTTTTTTCACCAAAAGGTACCATTTCATGAAGAAGCCCATTACCTTTTCAAATTTTTGTTTTTTAGATCACCCTAACATACCATGCATAGTTTGCGTGCATCCATTGCAACGGTAATGTTGGGGTAACATGAATTGCCTGCTATAAGATTTTGCTTGCAACTATCCAAAGGCCATACGGTAGTCGTTTTGGTTTGCGCTCTTGCTTTCACCTAACAGCCAAGTGCGATTTTCAAGCTGCTTTGGACTTTAACATAGTTTGTTAAGTCGTCACATGAGGTACCGCTAAGCCGCAATTTTGAGAAGGCAGTCTCTAAAAATTTTTACAAATGTGTTCTTCGTCACTCGCGCAAATTCTTTCTAACCCAATGCTTAAAATATACCAACGATAAAAATTTAGCTATATCAGTGACATAATTTTCAGATAACTGACAAGAGGCAATTAGCAATCGCGATATTTATTTCCCGAACCCAGAAGTCGATGAATCGATTTATATTTACTGTACAACGGCCTTCTACATTAATAATGTGAACTTGACAATTTTTGATTCTTGGCGAGGCCTTTACTTTACGTTACGAGACCTTCAGCATTGACGGTGCAAAAATTATTTTAGAACGCAAAGACTTTTTGTAGGTGCTTCAGGTAAACCAGTTCAAAAACGCTATAGGAGAAAGATCCACGTAATCAAAGCTGTTTCAAAACGCATGAGGGGGAATAGCTCATCACGGCAAAGCGTAAATAAACGACTAGCTCAAATAAGTTACTTGCAATTTAGCAAACAACAAGTAAGGTCAAAAAACAAGCCGAGCATTGCGCAATGTTATGATAAGGCAGAATATAGTCACTTGCGTAATAGGTCTCAAGGCCACATTTTGAGCAATTTTTTTAAAATCTACTTTTTTTGCCGATTGAGCTAATCATGAATTCGTGATTAATTTTCATAGGTAGACTTAAGTTCGCATCCGTGACCTTGTGATTAACGGACCATGCTCTCCGCCATTTAATTGCCGCTCGTTATTCGATTTGCTGAAGTCGCTAAATCATGAAATTCACCAGCAAGATCAGCCTACTTTCCTGCTTATTTTTTATGGTGTTTGTGATCGGAGGCGGATTCAGGAAGGGGATGTGGGGAATACATTCCCCCACCAGCCCTTTTTAGCAATGTTTTTGATGAATATAATTTTTCAGTGATTCCTAACCTCTTCCCAACAATGAGCAAATGGAAATTATGCGAACAAAATACATCATATTTGGTGACAGACTCAGACTTATGGGCAAAAAATTGAAGCAAATCTGTTCAAAAAGCACTAAAAGGGCCATTACAGTATGCAAAATTTTAGAAATTTTCCTGGGGAGCATGCCCCGTATTCCTCTAGTTTTTGTTCATAAATTTGCTTCAAGTTATCTCTGCCGAAAAATACTACGCTTAAAAAATGTCAAAATTTGGTGCCCTCCTCTCTAAAAATTTCTGAATACACTTCTGAAATAAAACAGTTTCAGAAGGGGGTTATACGTCCTTTTCCGGGTCTAAACGTCTAACGCTTTTGTATTCAACCTAATGCAAAGCTGCATCCCTTTCCCACCAAATTTTTTTGGATCCGCTTCTGAGTGTAACGCCATGACATACCGCAATTAAGAAGAAATCTTGTCAGTGTTATGACTAGGCCTCAATGCACAGCAAATTATGGTAGATACAGAGCCTATTACTGTATGTTATATTCCCGAACTGACTGGTTGGACGAAACCGCAACGTTAACGGCTGGCAGCCTGGCACCATGCGGCAGACAACAATGCAGCTTAGTGTTTCTAAAAGATTGCATGCGAAGAAGGCTACCGTAGAATGATGCAGATTTTGTCTTCAGCTGAATTAAAAATATTAAAACGAATTTTAGACTACTCGGTTAAACTTTCCTTCTTTCAAGTTCATGTATATCATAAACACGCTTTTACTTTTCTTCGTTTTAGGTTTAATCTTTTGTCTAAATAAAAAGATTTAAACTTCAACAAACGCTATAAAATAAAATTTAACATTAAAAAATAATACTGTAAAAGAGTAAGAGCGGTAATGAAAACATAGTTTTTAATTGACAGGATAAGAACACTCGCATTTGTTCGAGTCACTAGGCCTGCGGCGATCAAGGTCCTGCTTCCAAAGTAGCGTATACACTTCGTTTAAACTTTCTGGTGGTTTACCGAAGTTTGGTTTACAAACCCAGCAGCATCGTCTTCAATAATCTGGGTTTCCTGAGGCAAGCCGGCCGTTTTGAACAACTTTGATTGCATTTCTGTTCCGAAGCTTGATGATCCACAAGCGAATAAAGTGTCGTACAAGGTACTATCTTGTCGTCCGGACTCCAAAAAACAAAGGAGTTAATGCAAGTTTAACGAATTTAATTTTATGTTTTGTTTCTTCTCTGTTGCATTAATAGTCTGGTAAAGAAGATCATCGCGAAATTTTTCGTAAAAAAATATTTTGGGAGATATAAACTAAGCCGTTTAAAAGAAGTGAAAGACCTGAAAAAAAATATATACCTACAATCAAACTCAAAATTAAAATTTAGCTTTCAAACTGTGCCACTCAAATAAAAACAAACGCAATGAAATTTGTGTAAATTAATTTCTATGTTGCATCACTCTAAATAGCGTCATTATTCGCATAATTTGACACTCCTGCCCACAGGCCCGTAGCCAGCCAGTTGCAGCTGGGGGAGCAAAATCATTTATAGGGGGGATAGCTTGTCTGACTCTACTAACATTATTGAGGCCCTCTGTGCAAGGAGTCTAGCAATGTGTGGCGACAAAAAAACTTCAAAAACAACCAACGAAATTTTGAATAACGCAGCAAATTTTTAATAGGCACTGCGACTTCAAGCAGGTATGCTACGCTATTTTATCGCACAACAAAACCAGCGTTAAATGACCAACTGAAATTACAAAGTTCAGCAAACACCAGAAAATTCTTAAAACAAACGCAGTCTCGTGTGATGCATACTGAACCGCGATACAAAAGCATCTAGATTAATTTTGCGCGTGCGGTCACGTTCAAATGCTAGGAGAACTAAATTACCCTCATGGTTGGATCATTGAGCGCCGCTGTGGAGCATCCACTCTAATCAAATTGGAGAAACTACATTCACAAACTGTTGCACTCGAACCAAATGTAGCAACAACATCTGCAAGATTATGACTTTTGGAAAAGGCAGTTTTTTCTTCGTTTAAAGGCGTATTGATTGATTGATTTCTTCATCTTTATCCTCCTATCACGAGAAAGCGGCGGAAGCCTATGCGTAGGACAAATCCGGACTCGCTTAGGAAGTGCCTTTGTTTCCAAGTTTTCTGGTTGAATTTTCTTCTGACTTCTTTAATTTGCTGTTTGCCAGATTCCACCAAGCTGAGATAATCATCGTGAAGCATCTTATCCAAGGACGCAACAACGAGACTAGGTTGAGAGTTGAACCGTTAACCTTGCGATCATAGCCGTCGTAAAAACGACCAAACCACTGCGCCTCGCTGCAGACTAATTCACTCCAAACGACGCTCCAAACCATTCCGCAACGTGTACTAGCACAACTTGGCAATCTCACTAGTCACAATTCAATAACGCGGTACACAATGGAAAGATACCGCGTTATTGAAATGGGATGCAAATACCATTATAAAGTTTTTAGAAATTTTCAAAAACTATGAGGTTTTATGGGAATCGAATGATAAAAATTACTTCCAAAAAAAAATAGCTAGGGAACGGAGTTACGGGCCACTCTGAATAACAATACCAGAGAGTGCATGATAGGTATTGAAGTGCTATATCCAGTTTTGTTCGGCACGAAATAGCCATTCTCATGGTAGTGTCTTGCTTCGTAATTTTTGTCTCTATCATAGCAAGCAATGCGTTATACTGTACCCATTCGCAACACGTTCCTGTATTCCTTGGAATTTTTCGCAGCTAGTTCGGAAAGAATATGATGTCGTAAGGGCTCTACTAATATCATCTAAAAGATACGTAAAGTCACTCTGGTAGCCTTAAATGCTCATTATCTTGCAGTTATATTTTGCCAGTCTACCGCGAGCCATTTTTCGGGATGCCTTTAGCAAAAATAATTACGAAAAATTGGTTTGCCTTCGAATTTTATCTTGCGATAAAATCCAAAATCCTTAAAAAAGTCCAAGTTTTTCAGGGGGAAAGCAAGATTTTCATTTAAGGGGGCTTCGCCCCCCTGGCCCTCCCTTGGCTACGGGCCTGCCGGCCCATCAACCCATATATGATATGACCCAAAATTCAAAATAACGATAAAGCTTGTTAGACAAAATGTTAAGTCAAGTCAAGTTTGTTTTACCAGTACGCTGAAATAAAGAGCGCTTGTCGGAAATGGCGAAAGACTGCACGGTCACCTCAGTCAGCAGCTTACATCGTCATACTGCTACAATGCGCAAGAACTCCGTAAACACAAAACGAAAGAATTCACACATTTGTAAGGTGAAGAAAAAAAACACACATCAAAAACTTGTTGGACTAGGATTTTTTTACAGAACAGCATTTATTTGTGAAAAGCGATAAATAAACAATAACTCGTACACACACATTTAATATATATTGCTTTCCAATAAGAGGCTGCGAAAAACCTTTGGTCCGATTTCACGAGAGAAACTGACGCGGTCGTCGAGTCTGCAGCCTCTCATTTCCTCGAGAATGTTAATCAACATAAAATTACAACAGTAGAACAACAAAAAATGAATAAATAAATAAAGGTAGTAGACATAAGAGGAATAAAAGTTACATTACATGAAAGTAGTAGGCCTATCACACTATCCATTATTATCATTATACTACACAAATGGTGCGAGAAAGAAAAAATATATAAACGCTACTGCAGAACCAAAAAACAGTTACATCTTATTGTTGATCCATAAAATGTTTTTAATATGCTTATTAAATGTGTGCTTGCTGTTTTTTGTAAGTTTCTTTCACGCTGTCGGTAAACCATTCTAGGCTTTAACACCAGCTATTTTAATGGATCTTTTAGTTGTAGATTTGTTAGCGTGAAGTATAGAAAAGTTCTTATCCGTAGCATGACGAGTTGCGTGTCTACGATTATATGAGGGAGTAACAAAATAGTCATCAAAGCATTTGGGCAATCTTTTGTTTATAAATCGGTAGAAAAATTTACAGATTTCCGTTGCATATATATTTGGCAGCTTCAGTATGTAAAGAAAATTGCTTGTAAATAGGGGTCAATCTAATTCTAAAGTTTGCCGTTTTGGCAAAAATTTTGATTAGTTTGTTTTGCTGGACTAGTATTTGATGAATATATTTGCTTGCCGAATTACCCCAATTAAGCACCCCATTAAACAAGTGTGGGAATCCTATACTGTAGTAAACAGTTTTCAGTACTTCACGAGGAACATAATGTTTAAGTTTGCTTAGTATATCAGCCACAGCTGACAGTTTATTAACTACATATTCTATACGATATTTCCAGGTCAATTGGCTGTCGATTAACACTCCTAAATATTTAGCTACTAGCTTTACTTCCAGTTGATTGGTACCAATTTTAAGGATAAGGAATTCCGATTTATTGTGGGATGGCACCCTATTTGTAAAAAATTAACGCTGTGTCTTATCAATGTTTAAAGATAGTTTGTTATTTAATGTCCATTCTATCACCTCTTTCATTTCTTGTTCTGTTTTCAATTGAAGCTGGGAGATAATTTTGTTACAACATATAACTGCCGCGTCGTCGGCCTATAAAACGCAATCAGATTGTACACAATTGGGAAAAGTCATTTATGAAGATTAAGAAAAAGAGGGGACCTAGTACGCTACCCTGTGGTACCCCAGGATCTATATCTAACATTGACGATTTATATTCCCCATTTAAGAACGTACAGTACATTGCTTTCTATTCGTCAAGTACGATTGAACCTCTTATTCCATAATGTTCGAGTTTACTTAAAAGAATTTGATGATTAACCGAGTCAAAAGCCTTAGCAAAATCCAGAAAGAGACTGCTCACTGAGTAGTTATTGTCCTATATTGTAAAATTTCTCGTGTACGAAAGTAATGGCATCGTTTGTGGGTCTGTGTTTACGGAAACCAAATTGAAAGTTAGATAGTGCGTTAGTTTTTTCCCAGAAATCAGTTACGCGTCTATGTAGTAATACTTCTAATATTTTGTTAATGGGTGATAGAATGGATATAGGTGTATAGTTGCGAACTTCAGATTTGCAGCCTTTTTTATGCAACGGTACAACTTTAGCAACTTTTAAAATATCAGGATAGTAACCTATTTGTAAGCAGGAATTGAATACTTGAGCTAGGTTGGTGCCTTGGTGGCAATAAGATGTTTAGCGTGCTTGATTAATCTGACAGGAATATCAAGATACCCTGGGGATTTACTTTGTTGAAAGTAGGATATTATACCTACAATCTCCTATTCATCAGCAGGTTGCAAGTATATAGAGTTACTTATCCTTTTACTCATATATTGTTTATGATTGGTTGTCAGGTTTTGTAAATTGGCAAGATTTTTTTACCAATGCTCACAAAATGTTTATTTAGCTCATCACAAGTTTCTTCTGGATCTGAGGTTAACTTTTCGTTAACATTCAGCGATTGAGGTAAGGTAGAGGTTGGTTTTTGTTTGCGCAAAATTTTATTGATACATTTCCAAGTGCTAGTAGAGCTGCTACTGGCATTAATTAAGTTACTGTAATAACTTCGTTTATAGTCTTCTTTAATACGCGTAAGTTTATTGACATAGCGAGAAATTTTAAAAAGGAGGGCATAATTTCCACGGTTTTTTCGGCGTATTTTTTTCGGCAGAACTAATTTGAGGCTGATTAAGAAACCAGGAAAGTTCTAGGGGAGTCCGGGGGCATGCTACCCCGGAAAATTATTGAAAGTTTACATGCTGTAATGGCTATTTTAGTGCATTTTAAATAATTTTCAGGCATATGGTGTTTAAATTTTTTGATCCTAATTCTGGATGCTTCGCCAAATATGATGCATTTTGTTCACACATTTTTAATCATGCGTGCTTAAGACATAAGGCTTATAGTTAACGAAGGGGTTCGAAATTATGGAAAAATTGTATGCATCACAAACATTTTTGAAAATGGCTGGTGGGAAGATGCATACCCTTCATCCTATCCCTCTGGATTCGCCCCTGGCCATAAGCTACAGAAACCACCAAAAGAATCTGGCATATTTTAGTCACTTGGCACCATTAGTATCGTTCTTTTTTACTAAAAGGCAGAGTCAAAAGGGAGGCGTGGCACAATGGCCCCGCCCCTACATACGCTCCTGTGGACCGGATTTAGACAATGAGAGGCCCTAGGCTATTTGATCACGCTGATTGGAAGAGCAAAAAAAGATCTTCACGTCCTCAGATGTCCTGTTTTCATTGAAAATATCGGTATAGTGAAGAGCAAAAAAAAAAGGTATGCACGCACTCAGATGTTTTGTTTTCCCGTGAAAGTATCGGTGAAGAGAACAAAAATAGGTTTGGTTGTTCGTGATGAAGCCCCCCATTTTCTACGAGGCCCTAGGTTTCAGCCTGCTTAGCCTATACGTAAATCTGGCCCTATGCCTGCAACCCATATTTAGCCTGTCCACATGTGACATGTCCAATTTATGTGGGCTTCAGACCCACGGTTCTTGCTTCTGGTTTGTGTTACCCCACCACTCAAACAAAATTTTAATGAAGACACTTCTGGATTTAAGCTCTTTCTTAAGTTTTAATTTCGATGGTAGGCCTATTGAAAAAAAAAAAAACGAATGGTAGGCCTATTGAAAAAAAAACGAAGGGGGGCCAGGGCCCCCTCGGCCCCCCCGGTTCCGCCACCTATGGTGTGGTATGACAAATGCGGGTGGGCTTATCAATTAGTTGCGCATAACCAAGATTGTTTATGAGGTTTACATAGTTTGAAACGCGGGTAGTGAAGTTCAAATCCATATAATCGATATTGAAGTCACCAAAGATTAGGTAATTCTGTTTGGCTTTTAATGATTTTATGGTGTTAGCGAATGCACATTCAGAGTTAAAAATATTTTGGCGAGGATGTCTGTAACTAGAACCTACTATTATAGAATTGTTGTTTTTGCGGTCACCTATTTTAATCCAAACATCCTCGGTGTCCCCAACATTTGTTTAAGACTATAAATTTCATTAGCTTGTAAGCTCTTGTTTACATATATTGCTGCTCCACCAGCGGCTTTGTCAGAATTATGAAAGAAAAAGTCATATCCCGGAAGTTGAACATATTTGATCTTATGATCCTTGAGACGTGTTTCACTTATGCAATAATATCCATCTTTTTTGAAAGTTGGCTTATGAAAAGATTTAACTTGTCCAAGTTTTTTGATAAGCTGACGATATTAATGTGCGCACTATGAATAAGCGAACTAGGTGACACAGACATCAAATTATTCAAAACATCATAACTTATGCATTCACTCGATGAATATCTTAACTCATCATCGTCATTTGAATTGTGAAGGGAAGCGAATTGGGAACTAAGGTCAAGGTTATAAAAGATGCTATATGATTTGCATTACATACTAATAACGACACAATTGAATAATTTATGACCTTATAGATTGTCCAAACAGCTGATTAAACAGCTGCTTCAAACGCATTTGCATTGAAGTGGATTCTAACGCGATATACTCCAGTGCAAAGCACACATTGTCGCGATTCAACTAGTTTTTCACTATTTCACACCTGCAGTAGCGTGGGCGCCATGGCTTAGCGGTAAAGCGCCTGTCTAGTAAACAGGAGATCCCGGGTTCGAACCCCGGTGGTGCCTTCATTTGTTCATTTGTAATGTAAATTTTACTCACAAAGTAACTTCCACGGGTGAAAACTGATAGTGTTTCTAATCAAACTTTTCGGTCGTAAGTAATTATAGTGTAAAACGTTTTCATTCATAAAGTGAATTGAACAATGAAACAGTATCAGTTTTAGTATTAGCACTCAAGAAACATTTATTTATCAACCCAAAATCTCAAAAAAAGTGAAGTGAATTACAACTTCAATGAACCCAGAAGCATAAAATCTTATCGTTTTACGGTTTCAGTAGCAAAGCACACGGCAGCAGTCACCTGAGCGCAAGCAGCTGAACGGGGGCAGATAGACGTAACTACACGAAGATTGTATTGTTTATTTCGGCATCAACTAAAAGTACAAAACTAATCAGAAAGAAATGAAATAAAATAGGAGCGACGCCACAGAGTCTATGAGAAGCCCAGAAGATGGCTTTTAATCGATTGTTCAAGGAACTCTCGATTCATGGACTCTGTAATCAAAATGAAAAAAACAAAACAAAGGAAAACGTATAAATAAACTAATTTGCCTACGTAAGAATGTACTGGTTCTAGACTTAGCCACAGCCATGAAAGAGCAACTATTATACCAGCAAAGCTGTAGTGGATTTCGTCAGTGGTATAAAAAGTATTTTGAAACTGTTTTTAAGTAAAGGTTATTGTTACTGACGGCAAAACTACTCGAAGTAAACTTGAAAGCATTGACTAAAAAAAGCACTTAAGTAAAAGTAAAAAAGTAGCCATTTAAAAACTACTCAAGTAAAAGTATACCGTTCTCACTCGCTAAATTGTCAACTGCACACTTGCCGATGATGACTTGCTCTGAAGGTGGCAAAATAGTAAACCAAAAGAAATTATTACCGCTCAGATGGCCGAGTGGGATAGAGCGTCTGCTTCTGGGACGGTAAACTAGGGATTCGATTCAGAGTATAGGGTTAAACCAATGACTTAAAAGTCGGTATTTATAGCTTCTTTGCGTGACGCTTAGCATCAAAGGCGACAGCGTGAAAAACAAGCCGTCAAGTTCATTTGCTGTGCCGTACGGAACCACGCTAAGAGAGATTTCCCCATCTCGGAGTGGCAGACAGGTGGCTCCAAACTCCTACACGAGCTCGTTATAGCCAGGGCCGTTGACAGGAGGGTCCAGGGGGTACCTTTGGTACCGCGCCCGGAATTTTTAGGGGGCCCGGAATTTTGAGAATGCCGCGCGTAAAAATTGGCATACAAGTTTAAAAGGGTAACTCTGGACTGGATGAAGGCATACCAAGTCATTTAGATGATGATGCCAAAATTATTAATTACAATTTTTGCAATTTTTAGCAGCAGTGGTACCGTGGTGTGCTTAACGAATTCAAGTCATATATATTTCGTGTTATACGGTTTCTGTAGTAGAACCCATGGATTTTTAATTTTTTTTATGTCTCAAGTGTTTATTATTGACATATGTGAAGTAATGAAACTGCAAGTTGAAGTTTTATGCATATATCACGTTAACGTAAAGCATAGGAATGTGCTATTGCAGATTTGCAGACAGGTAGCCCATTAGCTTGTAAAATATGATACGCACAAATGATTTGGTACAATTTCTGCAATTTTTAGCAGCAGTGGCTTAGTAGCGTACAGTGAGCAAAGTAGGGGGGAAATGGGGGGACATGTCCCCCCCAGTAAAAATAGTCGTCGTCCCTAGCGAAGAAAGAAAACTTGTCCTGGGGGGGATGCCAAAAGGTCTCCCCCAGTGATAAGTACCGCAAGAAGTTAAATGTTTTTTATACGTGTCGCTTGTGGGTACGAACTGCGGCGATACTTTCCAGCATATCTTGTAGCCATTATTGTTTCCTTCGCAAACTGATCAAGAACAACCTTTTCAGTGCGCCTGTTACAGAACAGTACAGTTTATTTTTCATCAACATTACAACACGTCAGCAGTTTTTTATTAGCGTTAGTTAAAGCACTAAAAATATGTTAAAGCAGCGGTTTCCTAACTTTTTTCAGATCATATTTGAGATTGAGAGTATGAGTTAAGAAAATGCTATACCTTCCGGGGCTCTGTCCCAGACCTCGCTGGGGTAGCTTACGGCTCTCCGCCCAAACCCCTTGCTTCATTTATGAAAAAAAAACTGCCTAAAACCAAGCTAATGAAGTTTTCGAAATTCTACCGTTGTAACCTAATTATTTTTGTTCATCATGCTGGTGGTATGCAAACACGCAGTACGCCTTCCACCACTGTTTCAGGTCAAAGTACAATAAGCTATTCTACTGGCCAGTTTCTTTGAGTCGCTTCAAAAAATCTAACTACTAGCAAACACCAGGATGAGCTATGAAAAAAAGATTGACTAAATACTGTGCAAATAAGAATCAATTGAAACGAGACTTGACAATATTGACCAGAAATTTAACAGTCTTAGTGCAAGAATTAATGTACTGGAACACAACTTTGAAACAAAAACGAAGAAATAGACAGTTTACTGTCTGGTAAAGCTGATTTAACCTCTCTCAATCAGATGAATAAAAAAATCAAGAAATTGGAGTCTATGATAGAATCATGTGAAAAGTCCGCAGTTATGCAAGAATCCTACAACAAGCGACAGAATTTCTTGTTACACTGAATTTCTCTCCGGATATTATCTGCTTAACTGAAACACGTCTAAAAAATCTCCACACGACAAATTCATCTACGAAAACGTTACAAACTCTGCAGCAGGTGGAGTGGCAATTTATGTTTCGAATAGATATCGATGTCAACTATGTCCCGATCAGTATCAACTAACCTCGTCCGAGTGTTTGTGGTTAGAATTTTCGGAAAACGTAAATAGCCAATCGAAATTCATAGTTGGTGTCGTTTACCGACTTCCTGCACAAACCACTATAAATAACTTTCTTCAGAGCTTTTCTACTTCTTCAACATACCTTTCAAAGTCTAAAGCAAATTTCTACATTCTCGGTGATTTCAACATCAATTTACATCATGCAAACCCGTCACACAGTGCGACCGAATATATCAACACAATTATCATTAACGGTGCCGTACCTCTAATAACCAAACCCATTAGAGTAACCGATACATCTTCCACTATAATTGACCACATAATCACCAATAATTGTAAAGGAATTTGTACCCAGCTGTAGTTGAAGTTGATATCACAGACCACTATCCAATCCTGTGCATAATCGAAAAACCCAGAACCAAAACCAATTCTAAGCCGCAAATCACTCACTTCAGAGACAAATCTGCTTTCTCTGCTGATGCTTTCAGCAAAGATCTTTACTCTAACCTAACTAATTCTTTTTCCGATCAACCAGCACTCACCACAGACAATCTAAATGATTTATTTCATCTCTACACTAGCGTAGTTCTTCGTACCATCGACAAACATGCACCCCTAAAACCATTGTCAAAAAGAAAGAAAAGATTATTTAGTAAACCTTGGATCACTAAAGGTATCTTAACCTCCATCAAGAAACGAAGAGCTATGTTGAAATCGCACTTTTTAAAAGGTGATACTGAAAAAAATCTTTTTTCAAAAAGTATACTAACAAACTTTAAAAATCAAAGCCCTATCCAAAAAATTATACTTCTCCTCTGAAATAAATAACAATCAAAACAACCCTAGCAAACTGTGGAAGGTGGTACGCTCAGCTCTTCCTTCTACAAACCCTTCTACTGCCTCACCACAATCACTCCAAATCGGCAATCGTTCTACTGAGGACAGGTAATTAGCTTCCAATCACGTTAATGAATTCTTCTGTACAATCGGAGCAAACTTAGCCAATAAATTTCACAACAAGTTGTAAATCCTTTGTTAAACGTTTCAAGCACCGCATCTTGCTCTCGATTTACTTAGATACTCCTAGTCCTACAGAAATTCGAAGTGCCATACATTCTCTTAGCTTGAACAAAGCAGTAGGCTACGATAACATTTCTCCCTTCTTCCTAAGATCTGCCTCTACCGTTATTACTTCCTTTCTTCATTTGTTCATCAATTTTTATTTTAACCACGGCGTATCACCTAAAAATTGTGTAACAGCCAAAATAGTGTCAATCTTTAAAAAAGGCAACCGTGATGATCCCTCGAACTATCGTCCTATATCTCTTTTTACTTGCTTTTCTAAAATCGTGGAAAAACTTATTCACAAACGTTTAGTGTCTTTTCTAAATAAACACAAGGTAATACAAAAACATCAATACGGATTTCAAAGCAATGTTTCAACCAATCATGCTCTTATTGATGTTGTTTCTGACTGCTTTGACAACATTAACAACAACCTGTATACGGGCCTCATTTTCCTGGATCTTACTAAAGCTTTTGATACAGTAAACCACGAAATTCTTCTCCACAAGCTTGAGCACTATGGCATCCGAGGGCAAGCAAAAGATTTATTACCTGCTTTTCTGAAAAGACGTCAATATGTCTCTATCAATCACGTTGATTCCCCCTTGCTATATAACAACATAGGAGTTCCCCAAGATTCCATCCTGGGACCTCTCCTTTTCCTACTGTACATCAACGACCTACCATCCTCTGTCACGAGTAATCCAAGACTTTTCCCCGATGACACTTGTTTGATTTGTTCCGACCAAAGCTTACCTGTCCTAACATCAAAAATGAATGATGACCTCAATCTTATTTCCTTTGATTTGAAGCAAACGAACTCACAGTGAATCCTTCAAAATCGTACGCGCTAATCATCCCTGCAAAATCAAACGAAACTCTCCCTCTTGTTAACCTATCAATAAACAACTCACAAATCTCCATACTCCATGATGTCAAATACCTAGGCCAAAACATAGATTTTAAATTAAAATTTGATAATCACATTTCATCCATCACCCAAAAAATCTCCAGAGCTGTGGTAATCCTCTCCAAACTACGGTACTACATGCCCACATGTGCGTTACTAAAAATCTACAACGCTTTTATTCACTCACAACTTCTGTATGGATTGCTTGTCTGGGGCTCCACTTATCCCTCTCATTTAAAAAAGTTGATGTCCCTTCAAAACAAAGCAGTAAAACTTATTGGTGGAGGTCACCCACGCGACAGCGCATCACCGTATTTCTCCAAATTCAACATACATACTCAAACTTTCACACCTCTTTAAACTTGAAGTTGGCTAACTGATTCACTCCCATTTCATCCACGATTTACCGGACGCTCTTTCCAATCTTTTTACCTTGAGTAATTCTGTTTCACGCAAAAGTACTAGACGAACAAATGCTCACTCAAACCGTCTATACATCTATACATACCGCGATACAAAACCAACCGTCTACAAAAATGCATAAAATATCAAGGCTCTAAAATATGGAACGATATTCCCACGGAAATTCAAAATTCCACAACCAAACAATTTAAAGTCAAGTTCAAAAAACATCTGCTTCAACAATTCATATAACCTCGTCAATCTGCATCTCCCTAAAAAGAAAATATCAAAAAAACTCACAATAAATCCTCATTTTCTCACCAACCCGCAGCAATGAAGATCATTTGTCCACCACTGATGGACCAAAGGGTGGCTGCTGACTAGTTGACCGAAAGCTCTACTCGCCGTCTCCGTGCGGCCTTTACACCTAACTTTGTTTAATTTGTTATTTCTGTTCAGATGGCCGAGTGGTATAAAGCGTCTGTCTCTTGAGCTGTAGACTCGGGTTTGATTCCGAGTCGGGTCAAACCAGTGACTTTAAAATTGGTATTCACAGCTTCTCTGCTTGACGCTCAGCATTAAAGGGACAGTGTGGAGAACAAGCCGGCAAGTATACTTGTTATGTAATTGGAAAAGGCACTTAGCGGGATTCCCCCATCTTGGTGAGGTAGACAGATGGCTGGCAACTCCTAAGCGAGCTCGTATAGCGCATTGATCGCTATCTCGTGATAGGAGGATAAATATGCAACTAACTAACTGTTATAGCCTAAGTTTCCTGTTTTATTCCGCAAATAAATATTTAATGAATGAATGAATATGCCAGATTCTTTTGATGGCTTTTGTAGCTTATGGCTAGAGACGGATCCAGGAGGGGGATGAGGGATATGTATTCATCTCAACAGCCTTCTCAACTACGATTTTGATAAATACCATTTTTTTATAATTTGGAACCTCTTCGATAACAATAAGCCTTAAAGCACGCATAATTGAAAATGTGCGAACAAAATGCATCATATTTGGTGATCGAAGTACTCGGAATTAGGGTCAAAAAATTTAAACAAACTTTGATTGAAAAATGTTCACAAAGCACTAAAATAGCCATTACAGCATGTGATATTTCAAAATTTTCCAGGGGGGGCCATACCCCCGGACCCCCCCCCAAAGCCTTTTCTGTTTTCCAATCTGCTTTAATTAGCTCTGCTGAAAAAAAACATGCTTGAAAAAAATGGTGAAATTATGCCCTCCCCCCTTTTTAAAATTTTTTGCTACGTCACTACGTTGCCTCATGAACAATAAATACGGTCCCGTTTTTGCAACATTGTCTTGTTGTTTGGGTTCAGAATTCAGGCAAAATTGTAGGCAAAAACATCCCCCCCCAGTAAAAATTTTATACTTCGCGCACTGGTGGTGTGCTTAGCGGATTCAAGTCATATGTAGTTAGTGTTATACAGTTTCTGTGGTAGAACCAGAGATTTTTAATTTTTTTTATGTCTTGAGTGTTTATTATTTACATATGTAAAGTAATCAAAATGCAAGCTGAAGTTTCAATTTCATGTATATACGGTATCACGTTAATGTTAAGCATAAGAATGTGCTATTGCAGACAAGCACTAGCTTGTAAAAACTTATATTAGCGTAGAGTAGAGTTTTAGCCGTAGACAGTGGCTTAGCGAGAAATTTAAAAAGGGGGGGCCATAATTTCTCCATCTTTTCAAGCGTATTTTTCTTTTGGCAGAACAAATTTGAAGCTGATTGAGTCGCAATAAAGGCTCTAGGGGGGTCCGGGGGCATGCACCCCCGGAAAATTTTTGAAAGTTTACATGCTGTAATGGCTATTTTAGTGCGTTTTGAATAGTTTTCAGCCAAATTTTGTTTAAACTTTTTGACCTTAATTTTGTGTGCTTTGCCAAATATAATGCATTTTGTTCCCACTTTTTCGATTATGCCTGCTCAAGGCGTAAGGCTTATCGTTATCAAAGAAGTTCGAAATTATGGAAAAATTGTATACATCAAAAACATTGTTGAAAATGGGTGATGGAGGATGCATACCTTTCATCCTGCCTCCCTGGATCCGACCCTGGCCATAAGCTACAGAAACCATCAAAATAGTCTGGCATATTTCAGTCACTTGGCACCATTAATTTTGTTCTTTTTTACTAAAAGGCGGAGTCAAAAGGGGAGGCCATGGCTCAGTGCCCCCCCCCCCCTAAATACGCTACTGAGCGTAGATAACAACTTTTGATACTGTTATGCATTGAACTCCAGAAAAGTTGTTTCAGTTTTTCTTTTCTTTTTTTTAAATGTCATTCATTGCAATCAGCACTAGCCTATTTATCTTCTTTTTAAATTTGCAGACACTAACTAAAGTGGGCTGTATATAAGTAGAGACAATTATGTTGTTCATTGTTGTAAAAGTACTGTATATTATACTGTCAATGATTAAAGCTGGGTGTAATACATCATCATTCTTGTTTATTCACGCGCCAAAGTAGAACAGTATCGCAATTGTAAAAAAAAATACTAAAAATTTTAAGTCTTTCACAATTGGTACATTAGAAGACCATGAAAGAGTAAATTGTTCATCGAGTCATAGCCACCCTTGCTTATTCATATTTTATATCTGTAGTGTCTTTGCCACATGACCTAGCAAAGAAACCATAGACATACCTTCCACGAATTTTTCTGCCCAGCAAAACGAACAAAAGAAGAAAAGAAAATGCACAAATTAAGAAAAAAATGAATCAGCAATGAAAAAGCCACACTGACGAACAATCTATACAATATATATGTAGTCTAACCAGTAAGATACTCATGTCATGCATTAAATTAAACTTATGACCTATAACAATATGAATCCGTAATTAAGTATTAATGGTAATGAAATTGAGTGTGATTGATTAAATTTAGCAAAAGTATAACTTTTCTATATCAGTTACCAGTAACAAAATATCTGAAGTTGTATGACATGGGTGCTAAACCCTATTCATAACTTAATGTAAGGTGGTGTTTGACATATTTTTTAAATTTGAAGTAGGAAAATTTTTCTATGCTATGGGGATTCGATTCCATACTTGCGATCCACTGAATGGCAAAGCTTTTTTTTTTCGGTGTTGGAATTTATTGAATTGATGTAAAAATTGTTTCGACTTGCATTTCTAGTGTTATGTGTACGTACTGTATTAACAGAAGTGAATTAAATACAGTGGGAAGCTTTTGACTTGCGTAAAGAAACATAAATTTGGCCATTTCAAGTTGGTGAATATCTTCAATTTTTTTTTAATTTCTAGCTCTTTGTGTAAAGAATTATTGGTAATATGGTCTTTTTGTGTCACTTTGCAGATTATTCTAATAATTTTGTTTTGAAATGTTTGAGAGGATGTAACGTGTTGTTATTAGCAGACCCCCAATTTATGATTCTATGAAGCAAGAGAGGGTAAATAAAACTATGATATAAAACCAGTAAAGTTTTCTGACGACTAAAGGGACGAAATTTGCAGAATAACCCACAGTATTGTGCAATTTTTTTGCAAATATGTTGGATGTGATACTCCCATTTCAGTTTGTCGTCAATAAAACTGCCCAAGTACCTAGCAACTTGAGTTTTTTTATCTGATTTCCTTGTATGCTCACACTAAAATTTATCTGCTCATTTACTTTTGGAGAGAACAACAAGTAATCAGTGTTTTAAAAATTAAGAGTTAATTTGTTAGTTAATAGCCATGGATTAATTTATTCAATTTCTTTGCCAACTGTTTCATTAAGTTTTTGCAAATTTTTATCCCTCATTAGTAGCACTGTGTCATCAGCAAAAAGTTTTATATCAAACTCGGAAACTTCAGGAAGATCATTGATATACAAGGAGAATAAGATTGGGCCCGAATTTGACCCTTGTGGCACACCGCACTTGATTTTTAATTCATTAGATGCTATGTTATTAACATAAGCGAATTACTTGACAAATAATGGTAAAACAATTCTGAGATGTTGCCTCTTATGCCATTTATTTCAAGCTTTTTTAGTGATATGTTATGGTTCACAGTGTCAAATGCTTTACGCAGATCCAACAAAATTACACATCTGACAAATAATGGTAAAACAATTCTAAGATGTCGCCTCTTATGCCATTTATTTCAAGCTTTTTTTGTGATATGTTATGGTTCACAGTGTCAAATGCTTTACGCAGATCCAACAAAATTACACATCATGTATAATAGTCATGGTCTTTGTTACTACTTATTTGCGAGTATATATCAGCAATTACACATGAGGTAGAATGAGACTTTCTACAACCAAATTGATGATCACTTATAATATTACTATCCTCCAAATATTTAGTCAGTCTTTTGGATATTAAGCTCTCAAAGATTTTGCTGATGGGAGACAATAATGATATTGGTCTAAAATTGTTTAATAAGCTATGCTTACCGGATTTATGCACAGGAATCACTTTAGCCAACTTTAATGAGTGGGGGAAATAACCAGTCTCAACACATTTGTTGTACAATATGCTAAGAAAGTTGGAGATCTCTTTATTAGCAATTTTGTAGAATTTGATTGGTATGTTTTCAGGGCCTGGGGATTTTCTTGCATTCAGACGAGAGATTTCTTGGAAAACTTCCATTGGCGCAATAGGTTGGAAAAAAAAAGAATTTGTTTTAGAGGTCATGTGGTTGTTTTGAGATTTTTGGCAATTATCAGTCTTGGCATTTAAGTTAGGTCCCACATTTATGAAATAATCATTCAATGTGTTAGGCCTACTAATTTCAATTTTAAAACTCTTTTCAATGATTTTATTATTTTTGTTCATTAGTTTGTTTATGAAGTTTTGTTTTCTGCGCCCCTTTTCAAGTAGTTCATTGGTTATTGACCACTGCTTTGAAATGCTTTATGTTCATATAACTGAGAGGTATAATATTGTTCTTTTGCATGCCGTTTTATCGTAGTTAGCTTATTGAGAGATATTTTATATTTAGCTATTAAGTCAGCGTCATTTTTTTATAGCACTTTGCAAACAGTGTATTTTTTGTTGTGATTGATTTCATATCTTTAGTTAACCAAGGTTTTGTTATTTGTTTACACTTTTTCTTGCTTATCTTTTTCATAGGGGCATGCGAATTAGCAATGTTTGAGAATTCATTAATAAAGGTTGAACAAACTTCATCTATTTGTGTATCAGTGTTATGATCAGTCCTGGTACAATTTAGCTTCTGCGTCAAAATATCTGTCAGGTTATAAATATCTTCAGCAAATGCATCTTTGTTAAAATTGGTGGTGCTTCTGAACATTTGATTATTGCTGCGAGAAGCAATAATAGGTTTTATTTCATAGAACAATTAATAGGCAAGTGATCAGAGACATCAAACAGTAGTATACTACAAGTCAGTGATTTATTGGTAATATTCGTATAAAAAATGATTAATTGATGCGGCAGAGTGGGTTGTTATTCTGGTGGGTTTATCAATTAAACAAAAATAGTCCTCGGCGTATATATTATCAATATAAGCATTTATGGCTGGGGATTTCTGACTTTTGAGGTGTCTATGTTGATGTCACCGCAGATAATATATTCTTTTTTGAGATGGGATAGTGTGTTTAAAATTTGAGTAAAATCATTTTGAAAATCAGTGAATGTGCAATTTGGGTGTCGATACATAACACCAATCACTAGGTCTTTATCTTTCAACTTAATTTCAACAAACTAACTTTCTGAATATGTAGTTGCTCTAGTACAGTGTTTCTGAACCCCGAGTCCGACGACTCAAATGACTCCGCCGACAGGTGTGGATGAGTCTGCGAAACTTACAGGTACGGTAAGGGTTAAAAAGCGAATTTAGGACCATGTGGCCAATCGCAGCGTGTAATCGTTCAGTCTGACTACGAGAATTGATTTTAATTATCTTAAAACACCATCAATTTTCTTGAAACTTGTTTTAAACGATAACTAAAATCAAGAGCTTTACGATGCAGTTGAAATTTTTAAAATCAAACGAGCGTAACTAAAGTTACGACTTTTTTTGTAACACTTTCAAACGTTTTCACATTATAAAAGATAGGCAGGCGATTGTTATTTTGGACACATTTTTCGCTCCATTGTCTCTGCTCCATTCCTGTCCGCGTAACTTGTACGAAGTTACACGGATTTTGATTATCTCGGACTCGAAACAAAGAAAAACAGTGCTGCCAAATATTTTTGTTAAACGCTCTTGCAGTTAATTCTAGCTGTTACGCTCAAAAAAAGAATTCTTGACTTTTGGTTTTGTGATAGCATGTGGAGGTGTCCGCTTTGCCCCACATGACCGCTTTACCCCGCTTTTCCCAATAGGCTACAGGTGTATTTATATATAATTACGCGTAATAGCAACAACTGTTCATCATTTTGTTGATGTAATAGCGAAATTTTTTCAACGAGTTTCACCTAAGAAGATGTTTTCATTCGTAATCAATCTGCACATCTAAAATCTTTGTGGTAAACTTCTATGCACCCTATTTCACTCATGCTCCCCAAAGGCAGTTGTCGTGAACTCTATGATGTACCGTGCACCCTGGTTGAATTGCACTGCATCAGACCAATAGAGGGGTAAAGAGTGTTTTTTCCACCATGATTCCACTACAACGCTGCAACTACTGTGCAACCGCTGCAAAGCGGCTGCAAATCCGGTTACAGACTCGCTCTTAGGTTACCGGAAAATAATGCTACCAAATTTTGGGGCTTCAACTCATCATGAATCCGAGGAGGATAGCGTATGTTAACGTCAATGACAGTGGCAAAGCATACCAGTAGCTTACTAACTTAGAGATGGGTCACGCTGGAGCTGAGTAATAAACTCGGGGCTTGAGCCTGGACTTCAGGTTCGTCTTGAATTTACTGACCCTACAATGCAGAATAGGCTACGGTACATATTCTGTTATACCGTACTGGTATTTACGGTACCCAGTATCGAGAGGTCTTGTTTAGAATGCGGTACGATACCAGTTTACTCTTTTACCATGCTTCTTGTGTGCCTTTGTGCCTTCTGCAGTGCTAGCTAGGCAAAAGGTTGTTTTAAGTTTGAACTCAAAGATTTTTTTCAACCAGAAACGCTGAGCAATAAAGACGACGGTGAAGAAAAAGTGTTGAAAATTGCTAATGAACTCAACATTGATTTAACCAACGCTGACATCCAACGTGCTCATCGACTAGGAATAAAGAAAAGAAATGGCAAACCTCGCCCCATCATTATTCGATTTCAGTCATTCAAGAAACGCAATGAATTTCTATTCCGCAAATCTGGCTTGAAAAGCAACAATGAATTCAAGAATGTTTTTATTGCAGAAGATTTAACCCCGATTCGAGCAAAACTGCTTCGGTATTTGAAAAACGAGTGCGATAATGACTTCGTGCAGATACATACTATCAATGGCAAAATTAGGTTCAAAAAGTCTGCAGTCAAAGAAGGTTTGCCACTTGACGAAAACGGTAAAGATCCAGGAACTGGCAATTGGCTGACTGTAACTTCCCCCGACGATCTATTCAAAGTTGGTGTCGACATAGATTTCACTAAATTCAGTTATCCACCGCTAAATTATAATGTGGAGGTGGACAAGGAAGCTTCGCTCAGCTTGATGCGGTGAACTTTGTTTTGACAACTTTGTTTTGTGTTAACTCGTGCTATGTAAATATTTAATTGATAACTTGTTATACCAATGATGGCAAAGCCAAATTTTTTAACCAACCACAACAAAAACAGTACTGACAGCGATAACTGTGACGAACTATTCGTTAAATGTAATTATCATGACTACAAATCTTTGAACGATTTAACCACTAAGAAGAACAATGACATATTCTTGCTACATATCAACATAAGAAGTATACAGAAAAACGTGGATAGCTTATCTAATTTCGTAGCCTCATTATCCCACCAACCAGACATAATTGCTATCAGTGAAACCAAAATAAAAAAAGGCCAAATAAAAAGTAATATTGATCTAACTGGGTATGAATTCCTTCATTCGGACAGCCTTACGGCTGCAGGAGGTGTAGGAATGTACGTTAAAAAACAACTTGTCTTTGAGATTAATTACGATGTTAATTGTAATCTTTCCTTTGTAGAAAACATGTGGATAAACATTAAAACTGACAAACGAACTATTGTCGTAGGCGTTGTTTATAGGCACCCCATCAACGCTGCAAACGAACTGGAGCAATTTACTGCCAAAATGCATGAAATATATCTTCAATTAAACAAAACCAATCGTCCCTTTTATGTAATCGGTGATTTCAATATCAACCTAATGAATATTCCAGAAAATGATCGAATTAGACAGTATGCCAATTCTCTTGTTAGCTGTTCTTGTAGATGTCTAATTGACATACCCACTAGAATAACTTCAACTTCCAAAACTTTAATTGACCACGTCTATACTTCTGACATTGTTAATACTTCCACAAGTGGGGTAGCTTTGTGTGATATCTCGGACCATCTAGCACCTTTTGTTTTAATTTCAACCAAAAAAAGTGTCTCAAAAAATACCAATGTGTATTACTTTCGTGACATGAAACGATTTCATCCTGACTTATTTCTACAAAATCTATCAGAAAATCTAGATATTCCAACCACCCTATCTCTAAACCAGCAGGCAGAATCATTTCTTAAAATTTTAAATAAAACAATAGATGAAAATGCTCCTTTAAGAAAAGCAACACGAAAAGAGAAACGCTTAAAACTAAAACCCTGGCTAACACCAGGATTACTTAGAGCAATACAGAAAAAAAATAGAATGTTTAAAGAACTTCATAAAATGCATAATGAAAAACTTCTCCAACTGTATAAAACTTACCGCAATTCTCTAAATAGAACCATCATTCTCGCAAAGCAGCTTTATTACAAACAAAATTTAACTGAAAATAAAAATAATCCAGAAAAAATTTGGAAAACAATTTACAAACTATCCAATATTAAGCGACACACTCGAGTACTCCCACTCAAACTCAAGAAAGAAACCAACTATGATGAAATAACAGATACACAAGATATTGTAAACTACTTGAACAATTTCTTTGTAAATATTGGTCCTAAAATGGCCGAAAATATTTCAGCTACCAAATCTCCAGCACCAAGCAAACCGACAACAGTTTCATCAACTCACCAATCGTTATTTCTATACCCCTCAACTCCTCAGGAAGTGTGTGATGTTATTGACCAATTGAAAGATAAGAAAGCAAATCGTAGTGTTGACTGTGATACTAAATTTATAAAATATGGCAAAATTGTTATAGCATCATTCTTAAGTCAGTTGTACAACTCTTGTCAATTGCAAGGCGTTTTCCCTGATATTTTCAAGATAGCTGAGGTTGTACCTGTATTTAAGAAAGACGACCCTACATTAGCAACTAATTACAGACCCATTTCATTGCTATCCCAATTTAGCAAAATCTTTGAAAAAATGCTCTATAGCCGAATTTACTCTTATTTAGTAAGATTTAAGTTGTTAAACGAGCATCAGTTTGGATTTCGTAAAAATTCTTCAACCATTCATGCAATTACAAGTATATACGATAATTTATTAAAAAATATAGAAAATGGCATGTACAACTGCAGCATTTTTCTTGACCTTTCCAAAGCATTCGATACTGTGAACCATGAACGACTAATTTGGAAACTGGATCATTACTTTGGAATTAGAGGCATTGCACTTGAACTTTTGCGTGACTACTTAACCAACCATTATCAATACACTAAATTATTGAATTATAAATCGGATCTGCTTCAATCTTCTTGTGGTGTTCCTCAGGGATCTTCATTAGGGCCCTTACTTTTTTTAATGTACATTAATGATTTACCTCAATGCTCTCAATTTACCACAACTCTCTTTGCTGATGACACTCATTTAAATTTAGCTGATAAAAATTTGCTCTCCTTAGAAAGGAAAATCAACATGGAAATGGACAAAGTAAAGAATTGGTTAATTGAAAATAAATTAACTTTGAATTTTTCAAAGTCCTGCTACCTGCTTATAAACAAAAATCCGAAGCAAATAGTGTCCTCAGCATTTAATATTTCAATTGATGGAGATAAGATTGAAAGATGTTCATCAACCAAATATTTAGGGCTGTACCTGGATGAAAAACTATCTTGGTCAACACATATACAACACTTATCCTTACAATTAGCTAAAATAACTGGATTGCTTTATCGACTTCGAAGTTATGTTACGGATGATACTCTTCTAATGTTATATTTTAGTCTCGTATATAGTCGTATACAGTATGGCATTACACTATGGGGTACATCTGCTAAGTCTTACATGAGGGAAATAAATGTGCGTCTTAACAATGTCGTTCGCTTAATGACATATAGCAAGAAGTATTCGCACGTATCTCAGCTTTACAAACACTTAAATCTCTTGAAATTAAACGACATCTATAAATTTGAAATAGCAAAATTTATGTATCTACTACATAACAAAAAACTTCCAGCAGTTTTATCATCACAATTTACCAAAATTAAAGAAATCCATTCTCATAACACCAGACAAATCCACAAGTGCGTATATTTTATTCCACAATCAACAAAATCAATTACTCAAAACCTCTTGGCTTTTCGGGGCACAAAATTATGGAGTAGCCTCAACAGCTCAATTAAGAATAATCGCTGGGGTGTCTTTAAACAAAAATATAAAATTCATTTGATGTCTTCATATTGACTCCAAGGCGTTCTTGGAAGCAGATAAATTTTAATAGATTAGAATTACATGTTTTTCTACTGAATTTTAATTACATTTTGGAGCTGTCGTATGATTCTCGCTCATATTGTTGTTTGATGTTTGCCTTCTCTCTCTTTTTTTTTTTTTTCTTTTTTTTTTTTTTTTTGTCTGATTTCTTTTTTTTAGTTTCTTTGTATATTGTTTTTACATTATCTCCTAACCTTCTCGTTATGGTGACTAATATGCTCGTAATTTAAATTTCGATCTCACAACAAAATCAGGAAGCATCTAGACTAGAAAACCTTAGGGTTCTTCGATGCTTCCTGGTCTTGCTAAATTTCATTGTTTTATTCCGTGAGTGCTTATTAAGTTTACGTCAAGGCGAATCAACAATAAATTCTGTTCTGTTCTGTTCTGAGTGGTAGACTAGATACCAATCAGTGCGGAGTACTGGTACTGTACTAATTTACTAAATAGGTTAAGTGCTGTTAAGTACTGGTACTCAGTACCAGCACCGTACTGAGGGCAATATTGGGGGCTAGTTTGGATTAAGCCGCCTTTTGTAAGATGTTCACTTTGAAGAGGGAGTTCCCCACTAACATCCACGGGGAAGTCCTGCTTTAAATGTTATAACTATGTGAGTGTCTGACTTTACAGTACACGATGCATGTTATGCGCAGTTGTGAGTCTAGACGTCAGCTTAAAAGTTCTGCTTTAAAATGGATATTTTGTAAGAGGCGGCTTAATCATACAACAGATACAAGCCTCCAATATTGTGTGTCCCTTCTCCTTGCGTGTAAACAGGGTTACCGGTACCATTTCGTGCTTATGTTTAAGATTTGTGCTTATTTTCAAGGGCAATGCAGAATGTTTTGCATAACAGAAAACGTGAATGTGCTTATTTCTAAAAAACGTCCTTATTTTTGAATCTCAACTTAATACCAGTACTGTACTGTATGTCGTATCAGTAGTTAAAGTGCTTTTTTCTTTAAATGAAAGAAAAATTTGTTTATTTAGTTAATTGTAGTTGTAGTTAGTTAGTTGCAGCATTTTCAAATTTGTTTTAATTTCTTAATCCAGTGGTTCCCAGCCTGGGGTCTCATCTAGAATAAGCCAGCAGCGTCTTCCATTGCCTTATGCGACTGGTTAGCTATTTTGGACATGGACCCTAACTGAACCTAACCTTGGGGTCGGGGGGGTTGAGGTCGGGGGAGTTAGGTCAAGGGATTGGGGTTGGGGGGTTCCCAACTTTCCCCACCCCCCCGACCCCAAAACCCCGACCCCAACCCCCGGCCCAACCCCCCGACTCAACCTTCCCGACCTTTACCCTCCTAACCCCAACCTCCCTATCGACCCCAACCTATCACCGTTGCATGGCGAATCTTCCACATCGGCACTGTTGCAAACGTTTGTCCGACACTTACGCTCAAATTCTCGGTCACATTCGTATGTCTCACTTGTTGTGTGGCGAATCTTCTTTGTGGTGAATCTTCTGTGGCGAATCTTCCATGTGGCGAATCCTCTGGCAACCACTAAATCTAGCCCTAACTAAATTTAACCCTAACCAAACCGAACCCCAACTAAACCTGGGGGCTGATACAAGACTTGACCCCTAATCTGTGGGCCATGGAGCTCAGAACTGTTTTCAGAGGGCCACCGAGCTTGACTAGAAAACAACATCAGCATTCTTTAATCATGCAATAATGTTCACTTTAAACAGTTAAAAGTTGACCATCGAAAAAAACTAGGAATGTGCAAACATGAAGACTTTTATTGTTGGTCTTCACCGACTTATAGTAGATAAAATAAAAATATCTGCTACTCCATCATCGCAACAGCAGCATGCTTATTTTTTGATGTGGACCGGTGGTAATTCTGGGTATGAGGCAGCTGTTTACGTTTTGATATCCAGGCGCAGCAGCCATTGGATTGAGTGTCGATAGTCATCCAGCTCTGCAAGGCCCACAACTTCACAGGGCTGATAGATGATAGTCTAGACAGTGGTGAACAGGTGAAGAAAGTGTTGTGCAGTGTGAGGCTCTGGTCCACATGCAAAATATGGTGAGTCGACTCAGCCCCATGTGTACGTGTTGCTATTAAAGCAACCCACTCTAGTACTGAGATGATTGAGTTTCACCAAGTTCCTTCGGGTTAGTTCTGCTCCAGGAGGTGGTTTAGTACTGCAGACTGGGAGAGAGAATAAGTTGCTCTTGTGTGTGCTTAATGCATTATTATGTAATACTTGGACAATTAAATACAGAATACACTAGTTGAGACATGCATGGCAATTCTTGCTGTCGCAGTGTCAGGTGTCAAACTGTTTACATCAGTGATAATTGATGCAGTGATATGTGTACACGTACAACTTTACAATAGACGTAATACTGTCGACTACCAAAAATTGTATGAAGTGTAATGTTTATCTGTAAATATATTTGGTGTCTGCATCAGTGATAACTAATACTGGTACTACAGGTATATATATATATTTGGAATAGTGTAAACACACAATAGGCATAAAATTGCCATTTAGCTGTGGGGTTGTTATAATGTATGGTTAATCTGCAATTATCTTTTAGATCTGTTGAATTGCCGCACTAAGTTGTTACATACTTGGAGTACCCTGTGGGCTGGCTGACGTAGGCGTAGATCAAATAAATGAAACTGCTCTGTAGTTATTGCTGGTAGCATAGGACTTTAGAAGTTATCAGTGGTTTACCATCTATGCCAAAAGTCTGTTTCATTGGATTGTTATCAACATACCACACTAAACTTCATATGAATCGTTGCCAGTACCAGAGTACTGATGTGCTTTGAGCCTGATGGTTGAAATCTGTAATCATTCCTCTTATCTTGGACAATTATTTGCACTTACGTTTTTGGTTATTCAATGTAGTGCATTGTTTTCATCAGGTACGCATTGGGGTGTAGTGAACAATCAGCCATCCTCTACTTTTTTCGTTTTGTGTTCTTCTGATGTCAGGTGCATCAAGAGACAAAAGGTTGGGATGAACCCTATAGAATCATAAACGTGAAACAAAAAAAGTCATAGTCATTTGATTGTACACTGACAGCCGATTGTTTGCTTCACCCATGTATTGTATGGTGCCAGTACCAGGTTGTTTATGCCTGCTGTACCAATAATTGCTGAAGTTTACAGTCCAGCTCTATGATATTACATTTATAGATGCTTTAAGAATTGTTTTACCTTACCTTTTGAGTTCCACAAAGTGATGCTTTCATCTTACACCAAAGTCATTAACATTTTGATTCAAATTTGGTCAAAAATTGCTATTGCGGTTGCACTCTCAAGATGAAATTAAAGAAAACTGCTCAATAACAACATTCTTTGTGTACTACTTGACCTAATGCTATCAAAAATTTAAATTTACTTTGTTTATCCATTTTTGGTCATTTTAAATTTGATTTTTGTTTTTCAGCTTCATTTTATGGTGACAGTTTTATTTTTCAACGATTGTCAGACTTTTCTTCTGATTCAGTTATATCGATACAATTTCAGACAAGATTGCCTGATGGAGTTATATTTGCAGCTGTCGGACAACAAGATTACTTGGCTGTCATTTTAAGACATGGACGTTTGGAAGTACATTATAATGCTGATATAATTATGAATTTATTATATTCTGGATTTGAATCAGCAATCAGAGCATTTTTTGCAAATAGTTATATAAATCATTAGTATTGGAATAGCATTTGCAAATACTTTTATACTAAGAGATATTGATTGCATTTTAGTGGCAGTATGTCATAGTTTTAGTATCACCTAAATCAGGGGTGGGCAACTTCTTTAGTCGGCGGGCCATATGTGGGAAGACGAAGTCCTTCCCGGGCCGAATTATTAAATGGATCGAGTTCAATATCTTCAACAACTACTATTGTCTGGGTTGCTCTGATTGGAAAGCCAAAAAAAGGTTTACACCTCATATGTCCTGTTTTTCTACGAGAAAGAGCAAAAAAAAGTCTACACGTCTTCAGATGTCCTGTTTTGTACCGAAAATATCGGTAAAGCAGTGCCGTAGCAAAAAATTTTAAAAGGGGGGCTATAATTTCCACATTTTTGTAATCTTTTTATTCGGCAAAACTATTTTAAAGCTGATTGAGAAACAAGAAAAGCTTTAGGGGGGTCTGGGGGCATACTCCCCCGAAAAAATTTGGAACATTTGCGTGCTGTAATGGCTGTTTTAGTGCTTTTTAATTAATTTTCACGCAAATTTTGTTTTAATTTTGGACCCTAATTCTGAGTGCTTTGCCAAATATGATGCATTTTATTCGCACATTTTCGATTATAAGACGTGAGACTTATCGCTGTCGAAGAGGTTCGAAATTATGGAAGACTGTACACATCAAAAGCATTTTTGAAAATGCTGATGGGAGGATGCATGCTCTTCATCCTACCCCCTGGATCCGCCCCTGGCCATAAGCTACAGAAACCATCAAAAAAGTTTGGCATTTTCAGTCACTTGGCTCCATTAATTATGTTCTTTTTTACTAAAAGGCAGCGTCAAAGGGGGGTGCATGGCACAATGCTCCTCCCTAAATACGCTCCTGCAGTGAAGAGCAAAAAAGGTCTTCTTGTCCTCAGATGTTTTTTAAAAAAATGAAAGGTCTTCGGCTTGATTCTTGACCGGAGCTTACAGTATGTTTCTGTAAGTGCCGGCGGGCCGCATAAAATGGTCTCGCGGGCCAGATCCGGCTCACGGGCCGTATGTTGGCCATGCCTGACCTAAACTCTTGTAATGTTACGTATATATCTCATTTTGTAAAAAGACACTCAAAGCTGTTTTTATTATAATAACAATGAATGATCATTTCAATAATGGCTATTAAAATCCATTCTGTGTCATAATACTTATGATTGTTTTGAGACAAGAAACAGCTTAAATTGTTATTAATTATCGATAGATATTATTGAGTGATGATTTGAAATAGTAATATTGGAACGTATATTTTTGTTACAGGTCCATGTTCGAGCTAGTTCTGGAGAAGGAGTTCTTAAATCTCCCCATGGTGTTCGATATGATAATCAACTGTGGTATAATGTTGACGTATTCAGGATAGGAGGTCGAGTTGACATTAGAGTTAATGGTGAAGATATAATATCTGGTGAAGTCATAGAAGTTAATTCAAATGATGTGATCAAAATTGATCTTGGTGTTTTCTTGGGGGGGTTCGGTAGGTGGTATTTATATCAATTTTATTTCTAGTTGAAAAGCGGTACCGATAGTTCTGTGTCTTTAATTGTGATAACGTAGCTGAAACTGATGCATGTAATTTTTCGAACACGGACAACTGGCCACGAGACAACTGACCGCCGTAAACTGGCCGCCATGCAAACTGACTGCAAAGCAAACTCGCCACTGCGACAACTGACCGCCAAAGCACGAGGCTCGAAAAAACACTTCGCACCTTGCGCTTCACGACAGTTGTTTACTTAATGACCGTGTGAATTTGATAGTAACTTCGCACCTTACCGCTTCTCAAATAATATTGCTTATACGCGCTCTTGCAAAAAAACACGCAACTTAAATTGCAAGTCATAATACATTTATTTAAATGAATGTAACCGCTCAAAGTATAAATCATGAAGTAAAATATAAAAGAAAATGTGCTCTGACAAAAAGACACACTACTTAAAAGTCCATTTTCGAAGTTTTCATCAAGTTATTTTTTTTTAACTGAGATTATTTTCAAATTACATTGACTGAAAATTCAACAGTAATTGAGGGAGATTGCGAAGTGAGCTTGCACTCTTCGAGTCAGCAGCCACTCGCTATATATGTCAAATGCGATTGGTTCCAGCCGCAAATCGAACCCGTCACGTAGGATCTGTCATCTGCACGCGGTACCGCTAGCCCATGTCGCTGACAATTTTAATTGTCCAAGCGTAGTACAGAACGTCACTCTAGGTATTGTCATAAAGTCATTAAAGCATTTTGACTTTATGTCATTATTTGAGAAGCAGTAAGGTGCGAAGTTACTATCAAATTCACTCGGTCATTAAGTAAACAATTGTCGCGAAGGGTGAGGTGCGAAGTGTTTTTTCGAGCCTCGTGCTTTGGCGGTCAGTTGTCGCCGTGGCGAGTTTGCTTCGCGGTCAGTTTGCATGGGGGCCAGTTTACGGTGGTCAGTTGTCTCGCGGCCAGTTGTCGTGTACCGGTAATTTTTACTTAAAACACCTAAGTCAGCTGTTCAAAATAATTTTACACAAAATTCATCGTAATGATGAGACTCTTGCCCTTTTCTTTGATCAAGCACAAAGTAGTACTTCCAGTTCTTTAATTTTTGAATAAAATCGGCAAACAGAAGTATTAATGTTTAGTGTGTTTTGACGTTCAAGATTGAAATTTCTTTATATATAAAGTTTTTAAATTTTGAACTAGAGCTATTTGACGAAGTAGTTTAGAGCAATTAGTTGGTCAAGCTAAAGCAAGGATGATTGATATGGGTTGTCGAGGAGCTGCCGATAAGTCGCATTGCTCTGCCATTGTTTGCATTGTGCATTCGTGATTGTGCTGTCTGGTGCTTGCTGCATAGTTACGAAGATGGGCTCTGCGAGCTAGTGTTATACATCAGCATAGGAAGTAAACATGAAAAAGAGTTACGACTTTAGGATTCCCGGGTATGAAGAATTATTTTACACCCAAATTCGTGTCTGGAGATGTTGATGAAGTTTTCCCCATTGAATTCAGTATTTCTAATGTTTTTACTTTTTTACAGATGTTGAAGTTGTTGCATTACACCATTTTGATTTGTCTGTTCCATTTTTTCGTGGATGTATTTTCTCTTCGGTGTTCAATAATGTTGATGTTTTACATCCGTTGCACGACACTCCTAATGAAAAATTCGTGTACAATGTTAAAGCTGGTAGGTTGATTAGTGTGCGGCTGTGGTTTGTTTTACATTGCATTACCTCGCAACTTTTATTGTTTGTTATCGAATTGCCTTACATATGGATTGATTTTTATCATATATTTAAAATGGTTGGCCTTTATGTAAAAGTAAGTGATAGAAGAAATTGTTTCTTACCGTTAGCAGTGTTCTTTAAGATTTGCCGGCTTGTTAGAAATGAATTTGGGCATAGTGTGATGATAAATATTCAGAAATTGGTTTGCAACAAACAATAGAGTCTGGACTTTGGTGAAATTGTATATAAATTTTGTTTTAGAAAGTTTAATGCATTACTCTATGTTGTTGCATTGCACGGCATGGTAATTAAGTTAAAAACATTTAAAGGTACACCCAATGATAGGTGAATTGACAACAAAATATTTCGGTATAATTCTCATCTCTATGCTCCCTAAGTCTCTGAGCAGATGACAACGTCCTTATGCGGCCGGGTGTTGTATGTTTGGAAATCGTTTTTTATTTCAATGTTAAGTTAGCTGCTCTGTATTTTCTGATTTGAATTTTAAAAGCTGTGCTGCTTTAATTGCACAAGTTATGCATGAAAATAAACACTGCAACATGAATGTGCTTGTTAACTATTTTTCTACATCCAGGTTGCTCTCGTATTCTTCGTTCTCGATCAGTTGATTCGGTAAAATTTGCTTCACAATATGCGTATCTAAAATATCCCAGATGGACAGATGAATCGGAAGGAACGTTTGAATGTCATGTAAAAACTCGTCAGGATCAAGGAGTACTTCTTTTTAATGATGGATGGAATAGGTCAGTTCTCTACCGTAGTTTCTTGAATAGAAGCCGCGGCTACTACTTTTTATTTTTAAACGCTTTGAGCGGTTTGTTTTCAAAGGCAACTTCAATTTTTTTATTTGAACGTTTTTGTCTTCAAAATGGCGCCCTGTGAGCATTCAAGTTAATCGACCATGAGCGATAAGAAAACGGAAACACTAAATCAGCTGCAATTTTAATGTCTCTTCTGGAAAACACTCGTAAGTAGGTCATTACGTGCTACACTACTATTAATCCAACAGCTCTGCTATTCTCATCGCGTCTGTGTGAAGCACTCAACAAAACCAAACGAAGGAAGTGTTAATTATAAGGTAGCAACAAAAATATCGTTTACTTAAATGATATCAGTATCATTAATGACGAAAATGGCCATTAATAGTTGATACAGTAGTTGATATAAGACATATAATATTTGAGTTGTTTTTGTTGTGTGTCGTTAGATTTGTTTGCTTTGTTTTCTTGTGTCGGTAAAGAAACGGTTTTGTCCGGTGCGGCTTCTATTGTTTTTTTGCTTTGTGGTTATAACTTGCGGTTTCTATTCGAGGGCAGCTTCTATTCAAGAAAATATGGTATCTATCTATTACATTTGTTATGCACGAAATTATACTGTTTTGTGATGAAATTAAGGGTGTGAAAGCTAGTAAAGGGTAAAACGTACCGTTTTTGGCACGGGTGAAAACGAAACTGTTACATTTTTTGTGACACTCTGTATTTATTGGGAATACTTTGCATGTAAGTTTAGACCCTTGAGCTGTTTCCACCTTGGTAATATTTTATGTTCAATTTTAGCATTCTTAATTGATCGGAACCAACTTTTGAATGAATTTAAGTTAATGATGTTTTGTCGTTTAGGCAAGGTTTTGTCGGACTTGAAATGATTGCTGGAAGAATTCGTGCTTCGATTAACACAGGAACTGGTGTTGTTGGTTTGCAATCCACTGCAAGTGTGACTGATGGAAAATGGCACAAAGTCAGGTACTAACTACATCTTATTACGCTTGCGACTTCTACTACATTCACAAATAGTTATTAAAAATTTTCGTGTGTTTCAGATTTTCTTTTTCTCCATCGCTGCTAGAAATTCGAGTTGATCGAAACAGAACTAAAGTTTTCATTGAGCGTGATACTGGTTTGTATATTCGAACATATTGGTTACAGTGCTTGTGAATACGGATTTGTAAATGCTACTGGCTTTCGTGTATAAAAGTGGGCTCTTAAATGGTGCTATGATATGGCTACCATATTTGTCTCCATTCATATTCCAATGAGCAAAACTATATAAAAACAAGTATGATTGATTGATAGATTTCTTAATTTTTATCCTCCTGTTACGAGAAAGCGACAGAGGCGCTATACATAGGATGAGTCCAGACTCACTTAGGAGCTGCCCGTTATTCCGAGTTTTCCGTTTAACCTCTTTAATTTGCTGCTTGTTAGATTCCACCAAACGAACAATATAGTTATCGTGAAGCATCTTATCCAAGATGCAACAATAATGCTTGGATGGAAGTTGAACCATCAACCTTGCGATCATGGCCGTCGTAAAAACGACGCTCCGAATCACTTAGCCACGCTGCCGACTAAGTGCTATGAGCATACGGTAATATGGGCTATTCATCAGCGTAGCTATTCAGGCTGTATTGGTAAAGCACTACTATAATTACATTATTCCCTGGCTTTTTTAAAAGAACCTGAAATTTGCGAATTGGCGATTTTTGTGGTAGTTTCTGACTCTTCACTATCGCTCGTTTTTAACAGGTGGTGGTTTAAGTGAAGGCAGCGACGAGATTAGGTTGAAAGACTCCTTGTACGTTGGCGGAGTTGACAGGAGGATGAAAAAGAGTACAAGTTTTCGAGCGAGTGGAATACAACTTCGTTCTTTTCTCGGATGTATTAAGAATATCCGCATCAATTTCAAGTAATTTATAATTGTCAATGTTATTACTACGACATAGAATCAATTCATTATATAACCAAGTAATGACGTTTTATAAACAATTATCTTTCTTACGTGTTTATGTTATACTGTTACGTTAATGGCCTAGCGGTATCGCGCAGATGACAGATCCTACGTGACGGGTCGATTCGCGACTGTAGCCGGTCGCATTTGACATCGAGTGGCTGCTGACTCGAAGAGCGCAAACTTACTTCGCAGTCTTCCTCAGTTACTGTTCAATTATCAGTTTAGTATATATAATTTGAAAATAACCTCAGTTATTGCAACTAAAATTGTGTAAGGTTTATTTTCTAATTCATGAGTGGGATACGGGGCGGCTAGTACAAAAATCTTGATTGTTTCTATGTCACTTTTCAGAAAAAGTCAGCAAAAAATTATTTTCGAAAAACATGGCGGCTGTTGTAGCTTTTTTTGCTAACTAAGGTGGACAATGACACCTTTTATTACGTTTGTTTAAATGTTTAGATAAAGTCAGCGTTATGACAGTGGTAACAATACCTAGCTTTTGTTATAGAGACTTTCATATTCTACACAACGTCGAAGATGCCACTTACATTAGTTATTGGTAGTTTACAAAACATATCGAATTTTCCGGTTGATTACTTAATATTTTTTCGTCTGTTGTTCAAGTTGCGGTTTCTTATTTTTCGAGTCATATTTTATGTATATAAGACCCACTGCAGCCTAGCCTATTTGTTTTTATTCAAGGTTTATTGCATGCTCCAAATTTTAAACACATTTTGATTTGTAGAGTGAAAGTTTGCATCGAATGTAAAATTTTTTTCTCTTTTCATAAACACGTGCCAAGCTGTTTTTTGTAGTTTTTTTTTTTTTTTGTCTATTCGACACGACAAGCCACTTGACCACGTACGTTGAAACAGGCGATTGGTGCTATCACTTTTGGCTTGATAAAGCATGATTAATACGTTTTTATAGTTTTTCATTGGCTGTAATGAAAATATCAGTTTTAAAATTATCAAAAGGTGTTGTCAGTATGAGTTCACGAGCATTTTTTGTTTTTCGATTTAGACGCAAGTCTCTTTCCGATATTCTTGCATCTCATGACGTTGTGGCTGGTTGTGCATTCAGCGAATCAAATACGACCTCGTCATCTCGCAAACCTCCATCTCTCCCCACATTTATCATCGTACCAAGGCCGCCATCACTGCCCACGGATGACGCCATACAACCGACGAAAGTGAGTGAGATGAAACATATTAAGAGCAATGCTGTTTGTACTTGCCGGCGAACCAAACTTTAATCGAAACGTCGTTATTTTGATCATTTCTAGCAGACTGTGTTTGCATGCTATTAATTCGTAACTGCTTACTGATATTAATTCGTAACTGCATAAAAATGAACTAGGTTGATAAGTAGAAAGATTTGCAAACTGTGGCTCTATTGTGTGAGCGACTGTTAAAAAAATACTTGGTGACAGAGAAAATCGTTTTAAGCACGTATATGTTGTTTGGAAAAGTGATTTGATACGAAAAAGCTTTACAATTTGTTTTAATTTCTTTTTTTCACATAATTTCTGTCGTCTTAAGAAACTAATTCTCAATGTTATATTTCTCTTTGACTGATTTTGATATTTTGTTTAAGCAGATGTAATGCTTTGCATACATGTGATTAGTGCCACAACGTTTTGCCAAGTTACTCTATTTTGTTACAGGAAAAAGAGGTCACTGTTTGCCATTCCCTTCGCATTCAAAATATAACATTAGACGAAGGCAGTTCAGTCATTATTACGAGAGACGTTATATCGCTAAAGCAAAGCAAGCCATTTATCTCTAACCTGAATAGTGGTCAGATGTTCACAATATGGTTCACTCAGCTGCCACATAATGGACAATTGTATATTGATAGTGATATCGTATCACGAAATAAATCCTACTTCGTGAGAGTCATATATGAAAACAAGTTGTCATATGCTCATGATGGAACTGATACAAATGTGGATGATTTTTCATTTTCGCTTGACTTTGCCTCGGGGAAACAACTTGAAAAGGTGATTGAGTAATAGATTGATGTTATCGGAGAAGTATTTACTTTTGGCCAAATCCCTCTGTGACTAAAGACTCACCAGCTCTTGATCATTGTGTATATGTTAAACAATCACTTATTTTGTGTAGTTTAGGAGTTTGTTTATCTTAATTTATTTAAATTTTTTTATGGCACAGTACTAACTTTATCACGACATATGAAGAGATATGATAATGGTTTGCTTCGCAAGACGAAACTTTTTTAAGTTTGTTATTTAAGGTCTTTTACGGCTTACCATAATATCGTCTGTTTATGGATAGACGTTCATCGATTCTAGATCGTGACAGTAATTTATAATTAAATTTTTAGGTTAAAGAAATTCATCGTTTCTGCGATGAAAATTCAAATGTTATTGAGTTGAGTGACGTCACGTGGAAAATCAACGTTACTGTTGCGTCAGTCAATGATTTACCGGAGTTGGAAATACCGCAAAGCTACGTATTCACACCAATTCGAAATGCACGTACAACTCTTCCAGAAAATATTTTTTCGGCTCATGACAGCGACAGTTCATCGGCTGACATATTCTACCATGTCCTAGGACTTGGCGCTGGACTTTATATCGAAAAGAATGGAAGTCCTGGTAGACCGATTACAATCTTTACACAAAAAGATGTCAGTGCGAGAAAAATCAACTTTGTTCACTCTGGTGGACCTAATAATGCTCGTTTGTTACTGCAAGTCTCGAACAATCTAGACCCAACATTAGCCCATTCATCTGTGGTGATTCGAATTGCCTCGGTACCATTGCAAATCAAAGGTATACACTAAATATTGTAGCAATCAAGAAGTTATTACCAAGCAATAACATCAAATCTTCCTTATACCTTTGATATTACGCTGAAGCATGTAACGCATGGCGGGGCCTATCTCCGCAGGTTAGCGCCTGGTCAACATAGTGATGAACTGCGAACAAACGTCACCGCGGTGGCCAGTCGTTGTGGACACTGTGTCAGTTTTGACTTGTCTAGGAAGCGAACCACAGTCATCAATAAATTAACCATCTCAGGAACGAATGAACTTTGTTTTTAGAGTGCGTTGGCTCTCTGAATCTATGCTATTGTTCTAGGTATAGATCAAATCAGCTGGTCCATGTTAGCAAAACTTGGTAATTAGCCACTCCGGAAGGATTGATGCCTGCAATTCAGCGAATAACTTCCTAATTATGTCCACTTTGTTCTTGTTAATATGCAATACTAGAGCATAATGTACTTTATGTTGGCCCTTTCTGACTTCTTCTCGCTGAATTAATTGCTAATTGACCGAATAATTTGTCTTCGAAAAGTTGTCGTAAGTTTTATTCGTTTAACGACTCGGCTTGCTAGCGTTACGGCGTTTCTTCGGAGCTCTATGGGCCCCGCCGCTCCTTACACGCTTCGGCTTAATACGGCAAGTATAGTGAGGATTTGATTTTAGAAAAGTTTTAGCAAGCTCCTACTTTTAGCGCATTTTTTCTTCTAAACCAGGGCTAGGGCTGTATTTCAGTAGAAATGCATGAATGTTGACATCCCCATCCCCTCCATACCTAAGAATCTTTGGTTAATCATTTTTTACAAATAGTTTCGAAGGTGAAATGCTTAGGTTTCCTTTAGAATGCAAGTAGAATTTATATCACCGCATCGATGCCGAATCTTTTTTCTTGGATAAAAGTCTGACCTTAATGTGCCTGGGTCTAACAAAATTGTTTTTCCCCTTTTCTGCTTATCTTGCGAACTTGTATTTTCAGTTGCTAACAATACCGGACTCACAATAGTTGAAGGAGAATCGCTCTGCATTACTCCGAACCTCCTTTCTATGCAAACCAATGCCAACCATTCAGTAGTAGATGTGGGTTATACTGTAGTGGATGCGCCTACATACGGAGAGGTTCAGGCAAGTTTAAATTGGTTATTAATGGTTTGCATTGTGTCCTACCGGTAGCTATTTAAGTTTAATGAGATTTTTGCAGTTGCTGCTGTGATTTCATCTTTCTGGGCTCGCTAATACTACTTACTGACGATTGGCAGTCGAAGACAAAAAAAATTAACAAGATATTTCTAAGTGAATGAAATACTGCTGACTTTCTATCAACAGTTTTCTTAGTTAACTAAGCGTTAATTATTGTTTATTATGAGTAGGTCGTGCAGTTTGCCCGCCATGGCGGCCCAGTCTCACAAACGGATTGCAAATAATGCTGCAGCTTAAATGAAAGACAAGTCTCTCCGTGCCTTTCATGTACTGATGGCTAAATTCTATGCTGCTCATTTCAGGTGTCAACTGGCAAGGATAGAAATAGTGAAGTTTGGCTTGCAATTTCTTCGTTCTTGCAATCACAATTAAATGATAAGCGAGTGCGATATGTCAGCACTAATATTATTGACAGTGAAGACGACGTGGTGAGAGACTGGTAAGTGGATATTTAAAATTAGAATAATCTTTTTGCAGCGCTGCTAATTGCAATTTTTGTGCGACAAAATGAAAAGATTAATGGTTGCAGTCGGTTGAAAGGCTCAAGTGTCGCAAGTTTTGTTGTGTCAAATTAGTCCTTGCGGCTAAGCTACATCAATTAAAACTGCAGACTCAAAAAGCTGCTGTAGACTTAGTAGTGGTAACAGATAACATTGTATCGGCAACGTAGTTTTAGCAACCCCTTGATGGAATGCTGGCTACTCTTTTCATAAGTTGAAGCATGCAACATTGTTAGCGTTAAAACAGCAATGTAATGAGTACATCTTAAGGCATCTAACTGGACGTAAAGTTAAATGGAAATTGAACAAATTATTTTTACTGCTCTGCCCCTACCTTGTTACTGACAGCAAGAGAATTTCTTTGAATTGACTGAGAGATTTGCATAGGACGCTATATCGGAAGATGTGTGTCTTCTTTTTCGCCGTGTGCTATGCCCATCAACTGCTTCTAACAGGGTAATCTTCTCTCTAAATCAGGGTTTCTTAACATTTTTTCCTTCATTACCCACTTCTACTACTTAACAAATCTATATTCCCCACTACCCCATGCACTTTTAAAACTGGCTGAAAAATCGAAATGAATTCTGATGACCTGTTGTGACATATCCAAAGGACCAAAAGCACAACGGTATGTTGCCAAAAGAAATTATTTACTTTGGTTCAAATCGTCAATGTGATTTTTGTTGTAGCTTTTCAGCAACAATCAAGTTAATGTTAGGTTTTATTTTATAGATTATGATGTCATAATCTAGCTTTTTTCATCACCATGGTATCATAGTACACCGTCTTACTGAGAAATATTCTCTCAGTTTAACCGTTATTGACCTATCGTGAACTGCATCTGATGATGAAAACAGTTAAGTTTGCGAAACGTCATGCTTATGGATAATTTAACATCGTGTTGGCTCTCACATTCCTGCTTAAAGTTTTTACTGTCCATGTCTTTTGTGTTCCAAAACTTCAAATTCCCCACTAGTGGGTAATTGCCCACAGGTTAAGAACCTCTGCTCTAAATCGTAAGCTTTATCGGCCCAAGCAATGGCGAGCACCGATGTTCAAGCTCTGTAATTTGATGTGGTATTTCATTACTTTTTTGTACTCAATATGCAGTAATGCTTTCTACAATTCACTATATTAGCAGCTCACATGGCCGAATCTTAAAAGCGTCTGCTGCTAGATGGTAGACTCTGGTTTGATTCCGAGTCGAGTCAAACCAATGACTTTTAAAATTGGTATTCACAGCTTTCCTGCTTACAATCAGCTTTAAAGGAACAGAGTGGAGAGCAAGTTTACTGTGTCATTAGCAAAAGCATTTAACGAGATTCCCACATCTTGTTGTGGTAGACAGATGGCCGACAACTCCTATGCGGGCTCGTTATAACGCTTGGATCACGTTCTCGTGAAGGAGGATAAATATGCAACTAAATACACAAAATACACTGTCCGTAAAAACCTTTTAATACCGTTCACATTGATCGCTTGCGTCTGTGATGTGAATGTTTGAAAATTGATAATATTTTCCAGGTTTTCCTTTACTGTGAGCGGTTGTGGCGAAACAGTTGGTCCTTATATTTTTAACATTACGATTTTACGAGTTAAAGTTACTTTGCAAGTCCATCCAATTTTGATTCAAAGCGACAGTGATCGAGTTTCTCTAACTGGAGATATCGTTTCATTGCGTTACACCGGACTCAAGCCAGTAGATAACGAAGAAATACAATTCACTATATTGAAGGGCTTTTCAACTGCCGTAATTTCATACAGGTGACATGAATTAGGAACTTAATTTAAAAGAGGAGTGTAGACTTGCTGTAGATTATAGAACAACGGTGGGCGAAGTGTGACTCGCCGGCCTTTTGTTTACAAGTGGCTCTTCTTTTGAACAGTGGTGATGTATTTTTACACTGTACGTACAAACTGTTATTCATGCATATAGTTTTCTTACAGTCTTTACAAATTGTTACTGATGTGTATTACATTTTCACGATTTCAAAGCTGACTGATTCTAACAACATGTTTCGGTCTGCAGGTCAGCCCTGCTGTTGAACTTTGGTAGTAAGCAAAATTAGATTTCAGGGCAGTACCAAGGGACTAATATTATTTGACAATTTTTTGTCGTTTTGAACATTTTAGTCTGCTTAATTTGAGGGAAGTTGAGTTTGGCATAATTGACATATCGGTACTTTAGTTAGTTTAAATAACCGGAGTAGCCGAAGCCCAGAGTCATGCGATTCCTTGAACTGTGTTGATTCGTCTTCACACGGATGATGAGGTCAGTTGACTTCGAAACATGGGATTGCGCCCGCGGCTGCCCATCCTTTACTGCGTCCTAAGGTTGAAAAGTAAAAACTTTTTTTAAACATGGAGACAGCCAGGTACGGATCCGGTGGGAGAGGGGAGGATGTGCAGGAAGCATACCTCCACTAGCCATTTTTAGTAATGGTAATGAATACAATTTTTTCATAATTTTGAACATATTCGATAACAATATGTTTTTCGCCTTATGCAGGCATTTATAATCGAAAATGTGTGAACAAAATCCATCACATGTGGTGAAGCACATCAGAATCAGGGACAAAACATTTATGGAAAATTTGCCTAAAAATTGTTCAAGAAGCACTAAAATGGCCATTACAATTTGTAAGTGTTCAAAAATTTCTCCGGGTAAGCATGCCCCGGACACCCCTAGAGCCGTTTTTCTTCAGTTTGCTTCAAATTAATTCTGCCGAAAAAAAACTACTCTAAAAAAATTTCAAAATGTGGTGGCCTCTTCCCGAAAAAAATCCTGAATACGCCCTTGACCTGAAACATTTTCAAAGTGCTTATGCCCGCTTTTTTCCGGGTTTAACGGCTGACATCTTTGTTTTTTAATGAGCAAAAAATTCAATCGTGATTATAATTGCGTATTACGCAGAAGCGCGTAAAAGAGTGGCGGGACTTTATCTCCGCCACATAGGGCCTGGTAACATGGAAACGCCGAAGCTGTGGCGAGCCGTTTTTCGACAAAGTCCAATTTGTTCGGCCCTGGAATCGAACCCAAGACGTCCCGCGCCGATAGCGATGTACTTGACCACAACGCCAACTGGCTGGTTGTATTTAGTTGAATTCAACTTAATTCAAAACTGCATCTCCCCGACACAATGTTTGTGGATCCGCTGGTGGAAGCAGCAATGTTTGTATTTAGTTGCATATCTATCCTTCTATCGCGAGAAAGCGATCAATGAGCTATATTAGCTCGCTTAGGAGTTACCTGCCATCTCTCTGCCACACCAAGATGGGGGAATCCCGCTAAGTGCTTTTCCCAACGGCACAACAATTAAACTTGCCAGCTTGTTGTCCTCACTGTTCTTTTAATGCTGAGCGTCAAGCAGGGAAGCTAGGAATACCAATTGTAAAGTCATTGGCTTGACCCGACTTGGAATCAAACCCAAGTCTACAGCTCCCGAGGCGGACGCTCTTACCACTTGTATATCTGAGCTGTTAATGAAGTAGGACGTTAATGAGTTAATGTTAGTGAAGTATGGTCCTGTTAATGAAGTAGGGTGGCAATACGTGATGTCTCAGCAAACTATTGAATAGAAGTCAAGAGTTGATTTAATGCTGATAATATCGTGTGTCGTTGTGTTTTTTTTATCAAATTGTTTTGTCCGTTGCAATTGTAGTAACACTCCAAACAGTGATTGTGGCTCTCCCTTAGTTCTGTGTTACCGCATGTGGCTCTGGAAGTAAAAACTTTGTCCACCCCTGCTATAGAAGCTTGATAAATTTTCTAGCTTGACTTTAAGCTTTTGAACATTTCCTAATTTGGACGGTTATACAGTCGTAAAGGTGTCTCGACAAAGGAACAATTCGCATAGGTAAAAATGACCCTTCATTCTGTTTTGCGCTAATGCGCTGCCTAAAGGTAGTAAAAACGCTGTGCTACTTATGCCGGCAATCCTTTTTTCCTTTCTGTAAAGATATCTGGAAGATTTCGGGTCGCTCAGATGGCCGAGTGGTATAGAGCGTCTGTCTCTTGAACTGTAGCTCGGGCTTGATTCCGAGTCGAGTCAAACCAATGACTGTAAAATTGGTATTCACAGCTTCCCTGCTTGACGCTCAGCATTAAAGGGACAGTGTGGAGAACAAGCCGGCAAGTTTACTTGTTGTGCCGTTGGGAAAGGCACTTAGCGGGATTCCCCCATCTTGGTGTGGTAGACAGATGGCTGGCAACTCCTAAGCGAGCTCGTATAGCGCATTGATCGCTTTCTAGTGATAGGAGGGTAAATATGCAACTAACTAACTAATTTAACTTTAACCATGACTTTATTTGACAGGACAACTAAATATCTTACAACTGGCGACGTTTTTACGTATGATGACGTCATAATGGATCGTTTGAGCGTTTCTGTTTTATCCCACGTAATTCCGTCTGATCTGCCCAAACTTGAGGATAGCATCACTTTGAAAGCTGTGGTAAAAGGTCGATACAACTCGGCTGCTGCAAGTCTAAATCTCACTTATATCCCGGATGTAAAAGCCATTAAAGTAAGATGTGCTTTTGTGACGTGTTTTCCTAACAATGGCAATAAAATGGCCATCGGTGCGAGAGCTCCGGGTTTTGATTCTAGGGCTGGTCAAGTCTGGTACAATCAATGTCACCATCGCAGCAGTACTGCAGACTATAGCACTGAGTATTATTCACTTAATGTTGGCTGTAGATAAGCACTTCCAGTTTCTCATCATCGGAACATCACAAATCTAATTTATCGATCTCACAATCTCCTTACAGAGCGTTGTTTCGACTTTATTGGGTCTCGTCAGAGGAGCGCATTGCATAGACGTGTCCAATGAGCTGTTGCATTATAGTATTAATTTATGTATACAGTAGATGCTGAGTTAGTTTGTTGTTTAACACAATTCAAGATTTTTGTCAGCACTGCTTCAATTTTCAGCTCACGAATAGAACATTATTTGTGGATGAAGGAAGCGAGATGGTGATTCGTAAAGAAAATCTTTTTGCTGAGACACTAATACACGATCGATTTACGTTTCAAGTGAGTGGTATGAACAGTAGCAGTGGTTCTCAAACTAGAGACCGCGGTTCCTTTGGGGTCTGTAAAGCAGTTTCAGGGATACCGCAAAGTGGTCGCGGATTTCTGATAAATCATCCCATTGAATTGTGCTTGATTAGACATCTGCTGACGTGATGACCTTTTTTTTCGCTCTTCTCATGATTTTGTATGCTTAAAAATAAAGGACCGTAAGTAATGGAAAAAAATCTTTGGGGACCGCAAAGTCGAAATTTTAAAAAAGTCTGAGAACCACTGAACTATAGTGATGTTTGAAAATGTGCGTTGAATGAGACAAAATTACTTGTCTTTTTGAGATATTTAATATCTTAATTCGCAGATCATTGAACCCCCTTCGTATGGTCAGCTCATCTTGCGTGATCATGGTGATGTTGTTAATCTTACAAGCTCAGTAGAAGAAAGTTCGAGTTTCGAAACAGCGGATATCGTAGAAGGCAAATTATCGTACCGGTATGTTAACTTAGGCTTTATCACCTCCTCGAGAAGATATGGAATAGGCAGTGTAATTCTCACCCTATATGAATAAATGGCTTGGTGAAATAATGCATGGCAACGCCTGCCGTAGTGGTTGGACTGTGTTGTACACAGTGCGCGATAGCATCATCGTGTTATGGATATTGTTTTAATTAGCTCTTCAATTTGGCCGGCAGGTTGGCGTGGTGGTTAAAGACATTGCTGTCAGCGCGGTAAGTCTTGGGTTCGATTCCCGTATCGGTCAAATCGAACACTGTCGCCAATGACTCGCCATCGCGGCGACCCACCTTCGGAGTTGTATTCCCCAGAGGTGGGCCGCAATGATGGACCCCGCCACTCGTTACAAGCTTCGGCGTAATCCCGCGAGTACAATGAAAGTAGTCTGATTTGATTTGATTCTTGTTTAAATTAATGATGTCATTAAATTATCGCCGAAGCTTTGCTGAAAAACTTATTGTTTCATTGATTTAACATGTTGCATGTTTTGAAGTGTTTTATTTTTATTCATGTTTTTTGTAGTCATGACGACAGCGAAAATTCTCTCGATTATTTTCGTTTTCGAATTACTCCAATACTCGAAGGTGAATTGCCAGAAAAAATTGATCAACTTCGCAATGTTTCTGTCCTAGGAGTCCTTAATATTTCGATTGTTTTACGTAAGTTTTTACGTTGTATACTTGCGTAGAAAAAATTTCGTGGAGAAGCTTTAGATTTGTAATCTTAAGACCTCTGCGTATCAGTAGTTGAGCTAAATTTGAAGAATGCAAGCGAAATGCTGATGTGTTGGTTAATAGAGCCCAATAACGCTTTTTCGAACCTTTTAGCTGTTATGTGTTCATTTGATGTGATCAAGGGCGTTGGAAGGTGTGGGTTGAGGGGGGTTGGAGCCCTCCTTCAGCCCCCCCTTTCAAAAATTTATAACTACAGTACTCCCTATTGCACTTCAACGATGGCTTATGGCGTCACTTTTTATTCGTTTCTTTTCTTCATTGATACCATCAAGCCTATACGTACTGACTTTTGCAATTTTGTGACATGGGCGGACTAAATTGCAAAAACAGTTGAATTTCCTAAAAACTTCGTGTGCAAACCTCTTACAGCTTAATTATGATGTCACAGTTTATTTTTTCTCCCATTTTAAAAGAAACTTTTGGGCAAATAACAGCGAAACAACAAAATATTAAATTAGGATTAGCTAGCTTATCCTAGGAACAGTGGCGTAGCGAGAAATTTTAAAAGGAGGGGACCATAATTTCCGCAAAATTTTCAAGCATGTTTTTTCTCGGCAGATTTGAAGCTAGGTAAGAAACAAGAAAAGCTCTAGGATGGTCCGGGGGCATGTTCTCTTGGAAAATTTACATGCTGTAATGGCTATTTTGGTGCTTTTTGAATGATTTTCAGCCAAATGTTGTTTTTATTTTTTGACCCTAATTCTGAGGGCTTCGCCAAATACGATGCATTTTGTTCGCACATTTTCGATTGTGCGTGCTTAAAGCGTAAGGCTTATTGTTAATCGAAGAGGTTCGCAATTATGGAAAAATTGTATACATCAAAAATATTTTTGGAAATGGCTGGTGGGAAAATGCATACCCCTCATCGTACCCCCTGGATCTGCCCTTACCCATTAGCTACAGAAACCATCAAAAGAGACTGGCATATTTGAGTCACTTGGCATCATTAGTTTTGTTTTTTTTTTTACTAAAAGGCAGAGTCAAAAGGGGGGGAGTATGGCACATTGCCCCTCTAAATACGCTCCTGCCTGGGAGCTTGTGAACGGATAGTAAGTTCACTTCAAGGAGGTTAGCACGTTTACAAACGTCGATCTGGTTACTGTGTTTATGTCAGCTAGAAAAAGGTGGGGTTTTAAGTAACTTAGTCTCCAAGTGACTTTTACTGAAGTAAAGTACGTGGTGCGCATGATGTATTTTGCGATTACAAGGAAGGGGGTCTGGAGGGCGAAGCCCCCCAGACGTTGGTATGTTAACACAAATTTCAGCTCCCCCTAAGTACTTCCAACGCCACTGGATGTGATCTGCTTTTATAAATGCTCGCCAGTATTTTCAGTAGTTCGAAAATATTTTGGTATGCCACTTTTTCCTTTAATCAAGTCAAAAATCACATCTTGATTATACTGACGGCATTACGCAGAAGCGTGTTACGAGTGGCGGGGGCGGTCTTCGCGGCTTCGCTCCTGGGCAACACAGCTCGGAAGAAACACCGCAGTGGTGGCGTGCCATTGGCGACTCTGCGTTCTTTTTGACTGGCCTGGAAAGCAAATCCCAGACCTCCTGCACCAATAGTTGTGTGCTCAACAGCTAAAAACTTTGATTAGCAAACCATTTCGCCCTTGAAAAAAGCGGCGGATGTGTGGTTGGTAGTGTGCTAACGGCTCAAACATCAGAGTGTTGGTCAGCGTTAAAGCCAGTAGTCATACTATTCCAGCAAAGACAACGTTGCCTTATGAGAAAGTTCTTAACGCATCGCCTCTTCCGCAAACGCAAGTATTTGGCAGTACAGCAAGAGATATTTGTATATGTTAAACGAATTCCGGTGACAATATACTGTATACGACCATAGAGTGGTCCTAAACGTAAGAATTACAGTAAATACCGTAATTTACGATCCATAAGGCGCATTGTCAATGAATTGCTTTGGTTTTTTTATGCATAAGACTCACTTGACTATAAAACGCAACTGTTTTTGAAGAGTGTCAGGTTGCCGTATTAACCTCATGTAACAAAAAAACTCTACATTTTATTGGCAATAAGCATAAAGCACTATTTGATCCGTACATTAGGCGCACCAGCTTTTAAGGCGCACGACCAGTTGTTCAGAAAAAAATGAATTAAAGTGCGCCTTGTGATCCGTAAAATACGGTAGTAGAAATTTGGGAACCAACTCTGAGTGCACCCTGCACAATCCACAATTTCCAACAAGAGTGCAATATTAACTCGTATAAAAAATTATGTATAAACCAAACCTGTTGTGTTTAGTAAACGACAATCTTCCTATTCGTCTTGTCAACAAGCCGTTTGAAGTTGTTCGTAACGGTCAAAGGTTATTGACCCGACATGACCTTTGGTACCATGACCCCGATGTGCACCAGGATGACCTGGCCATTAGGTTTATTCGTCGCGGAATGACAAACGGGGACATCCTACGAACTGATAACAAAAAAGAAGTAAGTGATAATTTTTTTGTTAGACCAAAAAACCCAGTCTTCATATACTCGTGTTATTACGCCGAAGCGTGTGACGAGTGGCGGGGTTCATTTCAGTTGCTTAACGCCTGGGCAACACAGCTCTGAAGAAACGTTGCGACACTACTTCCAACGTTGGCGACACTGTGTTCGATTTGACCGACCCGGGTATTAAACCTCAGACCTTCCGCACCGATAGCAATTTCTTACAATTGAGCTAACAAGCCGGTTTTGTTAGATTTTAATTAAGTTTTTCCATGATATGACTGCTGGTAAACGTTTTGAGATGGCATGGTGGCAATAAGTATACCGTTGTCAGACAAATGTATATTTTCGATTCAAAACTTTTCTTCATGTTCCATGAAGTTATGGATTGCCCTATTTAGTGATTTCGAAATACTATAGATAAATAAAAAAACGGTTAGCATTTTCTGCTAAATCCAAGTTTTCATGTATCTTATTACCCGCTGTTGCAGGTAGTTGGTTCGTGTACATGTTGGACGTGTTGGTGTAGTTAATTTCATCGTCGTAGTATTACGCCCAAACGTGTAACGAGTGGCGGGGACCATCTCCTCGGCTTAGCTCCTCGGCAACACAGCTCCGAAGAAACGTCGCAGCTGTGGCGAGTCGTTGGTGACACTGTGTTCGATTTGACCGGCCCAGGAATCGAACTCCACACCCCCGCGCCTGTAGTGTGTGCTTAACAATTGAGCCAGCCTTGCATTATTGAGAGTCAAAGATGCAACTTCTTATTTTTCCATAAGCTACATGAATAATGTGACAAGTGTTCTGTTGCGAATTCAATTTGATCGTTGTTTTTAGCTCTTTGAGTTTTCCCAAAGAGATATCCTCAACAACAATGTAATGCTTCGACACAAGAAAAATGGTTTTGGTCGTTTCGTGTTCTGGGTTAAAGATGACACAGGAACAGTTGCTACCGGTAAAACGTTTTATATCTTCTCTCAGGATTGTCTCAACAAATTCGTGTCGTGGGTGACCAACGTAGTTTTTGTGTACATTTGAAATGTCAAGTAAAAATTAGTATCGCTGTATAATGTTTGCTAACTTTTTGATACAATTTTTTTCTTCTATTTTGTTGTGTAAATATTTCACCTCCTATCTCGAGAAAGCGATCAAAGCATCATAACGAGCTCGATTAGAAGTTACCGGCCATCTGTCTACCACACCAAGACGGTGAAGTACCGCTGAGGGCTTTCCCAACGGCACAACAAGTAAACTTGCCGAGTTGTTCTCCACACATTCTCTTTAAGTCAAGCAGGTAAGTTGTGAATACCAATTTTAAAGTCATTGGTTCGACCCTATTCGGAATCAAACCCGAGTTTACAACTCCAGAGGCGGACGCTCTTAGCACTCGGTCATCGGAGCTGTTAATTTTGAACTAGCAGTATCATGACCATTGCAGTGAAGTAGTGTCGCTCATTTCTAGATCGAGCGACCTGGGTTCGATGATCTGTCCGTAAAATCCAGCACTTCGTTGGAAATCACTAGTCTAATATCTTCATTTTTGGCAATGCTCTGAGGAAAAGGTGTTGGATTAAGCGCCGTGTGACTGCATCGGTGCAGCCTATTCGTTCAAAGAATAAAATTTCAATTAGAACTTGGCATTTCGACCGTTTCAATCTTTGTTTTGCTATTCCATGCTCTGTTATATATAAAAACAGTTTTGATTTTTTCACAGGTTTATTTGTTGTTAGCGCATCCCCTCCTTATATTAGTATGATCAACTCCAGCCAACTTATGGTGCAAAAGAGCCAAAGTGCGGTGATCGGTGCGAAAAATCTACAAGCGAGCACAAATATTGTGGGATTAAAATCATCCATCAAGTATAGGTAATTGGTTCTTAGTCTACTATATAGTGACTTTAACACTTTATGTTGGCAATAATCAGAGAAATGTAGATGTTGACTATTAACTAAGATGATCTGAGATTTTTTTTAGTGCCTATACAACTACCTATTTTACGGATCATAAGGTGCACCGAATCATTGGGCAATAGGCACACTGTCAATAAATTGCTTTAATTGTTTTTTCATGCATAAGTCGCACTGGACGATAAGACGCAAAGGTTTCTGAGAAGTATCAGATTAGCGTATAAAGCTCATTAAACAAAAAAACTCAATATTTTAGTGACAATAAAGCATAAAGCACTGCCTGATCGCATACTAGGCGCACGGGCGTATGAGGCGCACAATCAATTTGAAAAAAAGGATTTGTCCGTACAATACGGTATACAGTTGTGTAAATGCAATGCAGTTCTACTGTAGCAACGAAAAATTGCTAATTGCATCTTTAACTTTCCAGTCTTCAATTTTGGAACTAAAGTTTTTAAATGCAATTACACCTTGGTAATTACTCCTTGATATTAATGATACTGTACATTTTGCTGAAGAAATTGTGAGCCAAAAGTGCTATTTAGTAGTTATCGTTTGTAACCTTCAGCGCAACGGTTCCTAACTTTTTTTTCTTCATTACCCACTTTTGAAGTGACTGACCCTCAATCAATTACTCACAACTAAAATGTTTTCAACAAAACAAAATCGAGATTCGGCTGCAAAAGCTGGTGTTCTCAAAAAAAAAAAAAAATGTCGTCACTGCGACCCAGCTCGGAGTTTAGCTGCAAAACCAAAAGTTCTTCAAGAAAAAAAAAGATTTTTCACTTTGAAAGTGAAATTCCGGGACATTTTTCAAACCGAGGTAGGACGGGGGTTTAATTCCCCTCTTAAAAACCAAACCTAATTTCTCCTGTTGGGAACCGGGCTTCCAGCGGGATCGCGAGGATATTTGTGAGTATATTAAGCTTGAATTGAGTTAAATTCATTTGCTTGTTGTAGCATTGTTGATGCATATAAGCCTAATGCAAACCTTCGTTTTACGACAATCTCGTTTACAGAGTTACAGATCCCCCTGAATTCGGTCACTTGATTCTTGGCGACGTATCTTCTGTTTCTGAATTTACTCAACAAGACATAGATGATAGGTTACTGCGATATCAACACGGTGGTTCCCCAAACCTGAAAGACTTTTTCAATTTTACTGTCACTGCAGAAAGCGAGTCGACGAATGGCAACGTAATTGTAGCTTATTTGCTTTCACCACATGCCCGATTTTTGTGGGCTTTTATAAACCCGTGGTTCTTGGTTCTAGTTTCTGCGTCATAATCAGTTTTTTGACGTCGTAATCGTTTTGTTTAATTATGAGTTCAAGAAATGGATTATGATGCAGAAACTAGAACCGAGAACCACGGGTCTTAAGCCCACTAACATGGGACATGTGGACACTGGACCGGGTAATAGTAGTGAATTTTGTTTCACGCAAAGTCCAATTAATGCGTCGTAGGTACTCGGTGTTAGCTTGCATTCTTTGTACCAGGTTGTTACACGTTTATTGCGCGGTCATAACGCGATAACGGTCATAACGCGATAAAGCTTTTTTTGAAAAGCATTAAATTATTTTATCAATTCGTTGTGACCCCAGAATGCTACAACAATTTTTCAGTTTGAGGTTTTCTTCAATTTTTAGTAATTTGATTGTTTCTCTGGCTTTGTCAGTGGACTATGTCGCTTCATTAGAGTTCATGAAGTTGCTGCATTTACTTTTAAAAAAATGAAGTGCTTTTCCTCCTATCGCAGATAGATCCACTACGTGAATATAGAACAACTGGTTGCACCATCTTGTTATGTACTCTCTAAAAATTTATGTAGTTAAGGCAAAGCTCGGTGTATTGACGAAGGTTGCAGTTATTTTCAGTGGACTAAATTTGTCTTCTACAGCTCCAAATTCAAATCTTTCTAGCCAGTCAGCAGCAGCCACCTGTCATACGTCGAAATCGCGTAATCGTTGTCCACCAATCAAAATCAGTTACGATTCAACGAGCAGATCTGCGAGCCACTCACCCGGATGTACGACCTCGTGATATTATCTACACAATTCGTGACCTTCCTTCCTATGGATATTTTCTCTTAAATCAAAGTACCCCTATCGACGACAATTTATCTGCTAGATTCGTGAAAAATGTAACGAGTAAGTGTATTGACAATTTAACGTCGAAAAACAATGCTCTTTATTCAGAACTTCTGGCAATTAGTGAATTTTTCATTACGAGGCAACAACGTGAGAGTCGTGCGTGATTGGTCTCTACTTGCGTTCACAACACGCTTTTTCTCAATTTTGAGCTTGAATTTCAACTAATGAATTGAACTTGAATCTAATCCACGAAGATCTTAGACTTAATTAAACGAATCTGAAAAATCTGGTTAGGAGTGGGATTCGAACCTACCCCCGCACCGAGCAGTGACGTATCACCAGCCCAATGGTTGCGGCGAGTCTTGACCGGAGATGCGGCCTTAACCACTCGGTCATCGTGATCTGATGCCGGTGAAGCCGAATTTCTCGTGTGCAAATTGATGTTACTGATTAGCTTGTAAATGCTAAATCTTACTTTTTTAAAGCCAGAACACCTAGGAAATTCACTACTTGAGGTGCTAAATTTATATAAATTTCACCTATTATTTTATAAGGACAGTTACGATTAAATTATCCCACCGTGTGATTAAGTCCTATTTTTTTTTTATTTGAGATATTCACGGTTTGACTACAAATTTAGATAACTTGGGTTTGCGTTTAGATTTTTGGACAGTTTGTGTACAGTATTAGCCTAACCTACACTACCCTTATTTTAAGCGATAAAGCTTGTAAGCCCAGACTTTCCGGTGCCGGTCTTTCTTTTTTTAATGTTTTTGTCGAAGCAACCTGGTTATTCGCATATGACCTCAATTATTACACCGAAAAAAGATGCTGCTGCTGTAGCGTTAGAAGGCTGAAGGCTCAATAGTGACTGTAGGCTATGGAGCAGGTGCGGGGAACCGGCGAAGCGCAGCGGACCACATTGGTTGAATACTGTTTTCAGCGCGCCACATTTACTTTAAATGTGTAAATTTTGCCTTAAAAACACACAATTTTTAATCGTAAATTTACGAAGCAATCATGCTGAGTTGTTTTTTAACGTAAGATCAAGAAACTCTTGCGCGGTTTTTATGTCACAATATTGCAATTATAGCATGTAGATTGTAGCTGAATGTGAAGCAGTTTTTAAGAAAGATATCTTTTTCTGTTCTACCGGTGTGTTGTACACTTAACAAAGCTCTGACACGGCCCACATCCAAAACTCATGCGGGCCGCGCTTTCCCCCCTCCTGCTATAGAGATAGGGCCAGCGAAGTCTATGCTCGTGTGTGGTCCTTATGAATTTTTTTCTTTTAGCTTTCAGTCAATGGGATATCAATCAAAACCATTTGATATTCGTTCAAAGTAACAATTTGTCCTTCAACCCTGTAGAGGCTTTGGATAGTTTTACTTTCGAAGTCAGCAACGGAATATTAAGTCAAGCTCGAGTGGTTGGTCATATTGAAATTATTCCATCTGCGATACCGCTGTGGTAAGAGGAATACGTTTGTAATTTGAAATTTCTTACTTCAAAATGTTTAAGTATGGCTGTGAAGAATTTTGCCATCTCATGTTTCTCGCTTATTCCGCCTCTTCCTCAAATACCGAAGTGAAGAAGCAAAGCCTGTTATAAATGCTGCTGCTTTACGTTACTCAGTGCTCACATTATGTAGCTATCTTGGAGCGTGAATTAAACTGAAAAATTAACGCTGCAATATTGAAGACTGCGAAGGGAGCTTGCGCTTTTCGAGTTTATAGTCATTCGAAATACTGTAACGTGGTAATTGCGACCGACTCCAGCTGCAAATAAAACCTGTCACGTTGATTTTTATCTCATGCTTGGAATTCTAGGCTATGTCAACGTCGGAGAATCTGACTTGAATCACTTGCTCGCTTAGTATGCTTTAAAATAAACTTAATAAAAGTTTAATTTGCTGATACTGTTAGCCCTTTTCATCCAGGGTAGCACATTATGCACATGGAGTTAATGAAAATTCCGCTGCAATTCGAGAAGTTTAATTAGATTATATTATCTCAAAGATGACTTCTAGCAAAACTTCGTACTGATGGTACCAACAAGGTAGAAACGGAATTGGTTATGGCTTTTTTGATCTATTAGTGCAATTTTTGATTTCAGGGTGTCCAACTTCAGTGTTGATGAGGGTCGTTCTCGAGTATTGATTAGCAAATATCTTGATATTCCAAATCGCCATTTTGATGACGCCAATATCGACTTATACGTCATTGAGCAGCCAGCCAATGGCATGTTGGAATCGTCACGTGATCCTGGGAAACGGCTGGAAGAGTTTTCATTCCGAGTAGCACAAGCGGAGTTTGTGTTTTACACTCACGATGGAAGCGATACCGTGGAAGTATGAAAAGAAGCGACCTAAATACTTACTTTTTGAACTTTCACCCGTAAATGAAATAAATAAATAACTGAGGCTATTTTCAAATTGTATTGAACTGAAAATTGAACAGTAATTGAGGGAAACTGCGTAGTGAGCTTGCGCTCTTCGAGTTAGCAGCCACCCGGTAAGTATGTCAAACGCGATCAGCTCCAGTCGCGAATCGAACCCGTCACGTGGAATATGTAACCAGCGTTCGGTACCGCTAGGCGATGTCCCATTCAACTTGGTTGCGTTTTAAAAAGTTTTTTTTGTGTGTGCATTGGCACAAACGTTTCTTTTTACAGCTATATTGAATAATTCCTACTCGTATTTTAGAAGAAACTCAATTGTGATCTAACAATACCTGCGGGTTAGCTCAGATGTTAAGACATCGGTGCGGGAGGTTAAGTTTCGATTCCCAGGCCGGTCAAATTGGACGCAGTGCCGCTAACGGCTCGCCACCGTTACGACATTTCTTGGAAACTTTGTTGGCTAGGCGTTGAGCAGCTGAGATGGGCCCTGCTGCTGGTTACACGTTTCGACGTAATGACGCGAGTACTTTGACGATTTGAGACTGATGTTTGATTTTTAACGCTATGATTTTTCATGGTACGATCAGTAGTCAGTTTAATTTATATTGGAACATGTTAACTTATTTCCAATCAGTTTTTAGCTGATTCCACTTTCAGGATTCCTTTCAACTTCAAGCTCGCACTGATGATGGACTGCAGAGCTATGTGGTTACTAGTCACGTGATTATCATACCTGATAACGATCAAGCTCCTGAAATGGCGAATAATACAGGAATGCTAGTGAGTTGCTGATATGACCTTGTTTTAGTGTAGAAATTCGGTCGTTATTTTTGTTTTGAACAATTCTTTATGTTTAACTTTAAAAGGCAAAGCGTTAGTTTTTATTTTACTGGCTGGTAAGCGAAATGGTTAAAGACACCGTTGTGGCGCGAGAGGTTTTCGGTTCGATTCCTGTGGCGGTCAAGTTGGATACAATTGCTAACGACTCACCACCGCTGTGACGATTTTTCAGAGTTGTGTTGCCCAGGTGCTATGCCGCGAGATAGACCCCGCCACTCGTTACACGCTTCGGTGTGTTGTTAATTCGTACTTTCTTAGTTGTGCAGTGTAATGTGGTACTTGGCTATTTAGGATGACAACGTTTCAACTAACAAAGCCATAGTTGCTTAATAATTATTATTTGACAAATTACTCCATAATTTACGTTCGGTTGAATATTTCATCTGCTTAATTTCATTCTTGCCTTTGTGAGTTAAAGCAGGTTATCTCTTATCCACTCGTTTCTGTCCTTGGGAAACTTTCCGCAACAAAGTCTTGTCAGTACTGGGTTTTATATGACCTCCTGGAAATCAAAACCATCCCTTCTTCACAATTTCAGTGATAACCAATTAACCACTCATAGGTGTGGGTCAACTCCATCACTCCTATTACTCCTGCATTGCTTGCTGCTGTGGACCTAGATTCTCCTGCATCCAACCTGACATATGACGTCCTTCCTCCACAAAATGGTCACATTGCTCTTGCATCCTCTCCGACTCGACCAATCTTCAATTTTACTCAGAAGAATGTCAATCTGGGAGAAGTTGTATTTTGCCATAAAGGTAAACCATCGGAATACAATATGTATGGGGCGAAAATACTTTCAGGAGAAAAAATATAAAGCTGCAGTAATTTTTAAAACTGGACGTTTCGACAACATGGATTCGGCTGTCATCATCAGCAGTGTAAGGCAGTACAAATGTGAAAGGAATCGAAACCAGCGTGCTTCAGTTCTGTACTGTCTTGCTCACATTGCTGATGAGTACAGCTGAATGTACGCACGTTGTTGATACGTCCAGTTTTAAGAAGTACTGTCGCTTTATCTTTCCTTCTTCTAATTCTCCTTAGTTTCCACCTGTCATTATCACGTTACAGGTTCGAACACTGGCGGCTTTACATTTCAAGTGAATGATGGAAGGAATTATGATAATAAACACATCTTCGTCATTACTGCAAGGTTACTCGTCATATCTCTTCTATCGAGTTCGACATTACAGGTAAATAACTAGATACCAGGTGGTGATTTAGCTTGAACAAAATTAAACGTTGTTAAAATTTGTGCGAAATACCATTAAAGTTCTCAATTTCTTGGTTTATAACCGGCCGATAGCTCAGTTGCTAAGCGCACGCTATCGGTGCGGGAGGTCTGGGGTTCGATTCCCGGGCCGGTCAAATCGACAGTGTCGCCAACGGCTCGCCACCGTTGCGACGATTCTTCGGAGCTGTGTTGCCCAGGCGCTAAGCCGTGGAGATGGGCCCCGCAACTCGTTACACGTTTCGGCGTAATACGGCGAGTATAATGAAGATTTGATTTCTTGGTTTTGATTTTGAAAGAAATTCATGTGAAACTGACACTTGAAACTAAAATGGTCTTATCTTGTAACTTTGTGTGTCCTTTCTTTAATTTGAATTTCTATGTAGGTATTCCCTGGTTCTCTCGCTCGTATCAACATCTCCAATCTGCAAGCTGCAACTAATGACAAAGAACCACGTGACGTAACATTTTATGTTACTACAGCGCCTCAACGTGGAACAATATTGAGAAAAAATAAGACTTCTGGTAAGTTCGATGTTCATCATTCATCATGTAGTCCAAGAATATCGAGTTGGAATTCAACAACTAGAACCGACTAGTTTTCTGTGGTGACTTCATTTGGTGTTGTTTTTGGACTACGACATTTTGGTAATTTAGCAAAAACATTGAAAACTTTTTTCGGCGACATGGCCTAGCGGTACCGCGCGCAGGTGATGGATCCTACGTTACGGGTTCGATTCGCGGCTGGAGCCGATCGTATTTGACATATGTAGCAGGTGGCTGCTGACTCAAAGAGCGCAAGCTCCCTTCGCAGTCTCCTTTAATCATGGTTGAATTTTCAGTTCAGTGTAATTAAAAAATAACTTTATTTAGTTATTATTTTACCTAAAAATGTTAATTGTGTTTAACTATGTATGTGAGCTTGAAGTGCTTTGCTGGGTTTATGATTTAGCTAGTTTACCTGCATAGTTTTTCTTATTTTGTTTTTTAAAATGTTTATGTTTAGCTTCTACAATTAATTATGAGCAAGTTGATTCGTTCACTCAGTCACAAATCAATGCTGGAATGATGTTTTACAACCAGGTAAGAATGGTAAAAGGTAAAGTTTTCAAAGAGTCACTAAATTATCAAAAACATCTTGTCGGGTTAATTTTGTCCGCAATAATGATAGCACATGATAGAATCGTTTTTTCACGATAAATTTTAGTTATGATTGTATGATAAAACCGGTCGGGCGACCTAGTGTTTAAAGACATTGCAGTCGGTCTTAGGTTCGGGAGATCTTTGGTTCGATTCCCGGGCCGGTCAAATCGGACAGTATCGCCATTGCAGTGATGTTGCTGTGTAGCCCAGACGCTAAGCCGGGGGATGATCCCCACCACTCGTTACACGCTTCGGCGTCATACCGCGAATATGATGAAAATTTGATTTTTCTTTTATTTCTGTATGATTTAGAGCGAAGATGTGATTCACTGGAACGCTACGGATTCCCTGGAGCTGAGAATAAAATCCTTTCCCGCGGAAGAAGTGAAAAATGTCAGACTAGACATCAATATATCATACGATGCTTATCTGCTTACACATAAAAGCAGTCCTGTCAAAGTTAACGAAGGTGCGTGTTCGAAAATTCGGTCAAGTTTAAGTTTTATCTATGACGATATGATAAGGTAGTAACCAAGCTGTTTTCTTATGAGAAGTCAGGGCTGCGCACTCGAACTCGGCCTTTTGTTCCGAACTCGAACTTGAACTCGAAAAACAAGCTTACCTGAACTCAAACTTGAACTCGATCTCGAAAAAAATTAATTGAGCTTTGAACTTGTCCTAAGCTCGACAACGATTACTGGAACTTAGCCTTAACCCGATTAAAACTACTTGAACTAAGCATGCACTCGGTAAAAACCACTAAACTTGAACTATACGTCGCAAAATTAAAAATAAACAACTCGAACTTGGTTCAAAATACTGGCGAGTTCGCATTTCTGTCGGTGGTCGTATCAAGATCGGATATTTCGAAACTAAAACCGTTTTTTGTGCTGAGACTACAGTAGGGGCTTACCCTCAAAACGATAAAAAGAAAAGCTTGTTAATTTTTAGCTGCTCTCCAACGACTATTCATAAAATTAACTAGTTTTTTTTTTTTTTTTTTTTTTTTCGGTTTGATGGTAAGAACCGAGTTTCAAAAACTAATGAGTAGCTGGTACTTGCGTCATGATTGGCAATGACGTTACATAGTTGAGGTTGCTGTGAAAATATGAATTGTTATTTATTAACATTTACATTGTTGTTATAATTCTGCTCCATTTGATGTTACAGTTGGCACCGTGAAAGAAGGAGCCAGCTTTAATTTGTCTCTTTCACATTTGGACGCTTCCAATCTTTTCTACAAGCTCAGCGAAGCTCAGAAAAATCGTTTCGTTCTGCGGTAAGTCTTCGCTACTCGTGCGCAATAGTAAATGTCCTAGTTTGTTATTGTGATTTGCGCTTAATTGGTTTTATCTAAATTGTTAGAGGAGCAGCTAGTTGACATAGCGGTTAAAAACATTGCTGTCGGCCCTGGGTTCGAATCGATAGGGTCAAATCGGCGCTGTCGGCAACGGCTCACCTCCGCTGCTACGTTGCTGTGCTTGCCCAGACGCTATTCCGTGGAGATGAGCCCCTCCACTCGTTACACGCTTTGGTGTAATGAAGATTTGATTTTTTATAATTTGAATTGCGGTTGCGTACCATCTACCTACAAATATGACGCGATGTTTCATTTGCTTGTCAAGGAACAAATACTTAGGTTTGCAATCTTCAAGACATGATCTCGCAGCACCTGCTGTTTTTTTTTTTCGCCAGTTATCTCATTATACGGGAACCAAAGCATGGCAATCTGTATGTTGGTAATCGTATGTTGACAACCAACGATTCATTTTTGCACCGATTTATCGAAGATAGAATCGTGAACTACTCTCACGATGGCTCAGAGGAAGAACAGGTAGATTTTGCAAATTACGGTTTTACTTATACTTCTTTGTGTATTATATTCTGGGTATTGCAACCATGCCCATTCTTGTTTTTTAACTCGTCTTCTTCTACCTGCATGCCATAACGTTGATAGTGTTGTTGCCTCTTTTCTTTTCTTGCGCCGCTGTTATAATTCCTTAATCTTATCGTATTCTTCATCGTGTTATCGGTGCGGAAATAAAAGACACTACTACTATTGGTATCTTTCTACTATTTCACATGTCGAGGCTACAACAGAGTGTTTTTATTCATTTATTATATCATAGTTTTCATCATTTTGTAGGCTACTTATTGTTAGAATTAGTTCGTTTTCGTTGTGGCACAGCTCAATTTCAAGCATCTGCGGTCTGCACACTGGCAAATTTTCGTGAAATCTTATTTTCAATTTAACAGCTAAGTGCATTATTGCACAACCGACAAAACTAGGCGTGGTTAAAGCCCTGTTTCCGTTGTGGTTTTGATGCAGTTATTAGATGGATAAATTATTTGTCTAAGATCTTCGTTAATTTAATTCGCTGATCGTAACTGGTTAATTATTCATTGAAATGTTACCACTGGTATTTATTACTTTTCTTTGATTTTGCGCAGGATTTTTTTGTCTTCGAGGCTTACTTACAACACAAGGGACAATCGAGTCGAACGTATCCTTTCCGAATTCAAGATCTCTTCAATATTTCTATTCAACCAGTCAATGATAATCCTCCAAAGTTAATCACGAGAAATCCTCACCTAGAAGTAATTGAAAAAATGTGTTTCGTTGTAGATGATATATTGGTAACGAAATTTGTTTTTGTAATCGGTTGGGGGTGGTTTATTTAGTTAAGCCATTTTGTCTTTCTCTTCAATCCTGGCCCGGTTGTTGGCTCTACCTAGTCCAGTAATATTCATTAAAACATACTGTATTATGTTTGAAGATCTCTCTATGGCTGGCTGGGTTTAACCAGTAGCATATTAATTGAAAAAATACCGCCTGTAGGAAGGGAACGCATGCTTGATCCATTTCATGCACAGTGATTTTAATAACTAAGAAGAAACATAATGAAAAATTGATTAAAAACATACTGATTCATTATTGATGGTTGTAGTCACAATTTTCTTGTGCATTTGTCTTTACCAAGTGAAAAGTTCGTGTGTTTTCTGCTTTAAAAAAACGGATTTGACAAAAAGAATTTAATTGTGTCGCAGAAAACCTATGAGCTTTCGTTCATGCAGTTGAACGAGTGGGCCATGGTCACAGTTATATGTATTATGTAATTGTAACCTATTTTTACGAAGTCCTATCCATGCTTCTTTTTTGTATGTAGACTGTTCGTGGTTTCATGGCAACCATTAATTCATCTCACCTCTTATCGACTGACTTGGATAATCCAGCAGCTGACATAACGTATAAAGTTATTCAAAGTCCCAAGCATGGAAATTTGATATTAATGCCCGACAAAGTTGAAGTGAACTCTTTCACCCAAGATGACCTCAATCGAAACAAATTAATCTTCCAACAAACCATTGAAGACGATACTCAAGCAACTGCTGGTACGTTGAGAAATTTTCGGCTAGTTGTAAGTTTTTTGGTTCCGCTTTGATTCCGAGTTGTGTCAATCCAACTACTTTAAAATTAGTTTTCACAACTCCGTTGCTGTAGTATATGGAGAACAAGTCGGCAAGTTCGCATGTTGTGCCATTGAAAAGGCATTTTACGGGATTTTCCATCTTAGAGTGGTAGGCAGATGTCCCGACATAAATCTAAGCGAGCTCTTTATAGCGCTTTTGATCGCTTTCTCGTAATAGTACAGGAAAATGCAACTGTTGTGGATGATTCAAATATTCGCAATACAATAAATATGGGACAAAAATAGCTTGGGTAGGAAAAATAATGCCGCAAGATTCTACTTTCTTTCTGTTTTGTGTTGCTTTGCTTACACTGCTGATGATGACAGCTAAATGTTTGTTGTCGAAACGTCTAGTTTTGAGAATTACTATGGATTCAAACAATACTTTCAGCGTACAAGGAACCCTTACGCGTGTTGTGCCATGATGTAGTGTGTTAAGAAGCTATGTGCTTGTGAATAACGTATGTTTGTTTTATGTTCTTACAGATAGCAACGTCATATCTGATGCATTTTACTTCAGTTTATCGGACGGTCTACACAAACCAATCTACAAGCTATTCATCATTAAGGTAAGAGCTGTTTCGTATTTAAGGCTGATTCGGATATCAAACAGAAGATTCTGTTATTTCATCGGATTATATTTGAGTAATAGATCTCAACTGATAAATCCATGAGAAAGAAGAGCTCTTAATGATCTTCCAACTTTTTATGTATTTTTATTTTATTATGATATGCTGTTGTTATGAACATCACTTATTACTTTGTGAAGCATTTTTTCAACTGCTTACGTAGTGCAGTGTACACCCAAAGTTTAATTCATTAATTAAAAATTTCATATTTTTAGATATTTCCTGTTACCGTTCAGTTAAAAAGCAAAGCACTTGTTATGAAGCAAGGTGAAGTTGCATGTCGGCTCACCACAGACTTGCTTTATGTCTCTACCAATGGTGATCTGTATCAGCTCACATTCAACCTCATTGCTACTCCTATTGCTGGAGCCTTGTACATTGGTGACAATCAGGTTCGTGCAAATCTTCGCCTTCGTAGACCTTGCCTTTTCCGGAACAGATCCACACCTCAGATGGCCTAGTGGATAGAGCATGTGCCTATGGAGCTTTAGACTCTGGTTTGATTCCGAGTCTGGTCAAACTAATGATTTAGATTTTCGCAGCTTCTCTGCTTTACGCTCAGCTTTAAGGGACACGGGAAAGTGCCGAAAACAAGCCTGCAAGTTTACTTGTTTTAATGAAGACTTAAATCACTCTCTTAGCCTAATAGCTAGACGGATAGACTTCGGTAAAAGCCGTCGTTGCTTGATCTCATTGATATTACATTAGTTGCCAGTTGTCACAGTCGTAATAGCTGTATTGGCTGGCTGCTTAGTAAGATGATGAAGTGTAGTCGTAAACGTATATTCGAGAAATTCGGCTTCACCGGCATCAGATTACGATGGCCGAGTGGTTGAGGCCGTGTCTCCGGTAAAGGTAAAGTCTTGTCGCAACTATTGGTGTGGTGACACGTCACTTGTCGGTGCGGGCGGGGGTTCGATTTCCACTCGTAATCAGATTTGATTCAGTTTAAGATCTCTGGTGGGTTCGATTCAAGTTTAATTCGTTAATTGGAATTCTTAATTATGACAAAATTTTGTTTTAAAAAGTGCAAAACCCAGCGTAGTACATTGACTTTGTTCATAACTTATTAAGCAGTGCTACGATCAGTTCAGAGTCGGAGAAGAAGTAAATCATCTTTTGTATTTTGAGCATTAGTACTTACGCCATCATCAGAAGGTTTTTGACGAGCCAGCGATTGTCCATCAATTTATCATGAAGATATTGCATAAATGTTAAGGAATATTCCAAAATGCTGAGCGAAAAAAATTTATACAGTTTTGTTTTTGGTTTGCTTTAGTGGAAAATAGCGGTAATTTGCTTGAATTCGGGTTTTTTAAATGTGTCTTCTAGTAATTTTGAAAGCGAACTAAATTAAGTGAAATAACTATGGTTATCTTCAAATTTTATTGAACTGAAAGTTCAACAGTAATTGAGGGAGACAGTCAAGTGAGCTTGCGCTCGTCTAGTCAGCAGCCACCTGGTATGTAATATGCCTAATACGATCGGCTCCTGCCGCAGATCAGACCCGTCACGTAGGCTTATCTGCGCGCGGTACCGCTAGGCCAGTGTTTCTCAACCTTTCATGGTTCACGACCCCTTTTAAGAAATTCATGCAGCCAGCGACCCACCTTTCTACTTTGCTTTTTGAACGATTGAAAATTGCGCTACCACACAAAGCACTTCAAACATATATAATTTAAACCACTGCTCAATTTTACATCTGTTAATGCGACGGCTGACTTTGCAACCGCACAGCCGATTCGGAGATTTGTGGTTTAGTGTTCGATAAAGCCAATCTTATATCATCATCAACTTTTCTTCGATTTTGTGCTTTCGTTTTGATACGTAGGCCTACAAGAGCTGAGAAGCCGCTCTCGCCGAGGTATGTTGTGGCGAATGGAAGTAATATTCAAAAAGTCAGTTCGGATATATGTGGGTAGGATTCGTGCATAGCACACCAAGACTGAGAGATTAATAGCTATTTCCGGGAAAGCATCATGTGCGGACGAATCATTTTGAAAATCACAAAACTGGTCTTGTAATTGATCCAACGCAGTTGAGAACGGATTTCGTACGAATGCAGCTTCTTGTTCTTTAGGCTCAGGAAAATATCGTTTAAACTTGTTTGCTCGGTAATCGATGTCTTCAAACGTTCATCGAGTTTTTCATTTTTAATAGCACTGGACAAATTTTTAAACATGGCGATATTTTCATGTATCACTTTTTAATGCCAGTTTTGCGATTTTGAGAAAAAGGCATTCAGACTGTCGCGGTTATCTTGAAAATTTTAGAAATCTTCGTGATTAAGAAAATAATATAATAAATTTACAACCCCCCTGAAAAGACCTTTGCGACTCCCAGGTTGAGAAACCCTGCGTTAGGCCATATAAATCTCTGCTATTTTTGAAGATAGAAATATATTTTTATTTGTTTTGGGGTTTGTAGGTCACATCATTCAATTATCATGATCTATTCACTTCCAGCATCACGTATGTGATGAATGATATGACTCAAGATAGTGATGATATGATTATCATGGTCTCATATAATCACACCGACCATCACGTCAATGAGACTGTGCGTTTAAATGTCACAATAGAAGCTCGAGTAAGAACAGGTAAGTAGTAATGCTTTGCTGGAAAATGTTTGATCATCTTAATTTTTTAGTTCTAAGATTAAAGTGTGTGCACAGCTTCCCTGCTTGGCTTGTGGATTGCAGAGGCAGTACTGGAAGCAGTCAATAATTTCGCTTATTGTGCTGTTCGAAAGGTATATAACGGGGTTTCCTCACTTGGTTTACAAGCGGCAGGTCGTTCTTAAATGAGCTAGTCGTAGCGCTTCCATCGCTTTACCCGCGTATGAAAGAAAATAATTTCAATTTTGGATTAAGTTCCGCGTGAGTTAGATGTAAAATAACGAATTGATTGTGCCGAAATTTGCCATTTTTTAAAACTTTATTTCGTATCTTTGTTACTAAGCGTAATGTTTAATGATTTTTTCTTTTTAGGCGATCTTCAGTTCACCTCTAATGCAACCCATCCACTGACACTAGAGGCGCTAGATGCAAGCGAGCTGGCGAATTTCTCATCTTCTGAACCGGTGTATGAACTTATCAATCCTGCGCAATATGCTGAAATTCTTGTCAAGAAAGAACAAACTGGTAATGTGGTAATGTATCATTGGGTGACAAAGCGAACAAATTAATCGACGGTGATGTGGTCTTGTGATGCAGCAATGTCAGTGTTCACTGTTGATTTGCAATTGCTCATGGTATCACACAACCAGATGCCAGCAACTCTGTTTCTACAGAACTTGTTAATTACGAGCTGCTCTGGAGATTATCGCAGCTGTTACTCCGTCTATAAAAGCACTGTTGCAAAAAATATGCTTTTTTTTTCAAATTTGAATAGACTGTTGAAGTGTTGGGGTCATTGATGACCTGTGACCACTATCATGTCGTGGCCATTCATAGACCTAAAGGACACATGATACCTAGCAACAATGGGACTTTTTTGGTCTGAGTTTCCGTAATGGTTAGAGCAGTGGTTCCCAACCTTATGTGATTCTTCGGTGGGTAATGTGACACCACCAACACGCTAAAAATATATGTTATATGCAAAAGTCTAAGAAATTTAGCTAAACGTGCATAAAACGTCTCTAAAATTTACCTCAGCCTAAAGCTGGTCTAAACATCTGGTTTCCAACCGGTGGGGAACTGAATTTTAGTCCCACCACTGGAATACAGGATGCATGAAGGCACGTTATTTTGCTCTTCACCGATATTTTCACGAAAACAGGACATCTGCAAACGTGTGGACCTAGAACTTTTTTTTGCACCTCACCGATCCATATAACTGAGGTAAACTTCAGTAATAAATTGCTGTGGGTAATTGAGGATTAGTCTCATCAAAAGTGGGTAATGAAAAAAAGGTCGGGAACCGGTAGGTTGGAGGGATTTCAAAAGGTGGTCAGTTTTGTCGGTCCAAAGAACAGAAACAGTATTGTTCTTTGTAAACGCTTGAAGATATCGCGTATGCCTTCAATTTTAATCGAGAATGATGAATTTTTGTTGCATTGCATGACCAGCCTATCAATTCCATCATCGTTAAATGTTAACTAGCATTGTGACGTAACAATTACGCAAACACGTACCAATGTCCGAAGTTGTGTATTTTTTTAATAAAATAAACAAGTATATTGCATAAGTGTTGCACAATATCGTATTATGTTTTTCAAATTTGAGAGCATATTTGTTTATGATTTATTACCAGTGTCTCTTGAAAATTATTTTAGTTTGAAGAAGGTATTCAAAAATACAAATATTCCAATTTGAAATACTGCACGTTACATTTGTATGATCGAATTCTTACTGGCCGGTTAGCTCAGTTGTTAAGCGCTCGGTATCGGTGCGGGAGGTCTGGGGTTCGATTCCCGGGCTGATAAATCGGAAAAACTGTCGCCACCGCTGCAACGTTTCATCGGAACTGTGTTGTCTAGGCGCTTAGCTGCGGAGATGGGACCCACCACTCGTTACACGCCTCGGCGTAATACCGCGAGTTAATGAATTTGGTTTTTTGATTTGATCGAATTCTTGCATAATATCGTCTCCCAAACCAGCTTTTAAATTTTTCAAAAGAGTTTTTGAAAATGATCATTGCTGGCAAAGCGCTGTCCTTCTTGCTGTTCCAGTATAGGGCATTTAGCATCATCGATCCACCGGCAGTACTGTTAATCACTTCTAAGGGCTAGCCACTATGTTCCAAGCAATGGATTTCAGATCTCAATAATGACGATAGAATGTAGTAGATTTCATTCCTTCACGTGCTTGTACAGGTTGCTGTCCATTGACCAAAAATTGTGAATTTTACAGTTGATCACTTTGTACGTCGAGATGTTCTTCAAATTTTCTCACATGATGACGTTGTTTCCGGTCACGTGTTTTTGGTAGTGGACTCGGTGCAATTGCTCAACATCACTTCAGTGACGGACCAGTTTATTTATAAGTGAGTTGATGGACCAAACATGACTTGGGGCTAAAAATCAAGTTACGATAGTTGGTGTTACAGAAATTTCAAATACTTAAATACTAAACATTGGTACGAATTCGGTGTGTTGCAATACTTGAATCGTGACCATGTAGCGTCAAATCTTCGTAACTAGACGAATTTTGCAAGTATGTTAATCAATGTGTTGATTAAAAGTTTATTTAGTCGTTTGTCGTTTTTAAACTGTAATTGAAATTACTAATTATATAATATTGCTGCGCTGTTTGCGAGATATTGAGCAAAATTTTTTGTACTTGTCAATTGTTTCATATTTGTAATGGACTGTATCATGTTAAGGCAGTATTTCTCAAGCCTTTTCTCCCCGCGGCCCAAAATTCACCTATTTTTTGCTAAAATGGCTTTCGAGGCCCACACGCAATTTGGCATAATATTGATGTTGTAATGCACATATTTATTCATAAACGAAACAGCACTTACAGAAACAGTCAGTAGCAGTATACATAACACATGTTTACCGTATTTCACTTCGACACCCGAGTTAGCTTCTCAAGGCATGATTCAATGTTGGACAGAGCTAAGCGGAGCGGATGCTGAACATTGAGGCGATTTCTAATGGAAGTTTTCAGCACCGTCAGCTGAGAGAAGCCGGCTTCACACATATATGAGGTTGGAAAAGGCAGAAGTACGTACTTCGCTTCATGCCACAGAAGTGGCTTCTTCTTCTTAACATTTGTCCAGAATTCAATTAGGGACGTGGTCTGAAACATCTGTTTAAACCCGGTGTCATTTTGAAGTTCAATCATGTTTTCGCTGAACTGAAGCCTGTCATCATCTGGGTCAATGGCAAATGTAAACGGATTCTTCACTCATTCGAATTCTTTCATTTTCTCTGGAATGTACTTATCAAATTGGACGCACAAGTTCTTGAGATGGGTGAGGACTATCTGTTTCATTTTCTCCTGGACTGCATCATCATTTGCGTCCTCGAGAATTAAGTTGAGATTTGGAAATGATGCAAACTTGTTTTTCTCCACCCTCGCACTCCAGAGGCAAAGCTTGTCTTTGAAAGCCGAGATTTTATCAACGGTGTCGATGAGGATCTTCTGCTTTCCCTGCATGGACAGATTCAGTTGATTTAATTCGGCCATGATGTCACCCAGATAGCCTAAACACGCTTTCCACTGAATATTTTGAAAGTTGAGAGACAAGGTCAGATTTTTCTCATGTAGAAAAGTTTCGACTTGAACCTGAAGCTTCAAAACTCTTTCGATGACTTTTTCCTTTGACAGCCAGCGCACTTCTGAGTGAAACAGCAGGTTCTTGAACTCGGAACCCATCTCCTCACACAATTCATTAAAAAGTCGCGTGTTCAATGCACGAGCCTTGATGAAGTTGACAATACTCACAACATCCTTCAGAACCTCACTCAGTTCACCACTTAACTTCTGGCTCGCTAAGTTCTCTCGGTGAAGCAAACAGTGCACAATCATAATGGCAGGATTCTTCTTCTTTACTTCGGTAACAAAGCCCTTCCGACTTCCCAGCATAGATGGTGCCCCATTACAACAGATGGAGAAACAGTTGGCTCATTCGATACCATGGTCCATAAAAAAGGAATCAACAAGGTTGAAAATGTCAATTCCCTTCGTTGTCGTCTCCAGGGGTTTGCGGAACAGGAAATACTCCTCCAGATCATCTGGACCACTGATTCGAACGTACGTCAGTAGTTGAGCACACTTTGCAACATCTGTAGTCTCGTCGAGTTGCAGGCTAAAGTCGCCAGAGTCCTTAATTTTTTTGATAACTTGCTCCTTCACGTCCAATGACATGTCCATAATCCGCCTCTGAACCGTGTCATTTGAAAGTGGCACCGATGCCAGTTTAGCAGCTTGCTCTTTGCCACACATCTGCCGAACCATATCAATTGCCGCCGGCTTGATCAGCTCTTCACCCACTCTAAAAGCTGCCTTCTTCCGGGGCAAT